>CAWVRF010001331.1:0-290000 GCA_963932465.1 Maratus speciosus
TATTAAATCGATTTTCAACATGTAGATGGCAACACTTGTGCAGTTTAAGAATAAAAATAGATTTATTTTTTCAATTGTTGCTACTTGTTCTTTTTGTTTTGTTTGGAAGCTTACAAAATACCCTATTTTGTTTTGCAGTGAGCAAGTAAAATTTATTTCTTAATTATAGTTCCTAAAATTCTTGTGTGTTTAATACTATAGAATTTTATCAAGGAAAATTATTTTTTCAATTAAAAACCAGTATTGTCGATTAGTAACAAACTGTTTTTTAGCCGTAAACCATACTTAAAACAAAATATGATTTTTTTAAGTATTTTTCCCATGATTTATTTAAAAAATGAAAGCCGAAAAACATTATTACAATGATTTTTGAAAAATCAGGCATTTCCGGGTTAACGCAATCGGGTTTTTTGATTTTTAAAATTTAATTTACATTTGGTTTTTCTAAAGTTTCATTGACAGTCAAGTATAAGTGCAAAATGTAGGTGTGGGCCCATACGCAGAAATATTTCGAAATGAGAAATGTAAGAAAAAGGTCGTAATTCCGTTGTATGCTCTTATACGTTCGGGGCTTTGTATCCTACTATTTTGCCATTTCAGTTGTCCATGCCAGCATTTCTACTGTAGTTTTTCTTTCATGAGTTCAAAACTGTGCAATAGCAATCCCAATTAGGGAAGAGGCACTTCTGTGCTAGACGTTATTTAAACAATAGGGAAGTTTCGGTAGAATATTGATATGGTTATAGTTTCCATGTAGTATCAGTAATATTTATCCTAAAACGATAAATAACGCCCATCGGTAATTGGAGCATACAGCCAAGGTCCTAAAAATATTTTTCTAAACATATGTACATTATATAAACATTTTACTTTGCAATATTCATTTAAATTATTCTAAATTTCAAGCATATTCATTATTTACCTATTTCTTGATAATCTCTATTATTTATTTCTGGTTAAATTCCTGTAAACTTAAAACTCGTATCTTAATAGTTATCTTATTCGAAATCTTAGCTAAAACTTTTAATCCCTTCATTAATTTTTATCAGCTACCAAAACTATTATATTCTGAGAGGAGTTACTTTTTCGAATGTTTTTAAAAGTCATTTTGATATTTCTTATTTTATTCCATGAATCAGCTTCCCGCGCACTTTCTGGCGTCGGGCGTATTACATCGAAATCCCTTCGTGTGTAGATACGGAACTCATTCTTTATTACACTTCTCTCTCGCTCTCCGTTGGTTGTGTAACCGACAGCCTTTAATTCTGTGTCTTGTTACTGAATTTGTTTTATTCCTCATGAAGTTTATATTTCAATCTATATTCCTACGCGAGTCCTGACAAACCTATCGTGCGTGAAATCAGAAAGAAAATTCTGTGCTGTTCGATTGTTTTATAAACACTGTTACCAGGTGTCTTATCGTCAAGTAGAACATCTAAATTTGTGCATTAGGTTGAATAAACATTTTAAAGTGATTTTGGCCTCTATTTTAATGGTGAAACTGACGGATTTCTTAATCTGTTGCTTATCACTCAAGTGGCCTGAACAAGAAATAGAATTTGACTGCTTCATGAATCGCTGGTGTTTCGATTGAACTTAGCCAGTCTCACTACTACAAACAAATCGATATGGTTGATTAAACTGGTCAACAACAAAGTACAGCCTGTCTACAGCAGCCAATATTCTATCATATTGATGCCTCCAGCAGCAATGTGTCACTAGGTGGTACGAATTTTTTACAACTTAACTAATGCCTGACCAAGAATTTAATAATGGACAGGCAGGTCATAATATATGTGTCTATATACATATATATATAATCTCGGTTTATTGCGTCAGATGCAACCATCCGAAAAATCTACAATAGTCAATTTCAGTTCTTCTGGTCAAGGGTCCATTCCTCTTCCGGACCTCTAGCCGTCATCGCCTTTTCAAGGTCATCCATCCAGCTTTTTCGTGGTCTTCCCCATTTATTTGTTTTATAATTATATTCGATTTTGGGTAGTCTTTCATCACTCATTCTTTTAACCAGAGTATTGAAGCTTGAATTTTTTAGAGCTAGGATTCAATGTTAAGTGAGAATATTTTTAACCCATTCGGGGCCATGGGTGCATTATTGCACCCTAAAAAAGAGCATACATAATTTGTTTTAGGCACCAGTAAAAAAGGAAAGCAATATTTGCTTTCTTCAAATAGAGAATTTTCCTGATTATTTAAGTAAAAGTAACTCTTTTTTTTTAAAGTGGTGCCAACCGAATAAAATTTTCGTAAAAGCCACCGGTCCCGAAGGGGTTAAGATGCAAAAGTAGTATAAGGAATTAAAATGTAAGATATTTCGTTTTAATTCAAAGGATAAATATTGTAAATTGAATATTTTCCATTACAAGATGCAAAACTGCCCACATATTGATGGTATAAGTAATTGAAACGTGAAAAATTTTGTTTCACTTTAAAGTCTAATTATTGCGGTTAAATAAGTTTTCAATAAAAATTTAACTTAATTACAATTATGATTTATATTAATTAATTTTGTATTTTAAGATACATATATATAGAGAGGACGTCAGTCTCAAAGCTCGCCTTATCCAAAATTTAAAATATCGTGCTTTCTCAATCTGTCTTTTTTATTGATATGCCTGCATCGAAAAAACACAACAATATGCAAAAAACTAGGTTTTAGTTTTATCCTGTATTTGTGGATTGTAAAATATTGGCGTACAATGAAAGTCAATGGACGCAGTTCGAGATTTTTCGCGATTTTCCAAAATTTGATTTTTTGGATAAGGCGAGTTTAAAAACTCGCGTCCTCATATCAATAGTAACTAGTGGTAAATTGGATTATTTTTCTTTGTGAAAAACAAAGAAAAAAATGCAGGAACATAAAACATATTGAAATTTTCTATATGTTATCACAAGTTAATAGGTGAAAGATCATATCGCTCACCCGCAAGAAAATTGACACATCTCGACAAAAGTAAATTTCACAGGAGAGGCCAAAGGGGGGGGGGGGATTGCATAATTTTACTATAAGACGAAATTGCAGCACTTAGCTCTGCATGCAGGAATAAAAGTGTTCATAAAACCCTTAAGAATGAAGATGTAGGATGAGGTTTAGAGGGTTGAGTAATTTTACCTCCCCACACTCTCAGAAATAGAATTCTCACTTTTGACGATTTAGCAATCCTCAAGCTGTATTTCGTCGTTTTTGACGATCATTTCCTATCACCATCACGTGACTTTTAAGGAAAGGTAAACTCTCAGATATTTGACGAAAGTTTTTCCTCAATCACGGTCAGACTCAATGCATTTTAAGGAAACCGTTGCTGTACCTCCTCAAATCCTGCGATTTTAGCAAGCAGATATTTGCTTGTTTGTATTAGTCCCGTAATAATTTATTTTTAAAACAGCACTTTTTAGTGCTTTTCAGAAAATACTGAAATATAGGTAGTTATTGTTTCTTCATAAGTTATTTTTTTAGCTGTTAACATTTTTAGGGATGCTTATTATTATTATTATTATTACTTATGTTGTTGTTCGTTATGTTTTAATTCGAAGAGAATATATTTCCTGTGTTCAAAAACATCCAAAAAGAAAATTTAATCAATAAAATTTCAAAGATTCGGGATATCTTTTTTTTAAATTTATTTAAGAAGTATATTCTGTTTTCAATAAGATTAAAAATAAACATAATTGATCCCTCTCCCTTTTATAAACAGTAAAGTGTTAAAATCTTATCCACCTACTCAAAGAGAGAAAATCTCACGCAATATGCACACAACATGCAACAAATTAACCAGACCATATTCTAACCATTCATTGAGCAAAGAAAATTTCACTAATAAATGATTTAATCAAACCATATTATAATTATTCATTGACCATGAGAAAAACATAATAATAAATTAGCCTTCCTTAAAACTTTCAGCACCGATAAAATTACAATCTATCTTATAAAAATATAATCACGCGGCAGCTTTCATTACATCAGTCTAAAAGCACATTCATACAAGTCCCCAATAGCCTGGTCGGTAGAGCAAGTGTTTCCCACCCCGAAGCCCGCGGGTTCAAATCACGCCGAGGAAAACGGGAAGTAAATTTTTTTGTTCCCTTCGTACAGGAGCTTCCAAACTGTTCAATAGATGGCGCCACCAGCCCTTTTTTGACGAAACTTTTGAGGAAATTTATATCGTCAAACAAGTGAAGAAACTAATTTCATCAATTTGACGAAATATTCGCTCGGAGCATATTCCAAGAAACCGTTTCGTCAAAAACAAAGAAAATTTCGTGAAATCTGAGTATTCATTTCTGAGTGTGCACACAAACCACTCCTCATTTGTGGTCGCAACTGAGCATATAGCGTAATAAAGGAATTTTTCGTATAACTACGCTTATTAAACAGTTTGCGTAGCAAGGCACACATATGACAGACCTATTAGCAGAATAAAACGTAAAATTAATTTTTGCGAGATGTGTCACTTTTCTTACGGGGGAGCGATATGACATTGCGATGTACTAGGTTAAGGATTAAGAAGTGACCAAATGATCGAAAAGCAGTAGCCAAAAGCTTCAAAGTTGCTGCAGTAGTTTTCGGGACGCGATGATTGACAGGCGATTTGCCAAATGCACAGGAATATTTTCCTGCCAGGGTAGTTTTACCTCCCCACACAATCCATCCCTCTTCTGTGGTCACAAACAAACATATAGCGTAATAATGGAATTTTCCGTATAACTACGCTTATGAAACAGTTTGTGTACCAAGACACACCTGTGACAGACCTATTAGTAAAATGAATTTTTGCGAGATGTGTCACTTTTCTTGTGGGTGAGCGATATTACATTGTGATGTACTAGGGTAAGGATTAACAAGTGACCAAATGGCCGTAAAGCAGTAGGCAAAAGCTTCAAAGTTGCTCCAGTAGTTGTCGGGATGCGATGATTGCGAGACGGTTTGCGAAACGCATAGGAATCTTTTCCTGCCAGAAACAGTGAGTGATGTCCATGAGCAAAAAGATGTCAGATTAGAAGAGACGTAGAACGTTCAGATGTCGGTTATTTTATTTTATATTACTTTCTATAAAAATAACATTTTGATTTTATTCTTTATCAGTTTTTTATGTCTTTTTTGAAAACGATATAAAAAAATTTCATCATATCAGTATCTTTTTCTGTCCGATAGATTATAAAAAGAAATATTTTGTAAAAATTCAGTTAATATTTTATTTTAATCCATTTGCTAATGTTAAATTTTCATAATTTAAAGTGATTTTTTTTTCTAAAAGTAACCAATATTTTTTCTAACAAAACTTATTGGAGTTGTATGTTACTTAATTAACATATTTCTAATTCAAAAGTTATTGTAAATCAGTTTTTACATATTTTATAATTATTATGCTTTCTTTATCTGTTACGTTCCATAATATGAAACACCCACTTTAATACTATGTTGTTAAAATTCTAATGAATTATACTAGCATACCATTCCTGTTTCATAATATTTAGGATATTTTTCAAAAATGTCGTAAAATTACAATAAAAAATAAATATGAAAATAAATCATGTCTATTTACTACATAAAACGTGACATAAAATGCAAATCATTTTGTTTTACTACATTTGAAATACTTGTTGCATATGTAATTTTTTTAATTAGGTATTCTTTTATGATTATTTTTCGCTACAATGAAATGAATACAGCCTTTTCATCTGGTTAAAGATTA
Organism: Maratus speciosus; assembly: GCA_963932465.1. Taxonomy (NCBI): domain Eukaryota; kingdom Metazoa; phylum Arthropoda; class Arachnida; order Araneae; family Salticidae; genus Maratus; species Maratus speciosus. Next base: position 5,718 of record CAWVRF010001331.1, read on the forward strand.
TTATTTAAAATATTTCACACACACTCATTGAATATTATATATTAGCTTTCATTTCGTTGAAAGGAATATTCCTTTTGTGTATGAATCTTTTAATATGAAGAATAAACATTTTAACAAAGGATTCAAACTAGAAATCGAAACAATCCTACTATATTAAGTTCGAGTGTTTCTTTGAAATGAATGAAATGACATTGTTCTTATTCATGAAGAAGTTTTGTGAAATGTTTTAAGCATAAATAGATTAATAAAATCCTTGAGTTATAATAAAAATCTTTACTTTAAAGCTAGAAATACATTTTATCGATATTTCTAGCATGTACAGTCGTAGAAAAAAATATTGTAGAAGAAAGTTACTGATAGCGAACAATTGTAAATATAGTCCGTTTTTAAATAATGTATGAAAAATTTGCTTAAGGGACATTCTACTTTCAAAATTAACCCAAACATGTTTTTTAAATAGCAATACCAAAGTTTGACACCATAAATAAATTCAGCACCCTTCAATTTTTCTAAAACTAAATTTTCATGAAATTCATACGATTAGTTTCCGAGAGAGTAATTATTTTAAAATGAGGCTATTTTAGGGGCTTTATGCAAATTGAATTTCCATAGTCAATTGATGAAATGATACAAAATGACTATGCACTTCTATTAATACATTATTTTTTGCCAATAGTACCATTTCACTCGCTTAATATGTTTCGACTATTCTCATCACAAATGTTTCAATTAACTGAATAAAATATATTTTTTTTCAACTTATGCTTTTTTGCAGATCCTGGACAGCCCCTTAAACCATCATTTTGATGTTTTTAATCATAATTCGAAAACTACTTCGAATAAAAATTTGAAATTCAGAATTTGCATAAAGCAGGGCATAATAAACATAAATCTATCAAAAAAAATTGTAGGTTGCAATTCATATTTTTTTCGAATATTAATTTCATAATTCATATTAAAAAATAAATAAATTACAAATTCAATGCATTCATGCTTGTAAATATTAGTATTATCACCACACAAAAAATTATCACATTCGATTATAATTTCAGAAGATGTTAATAAAAATATGAAACTGTAATTTAACATTAGAAGCTCTAAATTTTGAATGTTTGTAATTCAAATCTTATCACACAAATGATTTGAAATTTCGTTTTTAGGCATAGTTTGAAACAAAGATTTAAAATATATTGTGAAAATTGGATGGTGCTGTTGAAAAAAAAACAAAGTTTGGTCTGATTTTGATTTGTCGATGGTCTCCTAAACAAATTTTATACACATCATTTAAAAGTAGACTTTATTTCCAATCGTTTGGTAACCACTAACTTTCATCTATTATATTTAGTTGCAGAGTTAGTAGGGGGTGGTTACTTTTTTTCCCACGACTGTGCATATGCTTATATTTATTAGTAATTGACAATAAAATGACACTTTTTGCAATATACAATTAAGATATTGTTTGAAAAGTAAGTAGGAAAGACTTAGTATGTTGGAGCAACATTTTACTGAAATGGTCGTAATTTGTGTTTGCATTACGTTTTAAAAGTTTTGTGCTGGCTCAAACCCACATTTGGTGCTGCAGTATCTGCATCCATAAGATGGTGAAATTTCGTCCCAAAATTTATAGCTCCGGTCGAACCATAGCTTCAAATTTTAGATCGAAATTTTATCATCTCATGGTTTCAGCTTACTGCAGAACCAAAAGTTAACTCAACACAGCACAAAATTTTTAACATTCTGCAATAGTGGTCTTCTATAAAAAAAAAAAATGCAATTCAATATGATACTGGTTTTGATCTTAATTCTGTACTATGTAAGTGCACATTTGCTTTTTACATATTACAGCATTTTCTTAAGGGGTCTCAGGACTATTAAATTTGAAAAAAGGAAAAAAATGTCCATTTTCAACATTTAATGTCTTAAAATGTATAAGATTTTAAAACACAAGTTTCATTGGAATGAAAGATATAACTGTGTTCTTTTATTTTATGTATTTAAAAAATTGCAAGATGCAGAATTAGAATTTATAGGGGGATCCAAACTGTCAGGCATTTATCGAGCATAAAATTGGTATGACAGCTTACGCGTCTATTACAAAATAATTTTTGGAAGTAGAATGAAATTTTTTGTTCCTAAGTATACTCGAGTTTGTAATAATTACTCTGAACCTAAATAAATTTGTAATTATTTCATTTTTATATTTTTAATACAAAGTTGTATTTAGCTAATACAGAATTTTTAAAATTAAAACAGTATAATCACCTAAAAAATATATTTTTATGAAGAGTAAAAATTAAATTTTAGGTTCGGTTTATACGGACTAACACGAAACATATGTTTTGAAAGTTTCATCAAAAATATTCAAAAGTTTTTAAGATATCCTGCGCATTATGCACAAAAACGTCATTTGGAGAAAAACGACTTCAAAGTTTCGGAAACACCGCTTCAGCTATTGAGTGGGTATAATTCTAAAAGTCATAACTTCTGTTCTAATGGGAATTTCAAGGAAATAATTATAACAAAATGCTCAGAAAAAATAGTAGCTCAACATCTAAAAAAATAAAAAAATCGAAAATTTTGAAGCTTTAAGAGTCTTGAGACCCCTTAAAGCTCTGGTTTGGTTATAAATTAATTGTAAATGATTAGCAATAAATCATATAAGAAATTGGGTAATTTTAAGTTTTGGTCGAATTTCATAAAAATGCACACATACATTTTGAAAAAGAAATAGCCGTTATTCATCATGATCGAAATATATCATGTTTATACACAAACAAAAATTAAATGAAAAGCAACATTTTTGGAAGTGTAAGATGGATTTGATATCTTTATAAAAGTACTGTCGGCTAATCGAATTAAATTAACACAGATTTCACATATTATTTCAAAGTATCAATTTCTTGGGGCGATAACATTTTAAATATTTTTATTTAAGACGGCACATAACAAATGGCACTAATATAACTTTTCATATTCTTCAGTTTAGAGCACACCTCAAAAAATCTCTGCCGGCTCGGCCTACAGGCGCAGGTAGATTTGGAAGTTAAGTGCAAATTTCAACAAAAAAACTAAATCATGATTAGAGATAAACCCACTTTGGCAATTTTATCTAGCCGCTTTTGACGAGTTTTTATTTCATTTTTATATAAAAGCTGGTTTTATCAGAATCATGTTACGGCGGTATTAAAAAAATACAAGGTGGCCATAATTAAGCTGACGGTACTCAGAGAGTTCTGCAGTGCGATTTAATTGCGAGAATGGCGCCAAATTTTGTAGGAAGATTATACAAGACGGGGAACGAAGGATTCCGCTAAAAAAAAATTAGTTCCAAAAGTCACCGCCATGGGAATATGTAGCGCTGTGTATAAAAAAAGAGAGTTTCAAAAAATTAAAAATCAATACTGAAATAAAATTACCGTTTATTAAAGAATTTAGCAATTTAATCCAAGCTCAAAATTGTAACAGTTTATAAAAAACTAAAAATTTACATAAACACTGCTAAAGTTTCTTTATCTGCAATTTCATTTACAGAGCCCCGAAGAAAGCAACAGCAGAAGAAGAAGTTCTTTATTCAAATTTCACGTTGCATCTTTTTGTCAGCTTGTTCGGTTTTAAAAGGTAATGTGCTACTGTTAGAAGCCATTTCATTAGAAGCCATTTTCTACTAGTCAAATTCTTTTACCTCAACTAGTGCAATGCGTTAGCCACTCTTCGTGCTTTTAGAAACCACAAAAAATACGTAAAGGTAACGGTCCTTTGTCAGTTAATGGTTTAAAAGCAATGGTTGAGAAGTTTGAGAAACCAGGTTCTCTAAATGTTCAGTCAGGCAGAGGACGAAATCCCGTATCACAGGGTACAATCGAAGAAATGGCAACGGCGATTGTCGACAGAACACCAGAAAATATTGCTACTACTTCCAGCGCTCGTGGGATAGCTCGGATTCTGGATATGCCTTATTGTACGGTATGGAAAATCCTACGAAAGATTATCCACTTCTATCCGTACAAGATCAGCCGTGTACAAGAGTTACGTCACACCGACCATGATAAGCGATTGACTTTTGCTCTCACTTTTCTTGCCAAAATGGAGTTGGATGATGCTTGGCCCAGGAAATTCTTATGCGGAGAGGGGGCCCACTTTTACCTGAATGGAACTGTAAATACCCAGAACTGCCGAATTTGGGATAACAAGTCACCAAGAGCATTCAAAGAAATTCCCTTGCATTCACCAAAGATAACTGTTTAGTGTGGTTTCACAGCAGATATGATCATAAGTCCATTCTTCTATGAGAACATTACTCCGACAGAACCTGTAACTTGTTCTGTTACTAGAGAAAAATATCGCCAAATGCTAAACAACTTCGATATTCCGGCACTTCAGCAAAGATAGTACCTGGAAAAATTCACAACAGAAAGAGTCATTAGCTGCATTCCGACTGCATGGCCACCTCGGTCCCCTGATCTTACACCCAGCGACTTTTGGCTATGGGGTTACCTAAAGTCCAAGGTCTATCACGGAGGTGTCTAGGACCTGGCTACGTTGAAGGATAACATATCGCGAACTGTGCGGGAGATTCTTGCAGACATGTTATTCTCTGCTGTTGTAAATTCTGTGCACAGAATGCAGTATGTGGTCCACAAAAATGGCGGCCAGATCGAACCTGAGTTGGATGTGCTAATTAAACGGTAATTTTATATCAGTATTGATTTTTCTTTTTTGAAACTCTCTTTTTCGATTACACAGCGCCAAATATTACCCTGGTGGTGATTTTTGGAACTAATTTTTTTCGCGGAATCCTTCGTCCTCCGTCTTGTTTAATCTTTCTACAAAATTTGGCGCCATTTTGGCAATTAGATCGCGCTACAGAACACTCTGAGTACCGTCAGTTTAATTATGGTCACCTTGTACTTTTCCATGCTCAACAACTCGAAATTTTCTGGCACATTTTCAGATTCTTTTTTAAAAGAAAAAATATGAAACTTGCTGACGTGATTTTGAAGAGATTTATAAGCGACTTGTGCTTTATTTTTTGTTCAATTAATTAAGAATTGATTTATAAACAATTATTTTCTCAGTAGGACAATATTTTACGTTCCCAACACAATCGCTTCGGAAAATTCGGTTCAAAATGCCCACTTTGACCTCATTTTTTGAAATATATTCTGCTTCTATCAAAAAAGTGACCATTACGGTACATTATATAGTTTCTGGATAAGAGAATCTACCAATTGGATGCGTTTGAGAGCAAAAATGAATTTAAAAATGAGTCACAAAATAAGCAGTTTTGATTTAAATACTTGATAATACGGTGATTTTTTTCTTCAACCGCAATGTATTTTTAATTTGTTTTGCTGTACGAATTGGTCCTACCAAAAACTTGTCAATGTAAATGTTGTAGATTATGTAAAGAAGATAAGTTATAAATTCATGCGGAATTTATATCTTGTGAATTGACGAAGTTATGGATTTTTTTCTTCTTCATCACCCTCTCTCTTTTGTTTTCGTTTGTAATGTTTTTTGCGGTACGAATTATTCCTATCAAAAACTTGTCAATATAAAAGTTGTAGATAATATTAAGAAGATTTATAATAAAATTAATTGGATTTGATATCTCGAGAATTGACGAAGTTATGAATTTTTTCTCCCAAAAACCCTATTTTAAGTTCCCCTTGGACCCATTTTTAATTTTAGCAAAATTCTGTGATACATAAATTTTTGGCCCTATTTTTAGAAGTAATAAAAACTTTAAACTGATTTGATATGTACAAAATTTAAGAAGTTACGGTTTTTTTTCTGTTTTCACAAAACCCCTCCCTATTTCCATTGCCTTGGTCCGATTTTGCCCATTAACGAACATGACCGAGATTTTATGCCCGTTGATTTTATGTATCAGTTTGGAAGAGATTTGTGCAGAATTACGGAAGTTATGGAGTCAATATAAAAGTGATATATATATAGATAGATAGATAGATTTATAGATTGATAGATAGATAGATATTTTTACTGATTGTGGTTTTTGGTTTTAAGGGTTATGATCGGTGTAGATCTGCAAACATTTTTCAGAAATTCCAACATAGGGGAGACTGTAATAGGTAGTATTTCATTCGAAATCTACCTAAAACAGAACACATCTAAACTAACAGCATTTTTATTTAGCGAAGCTCACGCAAGCTTGTCACGTGATGTCGGTAAAGTCTAATTTTTTTGTACGGGTAGACCGCGTTACAGTAGTATAAAATTATATGCATAGTATGACGTTAAACAATACTAAATTTTAACGTAATGTAATATGTTTATGAAGAGAGATAGTTGAGCTAAAATATTTAGGATTATTAGCATGTCAAAGTTATATTTTAAAACTGAAAAAACAAAGTTCTTTTCGGCATTTTTCATTTGACTTTCAACTTAATTTCAACAGTATTCTTTACAGAAATCTTGAAGATGTAAAATAGCATATAATTTTATTGCCATAATATACACACGTTAATATTTTGACTACAGTCGTGAAATATATGTTTAAAAAAACCTTTGTTGTGACAAAAAATTAACAATATTAAAAAAGCTTAATTGAGTATGTTTTAAAAATAAAATAAATATTTACGACTGTTGCAATAATAACACTTTTATTATAAAATAGCTTTACTTTTAAAAATGAGATCATTATTTAATTCTCACTAAAAATTAAAAAAAAAATTAAATATTATTAAAGTTTTTCTTTTTTTAATAAACAATAAACCGCGTAGAAAAAAAGAAGCTAATACTAACCTACATCTGCTCACTAAGCTCCAATTGCATTTTATATAAATAGATTGAAAAAAATGAAAACAATAGTGTAAATATGGATTTATATTAATTTAAAATCTTATATAAATGTATGATTTTTAAATAGAAATTCAATAAAATATTAATAACACTAAGAAACTTCATTACCACCAAATTTATTCTAAAAATAATATAGCATATAAAGAAACATTAGCGGAACGAAAAGGAATATTACATTTTACAGCCACTTTCTCTTTTGAAATTTCATTTTAGTTTAATTTATAATCCTTTAGACGTGAAAAAACTGTTTTATGTCCAAGAAGAATGTTTTAGAGAACTGATTAATTTCTATTTTCATTGAAATTAACCAAGCTATCACAGAATTCCCAGTTAGACCATTTATAAAACTATTATGCAGTATTAGTGGAAATAACGCCTTCGAATATTTAAAAACTCGGCTGTATTTTTTTTAATGCGTGCTGCTTGTTAAATATTCCACGAAAAGGCAATTCTATTTTTTATATCACTAGGGAGCTCCGCCCACCTGCTCGCTACGCTCACCAACAACCCGCGTAATCGCTTCGCGATTCCATTCGGTATCACGAATCAATTTCTGTTTTCTATCCAACCACAGACGAAATTGTTTCCGCATTTCTTTTCTGGATCGCTTGGCAATCCGTTATTTTCTATGCATTCAATTTTTAGATTCCACTTTGTGAAAACGCGCCCCTCCCCAACTCCTGACAATTTTATTTCTTTATCTCCAAGCGCATAATTATTAGAGCTTACAGAGTTTCATAATTATAAAAATTATTAAATATGAAATTACATATATATATATAGTATTACGAATATTGTAAATAGTTCGTGTTTATGCTTAAAAATAATGTAAATAGTTCAATTAAATTCTATTCATAAGTTAATATTAGTTTTTGTTGCATTAAAATATCTCAATTTGTTGATTTTCTGCAAGCAAGTAAACCCTATTGGATTTCAAAGGGAGTCTATGAAAATTTGGCAAAATACTAGAAATAGCGCTAAGTTGGCGTAACTTTTGGCGACTAATTTTGATCGCCAAGTTGGTGACAAACTTGACGATAGAGCCGCCCTCCCTTGGTAACCCTCTTATAGCGTCAGAAAGCCCTGGTCAATCACAGGCGTTTCGCGGTGTCTACGCAGATTTTCATTGGTTCATTTCCAAATCGTTACTTTTTAATATAGGGGAGGGTAGTACACAGTGAGACGAAAATTATTATTACTTAACAAATGGCGACAATTTTTATTCTTTTGAAAAAATTTTGCTACATCTTTAAGCAATACAAATGCTGTACACATTAATGTATAAATGGCTTTAAAAAAGTTATTTATAAAAGCACAGAAGCAGCATAACGGAGTATCGAAAATTGTCTCACTGTGTACCACAAGTAGTACACAGTGAGACGATGTATATATTTTCATAAATAATACATTTTTACACTCTATCAATAATTTTCTGCAGTTTAGGATTTCTAATTAATATTTCTAGATTTTCAAAATATTAAAAATATGAGCCTCGAATGGACAATGGCAGACCTTGGGCTACTTTCAAGCAAATTTTCAGCCTCTTACGTTTAGTAAATTTCCCTAGCCATCGCACACCCCCACACACAGAGAGAAAGAGAGAGAGGGAGAGAGAAACCTTCTTTTATTAATAAATAACTTTTTTAACATCAGAACCACTTAGTAGGTACACAATAAGACACGTCTCACTGTGTACCACAACTGTGCGTCTCACTGTGTACTTTTGTTACGTTGTAACAAAATGGATGCCACATCTGTTACATCAATTTCATCGCTTTAAAAGTTTATGTTGTTTTGACGAAATAGTCTATTATTACATATAGCTTGGTTTGGTTAAGTAAATATATGTCATATTGAAGAAAATAAACTCTAAAATAGACGTTTATGTAACTTTAACCACTATAAAATAAGGAATTATTTACTATTTTGTCGGACGAGTAACTGAAATGCCGAAACTACATCCACGTGTTGCATAAGATAAGGTAGTTATGTGTGTGTGCTAGCTTGAAGAAAAAGTTACAACTATATGTCAAAGTGGCTGCTGTCTTACTGTGTATCATGTCTTACTGTGTGCTCCCCTACCCTATATGTAGAAGGACTAGATTGTCAGTGGACTTTGATCATTCAATTTTAGAAATTAAATTTCACATAAAATTAAATATGTAAATGTTAAACTAAATAACATTTTAGAGAAATGACAGAGAAAAACATAGAACACGTGGTCAGGAATAGTTAGCTCTGAACTTGCCAGACTACTTACATTTCAAGGGAAGGTATTAACTACCGGGCAAGTGACCGGACCGGAGGATAGTCGTCTTTGACGACGTCAGAGGAGTATTCCGTTTTCACCTCTGAGGCTTTGCCAATATAGACGGTAATGATTATGAACGTTTCAGAAATGAAAACCAGAATTTCCCCGAAAAGTGCTGAATTATTCTGAAAAAGCTTGAAAAGGATTGGAATTCACGTGGAACGTTAACTTTTTTTTTTTTTTTTTTTTACAGTAAACTTTCAATTTGACAAAACTATGAAATATCGCGTCTTATCTAAATATGGCCTTAATAGCAATTATTGGAATAGTAACATTTCCTCTCGTGAATTTTATTATAATAAAATAAAGACTATTCTACAATATGTCTGCCTTTGGAAATTAAATATTATAGTTATCTCACAATAGTTTTTTTAATATAATTATGGTACACTTTCAAGTGTTTCTTGGACTTAAAGAATGAAACTGTAGTGTAATAAAATATCTTTTAATTGTATTTCTTTTATCTCCAATGTTTGTCACCACTCATGCAAAATAATTTCTTGTAATAATATAAAACCATTATATACAGCTATTCGCTGTCTCTTATTAAAAATTTTAATATCATTTATTCAGAAGTTTCGTCTTGCTAAAGAGATTTGCGGGAGATTCGATGCAGGCAACTCGATTTAATCGATCTAATATGATAGCATTTTCTCAGCGATAGACATTTCAGAAAGCAGTATAACAAATTAATATGTGTCTGAAAGCAGTCTATAAGAAAATTTCTGCCGTAAAATGTAATTCAGTTTCAAAATTTTAAGGGGAATATAAGGTGTCTATAAAGCGCTACAGGCTAAAGGGCACATCGCTTTATGGATGCATTATACTGAATATATCGTATTTAGATAATCAACTTCAGAATTTTAAAATATTAAAAACGTGGCTAAGCATCTTTTAAGCAATAATTTGAAAAAGAAATCACAAATATTAGCATAGGAATATTTGTTGATATTTATTATATACACTATATTGCCATTAATGACTGGCAATTTTCAATTTTAGACATTTTGTCGAATATTTAGAAATATACTTGTCAGATTCTTCTGGAATTTCAGGATTAAAAAGAACAGGTATGGCCTCATATTTAGCAATGTCGATTTGATAAGAGGGCCAATTAGGCGGGGCAACAAAAAATCAAAGAAAAAAATAATACTTGGGATTACCCTGAAAAATAAAATGCACGAAATGATCTATCGCTACCGAATATAAATAAACATACATTGTGCAATACGTGTATTCTTTTGTGTAATAATAGCACGTATATTAATAGAGATATAGCGATTTATTAAAAAAAATTAAAAAATTCTTGCATGTATTTTGCTTATAACATACAGGGTTTTCAACCAAATTTAACGCCGATTTCAGAAAAATTGGCAAAATTTAGTAGAAACAATATAATGCAATCGGAATATAAATATATTAAAGATTTTAGGAAATATGAGCAGTTGTATGAAATATTTTTTATCTGCGCATGCGCGAACGATAACAAGGATCATTTTACATAATTTAATAGTCAACTCTGTGGAGCAACTTACAAAAAAAATCTAGTCAAATATCGTAAAAATTCAGAAAGATATCGGCGTTAGAGTGAGCAAATTTTTAGTTGTTCTCTAAAAGCAGCTGAATGATAATGGATTTTACACAAATTGTCATTTTTTATTAACTGACTTTCAGAAAAAAGTTAATATTTAGTGACTATCAACGAGTAGATTTGGAAAAAATGCTTCGATTTTGATACTACTTTTGATCATGGTATACGCTTGTTCTGGTGGTTATCAGAGAAGAGCTAAAGCATCAATAAAAAATGAAAAAAAATTAAAAATGACAATTTGTGTAAAATCTCTTATCATTCAGCTGCTTTTAGAGAACTACTAAAAATTTGCTCACTCTAACGCGGATATCTTTCTGAATTTTTACGATATTTGACTAGATTTTTTTACAAGTTGCTCCATAGAGCTGACTATTAAATTATGTAAAATGATCCTTGTTATCTTTCGCGCATGCGCAGATAAAAATTAATTCATACAACTGCTCATATTTCCTAAAATATTTAATATATTTATATTCTAATTGCACTATATTGTTTCTACTATATGTTGTCAATTTTTTTTAAATCGGCGTTAAAGTTTGTTGAAAACCCTGTATGTTATAAGCAAAAAACATACAAGAATTTTTTTTTTTAAATAAATCGCTGTATCTCTATTAATATACGTGCTATTCTTACATAAAAGAATACACATATTGTACAATGTCTGTTTATTTATATTCGGTAGCGATAGATCATTTCGTGCATTTTATTTTACAGGGAGATCCCAAGTATTATTTTTTTCTTTGATTTTTTGTTGGCCCCCTTAATTGTCCCCCCTTATCAAATCGGCATTGCTAAATATGAGGTCATACCTGTTCTTTTTAATCTTGAAATTTCAGAAGAATCTGACAAGTATATTTCTAAATATTTGACAAAATGTCTAAAATTGAAAATTGCGGTCATTAATGGCAATATAATGTATATAATAGCGCTAAGTGTATAACGCTTCCGGAGTGAACTCATCCATTTCCTGATAATCCTTCGTTAAAATCAGCCAAATGCGGCCATGTTAGGCATAAGCATTCCGATGCCGTATTTGCCGACTGCCTTATTTAATCAGTCTATCTATCCATTGTGTAACATCTATTCTTCTTCATTTTTTCTAAAACCTTCAAAAAGTATACAATTATAACGCTTTAATAATAGATCAACAACAACAGCTACCAGCAACAGGTTATCGATGTATACAAGAGAATAACATTGCCATTCATAAGCACAAATTCCAAATCGAAAAACAAATGAATGACTCTTTGCTTAAATGCTCTTAAAATATTTTGCAAAAGCATATTAATATTTTGAAATACGTTTTTCACTTTTGCTTACATTTATTCATTACATTACAATTTGAATTCTTGTACCACTGTTAAAAATATCGCAAAAAATTACCTCTGTTTTTCAAGGCTATCTATTTTCTGACCAACGATAAAACTTCATAGGCCTTTATGTAGCGTAAGCTGAATTCAGTGAATTATTGTAATTATTTTGTACCGGATTAACGTTTCCTTTCTAAAAATAAACGTATTTTAAATTATTTAAAGGCTTTATTATGCTTTTACAAATATTTTAAGAGCAAAATTGGATGTCGATTGTATTTTTTTAATGATTCGTTCAAAGAGTCATTCATTTGTTTCTGGATTTGGAATTTGTGTTGTATGTACATGAGGCATCATGTGCGAACGTTTAATATTTAGATTTGATTTTTCAATCTTATAACGTGCTTTCTTTTTCACTATTAGCTAACAAATTTATTAGAAAATGAAGTTCTATCCTTCTATTTTTAAATAAGAAATTGAAGGTTATAGTTTTTGTTTTGTTTTGTTTTGTTTTGTTTTTAATGAAATGAACGAAGATGAAAGTCTCATTGCAAGACGACGGCGAAGGAATGGGGTGAGCGGCAAGCAAGATGACTAACCAGGAAAAGCCAGGAAAAAATTATTATTGTGAATGCAACATTTACGATCATCAATTATTATTATTCGAATTTAATCTTACACTTTGGCGACAGTTTTGGTCAATGGTAAATCAAATAGTAACTAATTTTTTTGTAAATTAGGTTTGAATGAAAAAAGGCTGCTTTTATAACTATTTACCCCACCTGACTCTATTAGTCAGATCAGGATAAAATTTATTACTCCATCATTCTTTTTATAGTGCAATTCTATATCATTCTTTTTAAAATGCAAACACGTCATTTTGACGGGCTATCGCATAGTATGTGATATTAATAAAGCAGAAACAAAAATCTTTTGAAGCAAAATTTTCCGAAATGTTTAAATTTAAAATTTCTGATAAAAATGTGCTCAGATTCAGGATTGAGAAATAATACTTACTTATTTAATAGAGCTATGGAAGATGTCGCATATGTCATAATGTCATATAAAAACCCTTCAGATATTTATTTTAAAATATGGCATGGAATAAATACGGTATTTAAAATACGACATTCTGCGCAAATTTTCGGCAGTTGAAATGTTTTAACCACAGCACAGTTTTTTTTATATTATTGAAGAAAACACTTTACTAACACCATGCTTCTCTGTCAGCGTCGTTAAATACAATAGATTTTCAAAATTTTGCTTTGGAATTCTTGCCTTTCATTTCTGCCGATTTCGTCATTTTCATGGATTTATTATAAACTTCACTTACACCAGTTGCGATTCTCACCAAATGCAGTGAACTTTAGTGTACTTTTGCGAAATAAAATTGAATGCATTATCGAAAGTGTTCATTGTCTCAATTTCGTGTGATTGTAAGGCATATAACGTATAACACTGCCTTCAAAGTTGAGTATTGGGTCATCCCGAAAGTTATTTTCAAAGTTTTTCAAAGTGAAGCTCGGTTTCGTCTAGTTATTTTGCTACTACTGATAAGGCGTGACGTTGAATGACCCATACAGGTATAGTCGTGGAAAAAAAAAGTATTCACCCCCTACTAACTCCTCAACAAATCATCGTAGACAAAAGTTACTGGTACCGAACGACTGGAAATAAAATCTACTTTTAAATGATGTATATAAAATTTGCTTAGGGGTCATCTACATATTAAAACGAAACCAAACTTCATTTTTTTCAATGGCAATACCCAATTTTAACAAGATATTTCAAATCTTCGGTTCAAACTATGCCTAGACACCGAATTTCAAGTCATTTGAATCATAAGTTTTTTGAATTATAAACATTCAAAATTGAATGCTTCTAATGTTAAATTACATTTCCATATTTTTATTTAAATCTCCTGAAATTATGCTCCTAATGTGCTAATTTTATTTGTAGCAATAATACTAATATTCCCAAACATAAATACGGTGAATTTGCAATTTTTAAAATTTTATCATATGAATTATGAAATTAATATTCGAAAAAATTATGAATTGCAACCTACAATTTTTTTGATGCATTTAGATTTATTAAGTCCTGCTTTATGGAAAACCAAAATTTCACATTTTTCTTCCGAGTAGTTTTCAAATTATGCTTAAAAAACAGCAAAATGATGGTTTAAGGGGCCGTCTATGATGGAAGTGAGAAGACATTTTGAAATTTATTCTGCTGTACTGTAATCTAAGAGGCTTCATTGACTCCTTGAGTGGCGCTTAAAGTGCCTTGATCAAGAAAGGGGCTCTCTCGGTTATCAATCGAGTACGGATTTGGATACTGCCCTTAAAATGCGCTCTTTTTAAAATAATTAATTTCTCAGAAACTTATGGTACGAATTGCATAAAAATTTGTTTTTCGACTAATTGATGGGTGTAAAGTTCATTTATGCTGTCAGAATTGTGTACCGCTATTGAAAAAAATCAAAATTATGGTTCGTTTTAATATGTAGATAACCCCCTAAGCAAATGTTATATACACCATTCAAAAGTAGACTTTATTTCCAGTCGTTCGGTACCAGTAACTTTCTTCTACAGTAATTTGTTGAGGAGTTAGTAGGGGTGTTTACTTTTTTTTTCCACGACTGTACATTCAATCTTTTCTGCTTGCACTGCATAATTCTGGCTTGTATTGTCACATAATTTTTGTTTAAGTGCAGTGCTAAGAATGGATAACCAAAAAGTTCATTTTCGCCATATTGTAAGCTCTTGTTTCAAATAATGTAAAAATGCTAGTCAGACTACCCGTAAAATTTGTGCTGTATATGCACAAAGTGTTCTTTCAGATGACACAGTTGGAAGGTGCTTTGATAAGTTTAAGTGCGGAAATTTTAACGTAGAAGGTGACGCTAGTTCTGGACAACTATCATCTAAGAAGGACCTCTTAAAAGAAGCTCTTGCTGAAAATCCACTTTACACTGTTCAGGAGCTATCAGATTAAATATTCCAATAAAAATTAAATTCAAAAAATCAAAAAACCCGACTGCGTAAAAAGCGAACTAATTAATTATTTCTCATGAATGTGAAACTATTTTTTTTTTATATTACCTACCTTTTATTTTATTTACTTGTATTGATGACTTTTAAGTTGCGTTTAATTGTTAGTTCCTATCTATAAACACTGTTTTGATGACGCCTATAGATGTCTATGATGGTTAGAGTTGCAGTAAAGCTAGAGATCCTACCTACACAACTTCCAGGTTGTGTAATATTTAAACGGAGCTTCTGACTGTAAATTAGTCAATGAAACATCGCCTTCATTTTGAAAAACCTATCCAATGATATGCCACTCAATAGGGTGCATAAATTTTTTTCGTCTCTACCGCCATTTTGAATTTTACGGCCGCAATTTTGAATTCAGTAAAACAAAACTTAGCCTATAACCATAGGTCTATTAAGACGAATTGATAGAGACCTCATTCATTAAAATCCATCCAGCCGTTGGGATGTTTCTAAAAAGTACAGTGCATGATCATTTGAAGAAGTTTGGGTAGGAAGCCGCTATGATGTGTGGGTTCCCCATACTTTAACATAGCAGAATATGCTTGCTTGACTTTCGGTATGGGGTTCTTCACTGAAACGAAATGAAAAAGTTCCTTTTTTAAAACGGCTCATTAATGGCGATGATAAATGGATACTATACAATAATGTGTTATAAGGAAAAGATCATTGGTTAAGTCAAATGAACCTGCCCAAATAACATCGAGAGGTGGTCTACATCCCAAAAAGTAATGCTTTGTGTATGGTGGGACTACAAAGAAGTTATTTATTTTGAATTGTTGCCACCAAATCAGACAATAAATTCGGAGAAATCCTGTTCCCAAATGGCAGTATCGAATGCAAAAGTCGAAGAAAAGCAACCAGAACTGACCAATTGTTGAGGTGTTGCGTTCCAATATGGTAATGTTCGACCATACATTGCGATGAATATTAGGCAACGAGCGCCGTATTGAGTATAGCTGAGATATTTTGTGTCACCAACCGTATTCACCAGACCTGCTCCCCTCAGATTTTAACAGTTTCAGGTCACTGCAATATTCTCTGAACGACCAGGTGTTCATTTCTTTGGAGTCTGTCAAACAGCTACTTTATCTTTTCTTTACGACTAAATCTAAAGGCTTTTTTAAAAAGAAAATTTTCCAGCTACCAGTACGATGGCAAAATGTCATAGACCAAAATAGCGCTTATGTCCTTCAATACAATTTTCTTATTTATTTTTACTTCTTTATGGAAATTTATCATAAAAAAAACCGCAGAACTTTCCGGATGACTCAATACTTTAAATTCTTCTATATTAAACCACCACTCTACCTCGGGCTTTTCATTCAAACTAGTGACAAGATTGTGTGCGTAAAAGATAATGAGATTTTTTTTATAAACCTTTGATTTAATATTTTGCTATTTTCGACAATCCATATTTTAATTGCTTCATCTTTATTTTAATTCATACATTATAATATGGATATTTAACTATAGACTTTCAGAAATGATTAAACACGTATCTATATTTTTTAAAACTATTTTTGTTAATAATCCGTTAGTTTCAATGATAATATAAACTGTTCTATTGTTTTTTTCTTATCACATTTCTTGCAATTAAAAAGTTACTTATTTTCAGAGTTATTCCATTTATATTATAAGACGTTTCAAAAAGAAATCAATTTTTTTTAATGTAAAAATATATAATTGGTATACTTTTTTCATTTCCGCTATTGTAATCAATGTAATTCAGAGGGAAACTATATAAAAAAAAAGTTTTCATATTCATCATGACAGTTACAAAACAAATTGCCTTAAATGGGAAACACATTTTGTTGAAATTTCATTTAATCGCTCATGCATTATGTGTTGGACAGTACGAACCCCCGAAACAAAATTCTAAAAATATAAAAAGACATTCTGAGCTATCAAATAGAAACTTTTCTCATACGTGAAACAAATGTAGGCGCTGTAACGCCCAGTCAGCCAGAATCTCCTTCCCTGGCCTGGCGGTTTCAACATAAAGACATATGTATTCGTCTCTCCTTCTGTCACATTTTTTCAGTTGCTGTTAAATTATTGTATGGTGTGGCGGGCTGTAATCTCAGTCCCGTTTTTAATTCAAATTAGATATATAATCAAGGAATAATAAATAAATGTGTGTGACTATGCTGTTTGATCGCATCCTCTAACAGGAACAGTGAATAATACACCAAAATTAAGATCAATATTTAATCATATTTTTTCTCAGTAAAATCTAGAGTCTCATTGAAATTAGCCAACATGGAATAGAGAAGAATCTCCTCCTCCAAAGCTGCCGGTGGATCTGATCGTAGAAAACAGGTAAGAGAAATAGTTCCTTACCTTATTATTTTATATGAAATTATTTTATTATTTTATATGTTAAAAAAAGAGGTCCTTCCAAATTCAAAATAAATTCAAAATAATACTTTTACAATATTATTTTGTATTAAAAAATGAATATATGTGAAAACAACAACTGCTCTACGCTAATAAAAATAATTAGTTGTATAGAAATAAATAAAAAAAATAAAAAATAATATAAAAAACATTTTGCTTGGATATCAATTTGTATATACACTATAAGACCAAAGGTGACCGGTCACTTGCGATTTTAGACGTTTTGTTAAATATCTAGAAAAATGCATAGGGAATTAACCTGAAACTGCAGGTGTGTAAAAAGTATAGTATTGGTCATATATTTCCGCGAAGATTTTTTCCCGAAATCCCATAGGGGACCATCAACAAATTGAAAAAGAACAAATATCTTTTGGATAACCCTGTAAAAACTGATGTAGCAAAAGCGTCCAAACTCGAGATTATTAATAAGTGACTTATTGGAATATGCTGTGTTCATTTTTATGAGGATAGCATGTATACTCGTAGAGAAATTAAGGTTTTTATAAAATCAGTCCCAAATTTCACCAAGTTCTTTACTTATAATTTGTAGAGTTCTTAATGTAAAAAAAAAGTTCTTTTCAGAGAATATGACGAACAACATTGTACACAATACTCTGAAATCAGAATTAAAAAAGTCCTTCCGGCCAGTGCCGGGAGGAAGAGGTAGCTTTCATATTCCTTATTTTTTAAAAGCCAGCTTATATTATTCAAACACACGGAGCTCAAATTAGTGGAACCCGATTATAGAATATTAAATACTAATTTTTGTCAATATTGAATATGAATGAGAATTTCGTGAAATTAGTCAGCGTTATCAAAGCTGGTTTTATTAAAGTGATTTATATTTTATCGCCAAATTTGGTGATATCCCGAATTATATTAATAATTATATTAACCCGAATTATCGGTGATAGCCCGCCATTTTAAAACAACATAATTGGTGCAACAAAGCTCACCAATGAACTTGGTCGAGACCTGAGTAATTTCTGTGCACATGCTCACTCATATCTAAATCGGTTGATATATACGAGTGCTGTTGCAGGTAAAAAATCAGATTTTTTTTAAATGTCACACACATTCGAAATTCAAACTGCTATTATCTCGGCTTTTTTTTAGATAAAGGCAAAACAAAAAATAAACGGGAATCTTTGTAACAATCTGAAACACATAAGAAAAAAATCTTTTTCAATTTTAAATTTTTTTGTACCTTATTTTATTTTTTTTAAATTTTTAAATAGCCGCCATTTTGAAACAAGATGGCGGATGAAGTTAGCAAGCCAACTCGCCCGATAGATTGCTATGTACTATGCACATGCCTTGTCACATCCTAATCGGTTCATAAATATGCGTGTTATCGCGTGACAAAAATCAGATCGTTTCAAAATTTCAAAATGTCAGCCATGCTAGAAATTTAAAGTGCTATAACTCAGCCATTTTTTAAAATATAGACGAAACGAAAAATGGTCCGAAATCTTTGTATCAAGGTCAAACACATAAGAAAAAAATCATTTCAATTTCTAATTTTTTTGTACCTCATTTTAAATTAAAAAAAAATAATAATGGCCGCCATTTTGAAACAAGATGGCGGATGATGTTGACCAACGTACTCGGTCGAGACATTGGTATTTACTATGTACACACCAAGTTATATCCAAATCCGTTTATAAATACGCGTGCTATCGCGTGACAAAAATCAGATAATTTCAAAATGTCAGCCACACTAGAATTTCAAAGTGCTATAACTCAACTGTTATTTAAGATAGAGACAAAACAAAAAATGCTCCGGAATCTTCGTATCAAGTTCAAACACATAAGAAAAAAATCTTTTTCTATTTATAAATTTTTTGTACTTCATTTTAAATTTTATTTTTTAAAAAATTTTTTAAATGGCCGACATTTTGAAACAAGATGGCGTATGAAGCTGGCCAACGAACTCGGTCTAGACATTGCTATGTACTATGCATATGCCTTGTCACATCCAAATCGGTTCATAAATACGTGTATTATCGCGTGACAAATATCAGATCGTTTCAAAATGTCAGCCATGCTAGAAATTCAAAGTGCTATAACTGTGCCATTTTTTAAGATATAGACGAAACTAAAAATGCTCCAGAATCTTTGTATCAGGCCCAAACACATAAAAAAATATTTTTCAATGTCTAATTTTTTTGTGCCTCATTTTAAATTTAATTTTTTTTAAAAATTTTAAATGGCCGCCATTTCGAAACAAGATGGCGGATGAAGCTGACCAACGAACTCGGTCGAGACATTGGTATGTACTATGTACACACGAAATTTTATCCAAATCGGTTCATAAATACGAGAGTTACTGTATGACAAAGATCAGATATATATAATATATATATATATATATATTTTTTGAACGGAGGGTGGTTTCGGGGTCTAGGGGTCATGATCGATGAAAATATACCAAAATTTTTCGGAATCGTTTTCCTCCAAACGGCTGCAATAGGTAGCTTTTTGTAATGAAAGCTACCTAAAATAATAAAAATTGGGTGAAAAATGAGCATGTTTACAAAAAATGTTTCACTGTGTATGCGCGAATGCAATCGAAATATAATGTGCATAATGTGTTAGCTAAATGTATAGAGCAACTTTTGTAAAAGTCTCAAAAACATAGTTTGAAAAGTCTGATAATTGTTTATAGAATAAGCTCCAAATCCGTTGTTCCGAAAATGAAGCAAAAAGATGAGGGGTTGTATCCATATATCCATTGATTAGTGCCAATATAGCATACACAATATTGCACGTACTACTGAAATTTGAAACTCGTCTGGATACTGAATTCTCATAGTAAAGAATTATGACATGAAAAGAAATGTTCAGTATATTTAGATCGAATGAATCAATATTGAACAAATTCTATACAGTTAAATTCAGGTATATCAGGAACATGCTACTTAATTATAAGATAATCGGGTGCTTTTTGCGGCAATTATCGAGGAAGTGACAGGCAGACTAAAAGACTAACGGAAGCCAAAACCTTTTCGTATCCCCACAGTAGCCTCCACTAACGTTTCAGCAAATAAATGGAAGTTTATGTCTGTGTGTTTTTTTCTTTGTGATGACAGAGAAATCTAATCGCACGTAGGATTCTGCATATTTGAAAAAGGGTGGACCAAAGCATGTGTCTGAGATTAAGATTTCTTAATGTTTAATAATTACTGGAGCAATTAGTTTCCCCCTCCACATCGAAAACTACTGAGTGACGACTTCCATGGTCCTCAGTAAAGACACATTAATACAGGCCGATTAGTCAACATCGATTCCTGGGTATGCTTTTAGCTGCTGAGTTAGAGCAGGTGCTAAATTCAGACATTGTATTCCGGGAGGAATATTGAACCAGCCAGCGGGTAAGCGGGCAGTATGGAGTTCCGGGAAGAGGAATTTGAACAATTAAACCATTACAAAACACAAAATCTGAGCTCTCTGACACTGTGTGTATGTGAGGGTGTGTTACATCGCGGATCACTTCTATAATTTATGCCTGGTTAGGACTACGCCGAATTCGCTGATTTGGTATAAAAACGTTCCTCAATACCTGCATTAAAACACAGAATCAATTATAAGGAATGTTTAGCGCCGTCCAAAGTTTCCTGGGATATATTGATGAATTCGAAATTCCTTATTCTAAAGTTCTTTTCATTTTTTTAAATCCCCTAACAATAAAATGATCATAAATTTTGAAGATAAAATTATGTTTAAAGTCTTTATTTTACAAATGTATACGTATGTTATGGTCAATTTCGTTGTGAATTCACACAGTTTTGCCTTTCTGGATAAGTTATTTTGCCGATGATCGAACTGTTCTATGACAGTGTTCGTACGGGTACCGTTATTTTCAAGGCCCAATATCAGAATTTTTGTATAGAAAAATAAATCTAATTTAAACAGACGAAATTTCGCCTTATTTCAGCAGAGATTTTCCATAAGAAAATACTGGTATCGAAGAATTTCTGAGTCTGGAAATTCAAGCACCCGTACGAACCCTGCATGACTCGCCTATGCCTACCAGCTTCTTTTCCTATGGATCTTCTTTAAATCAGTTCATCCACATTTTCAGAGGAGCGCCATTGTCTTCTGCGTACATCATAAACTTCACGCTGTAAACCAATTTTTTTCATGATAACCTATTAGCAAAAGATTAGCGAAAGCTAGCAACTCTTAAACCCACAACGTGTCCCCTGATTCGATCAATGAATGAAATGTTGCATCACGGCACGCCGTTAGATAAGCAAAATCATTGTAACCTCATCAAAAAATCTTTATATCAATATATTGTAACCATAAGTAACTCATATTTTGTGAGAAATAGGCAAAATATTTCACACCACATCAAATAACGAGTCGGCTAAAGTTAAGTTTAGCAGGTTTCAGGCAAACCACTCGTTGACATCAACCAAAAGGAAATAACCGCTTTTACGCCGCCACGTACCTTAGCGTTTTATATAGAGAGATTATACAGAAGATTGTTTTATATTATTTTGCATTTAATTTCGAAAACAACAATCTTCTTTTTATGAGCTACTTAATAGTCCAGGCAAGTTACAATAAATACACCTTGAACCCGGGCAAAATTGTAATAGAAGCTCTGTTAGCTGATTTTTAATCAGTAACCATTGCTGAGAAATATTAGCAAAATCAGACTAAATCCGAGCACGGGAACACCCTTAAAAACGGATTTAAAAATGGCGGACTGTGTCATATGTCGTTTCATGTAGTGTTGTTGTTAATTTCTAAATTTTTTTGCATTTATGTTACTATAACAATTAATTTGAGTTTTATTTTGATTCAGGCTGAATTTCCTGTGAAAATGGACAGTGCTGAATTTTGTGTTATTTCTGAAAAATAAAAAGACAATGGACAAGACGTAGTTAAAATTTCTCAAGAGGGAGCAGATGGTATAAATTAGGCCAGCCGAAGCCGTAAAAGCGTTGTAGTTGCAACTGCTGGAATAAGTGTCCATATTTTGTGTCGGGAGGCATTTACTTATGAAAAGAGTATTGGAATTACAAAGCGGAACGCTAGTTCTAGAGAAATACCAAGGAAAAGTATTCGCTTAATTTAAGGTCCAGTTACGAGTGCTTCTCACTGTTTATTTGTGAAAAATTTGTAGAGATATTTTCTAAATGTAAGACTAAATCAGAATATGTGAAGGTAAGAACTGCATAATATTCTGAGGCCATAAAGAAATGCTGTGCATGCCAATGTGGTGAATGGTCATTTAAGGTAAGGGGCCGGTTGGCTTATTACTCAGGTGATCTTGTTGTTGGAGATTGTATCTGTCATAAATCATGTAGTACAGATTTTTGTAGAGAAAAAAGTATCTCCTCGCGAATATTGCTGTTCCAATAGATCGTCAGGAAAAGAGCGACCAAATAATGAAGAGCAATACCAAGCATTCCTTCGTACCTGTGCTTACCTTGAAGACAATGATGAAGAGCAAATGGTTATTGGAAATCTCGTTTCTAAAATGGAGGAATATATTGAAGGAAGCCAGAGCAATGCGTACGAACGAAGGAACATGAAGAAGAGAAAACTTTTAGGACGAACACTATGGAGAAAATATTATAATATCGAGTAAAAATTGAAGTCCGATATCGTAATTCTGTATGAGACAGAAAAGGAAATTCTTCGAAGTTACCAATAAAAGTCAACACCTATGAGTTTATGAGTATCCATTACGTACTGACTTCACGGAGGAAAGCGCTTTGGATTACATACCTAGTAGCTTGAAATTACTATTATCAAAATTATCTGTGCGAAAGGAAATATCCATGAAAATCGGTTGGTGCTGTTGGTCAGGCCGTTATGCAAGCTATCCGTTCCGGAGTATTACTATGTCCGCTACAAACTGGTCTGTCCGTTCAGCTTCACCATAACTACAAATCAAGATACCTTATTAACATTCTTCACAATCTTATGTTTTGTTCATTCTACTCGGAAGTAACAAGATTCGAAAAATAACAGCTGCAATATCAAGCGGTTCTGCTTCTTTGAGTACTGTTCAAAACACCACATTATTTCTAGCAGCAGATAATGTTGATCACAATATCTGCACTCTGGACGAGAATAATATCTTTCATGGTATGGGTATAATTGCTGCAGTAACTCCAAATGGCAACATCTAGTCTATTGTCAATAGGCGTGATGTTGGTGATATTGACATTAAGAGCCTAGCCAAAGTTGATATTGCAGAATACAGGCATGCGAAAATAATTATGAAGAAGATCTTATTATGTAAACTTCCAGTACCACCGAATGCTTCGCTAAATAGAATCAGTCTTTTGTGGCAAATCTCAGCATACAAAAGACAGGGTCAAAATTGGTCAGGAGATATACGTGAATTCATTTTAACCCTTATGTCAATGACCAATATTTGCCTTTGTGTCCAATGACCGGGGTACCCGGGTACCTGCTGCGGTTTTAACATACGCGAGCCATAAGACACCCCTATTTCATACAGTGTAACGGCTTGCCTTTAGAGAAGAGGAATTTGACGCATTTTTATAAATATTAATTACAGTAGAACCCCGCTAATCCGAACTAATTGTGACCGGTGCCTGTTCGGATTACAAAAAATTTGGATTATCCGTAATTTTGATAAAAATAGAAAAGAAAAAGATGCGTGCTAAAAAAATGTAAATTATAAGTACTCAGTAGTACAGTAAACATCCTCTAATCCAGAATCCAAAGGTCCGGCATACTGGGTAATCCGGCACGACTTTCGGACTTTCGACTTTTCCTTGTTTAATCACTCCTGATGATATAATAATCCAATGGAACTTCAGGATGAGGAATTACGTAAAAACCCATTACAAACAGTTCAAAATTGCGAATCAGCAAATAGCTCAGTCATGATGTCGACGAGGGGTATGAAAAAACAATTGTGTAGATAATTTGCGAAATCAAACTGTTGAAAGTAAAAATAAATTTTTACCATCCGAATTAAAAACTTTTTGCATTTTAGAACATAATTTTATAGTACTGGCAAACAAACTGATATTCGACATTTTTTAAGATGGGTTTCTGCCAATAGACTTTTAGTGCACGTTTTCATTTTATATTTGTGTAGATATGTTGTACTTTTACATTATTGAGTATTTTGTTAATTCTATTCAAGCTGTTAAAAAAAAACATGCTTTACTGCTATTTTTTGTTTAATTCTAACTTCTACAGGTTCTTCCCGACATTTATCCGTTAAATGAAATCTGTTCATATTAACCGGAATTTCGGATTATCGGGATTCTACTGTACTTCAGGTGCCAACAATTCAAACAAAGATCACACATTAGAAATTTGAAAAACTTATCTCCGTTTTATCGAGCAAGTATAAGTGTAGACCGATTCTTGAATAATCTTAGATTTATTCGTTTTGACAACCAGAACACACGAGTGGAATGTCTTCAAAATATTAAAGCTGCAGCAATTCGTGATTTATGGACTATGCTAAATCCTAACATAATGAAGAAATAAATACCGATGGTAGACTAAATGGTTGATGAGCAGTTATTTCCGCTTCGAGTAAGAAAAATATTCCCCCAATATATTCCGTCTAAAACATATAAATTTGGGATCAAACTACGGTGGGTATGTGATACAAATAATTATTAACCTCTTAAACCTATCTCTAACCTATTAAACGGCCAACTATGCTTTCGAAAAACAGGTACAGACCGTGAAATAAACCAAGAGTTGTGAAATACTTCTCCTTTCTATTCAAGGATTCTGGACAAAACATCACCACGGACAACTTTTTTTCTTCATTTTCTTTGGCCAACCATTTATTATAATGGATTCTCACAATGGTTGGCACTTTGAAAAGAAAGAAACCTTATATTCCCCAAGAAGAACGGTCATGTATATCGCGCACGTTTTATCCAAAGAATTTGCATATCCTTTGGATATGACATAAGTATTTCTTCGTTTGTTCTAAAAAGGAACAAAGTTGTCATTCTAATGTCTACTATATATCATGATAAAACCATCACAGGACCGAATTATAAACTCGAAATGAGTCAGTTTTATAAGGAATCGAAATGTGGAGTGGATATAATGGGTAAATCAGTGGGACAATATACAACACATAGGCGTAAAACCACATAGCCACTTGCATTATTTTTCTATATTGTGGATATAGCAGCATTTGCTATTTACATTATACATATTGCAAATAATGATATGGTTATTAATAAAACAAACAATCGTCGCCTGTTTATTGCGGGAATTAGGTGAGATCTTGAGGCTTCCAGCAATTCAAGATCAATCGCAAAATGCACAGGATATGAGCCATTTTTCGGCCAAATCCGGAATTGAAAGTAAACTGAAAAAAATCTTTGACCGTATTTGAAGCTGCTACACATTCAGAACCCAAACCAGAAAACTTAAGGCGGGATGAAGCAAGAAGGATAAAAGTAGTTTGTGTCAGATATGCTTATTAGAACCCCCCCAAAACGGCGCAGAAAAACCAGAAAATCATGTAAACAATATGAAAAGCCAGTATGTGATGTCCATTCCTGCACCTTTTGCTATTGTACAGATTGTCCACAAAATTTCACGTAAATGAAATATTTTTTACCTTAAAAAATGTCCAACCCTTTATTTCAAATAAATTCAAGTTTTATTGATCTAAATCTAAATAATCTGTTAATTTTTGTATTTTTCCACAGAAAATTGGCATGAGTACCCGGGTACCCTGGTCATTGATGACAGGTATAAAAATGTTTAATGCCCCGAAAAAGTAATAAAAAAAATTCCAAATTTTAAAGTGATTATACTAATGCACAGTGAATACTACAAATAATGGGGATCTAAATGGATTTTAGTTTCTTTTGATATTAACACCCTGAAGATGGGATGAAAAGAGAAAAAAGGTACCCGGGTACCCGGTCATTGACACAAGGGTTAAATATATTAATTCATTCCAAATCAGAAGTTTCATATCCAGGAAAATCATCTATCTCATTTTTTCCTATCATTGATATGGCAGCCGCCGACATGACTTGTATTTTTTCGACGCTAATATATCTTAACAAAGTAGCATACGATCATAACATCCCATGTGCAGTTACTTTTGATCAGACTTTATTTTGGAAAGCTTCTCAAATCATTAACGAACAAACAGACCTTCAAGATATTATTTTAATGCTGGGGAAATTTCATACCCTAATGAATATTTTAGGTGCAATTGGAATCCTCATGAATAGTTCATGGTTATTTCAAGTGCTTGAGGAAATCTATGGATCAAATACTGTGGTACAAATGATGACTGGGAAAGCTATTTCTAGGGCGATACGAGGACATATGCTCGTAGATGCAGCTCTTAGTTGCCTACTAGATTCAGAGGTTTTTCCTCGCAATGAACATGGATCTCCCCACGACCTGGTAAAGGAAGATTGTGATTTGTTCGAGAATATTATGACCGGCCAGAAAACAAATGAAAGACTTTGAATTGTGTGACGCGGTATCTCAGATTAACATCGCTTTGGAGCAGTGGCGTGGCGTCCGGTCATCGCTGGATGCGGCGATGACCAAGCAGTATTTTAAAACTCTTAATAAGCTTTTAAAACTCTACGATCCAGTTTTAGCAGAACATTTGGAGTTCATGTATAAGTGAAGGTAAGATTTAAAGTTTCTTTTTTGAACATTCAACCATTGAATTTTAGAGTTAATAATTTTTCACCACAAACTTAAATAATTGCGATGACCACCGAAAATTTTCACGCCACGCCACTGCTTTGGAGACGAAGAAAAGCACATGCAATCTTCTTCGAGAACAAATAAACTATGGTTACAATATCAGCGAATAACCAGTGTTGTAAGAACATTAATAACAGCTGAGAGGATTGGCTGTTGGGAATTGCATTTACGTGCTATGCTGGAGATTCTCCCCATAATAGCAGCAGCAGGACATGTTAATCATCTCAAGCCACTATACCTTCACTTACAGAAAATGTTTATTCTGCCATCTGAAAACGCAAACGTGCAGAAAATGTTTGTATAAGGTAAATTCTCAGCGTATCTCAAACTGATGAAGGAGACAGAGCTGTGTTATATTGCAAAAATATTTAGTTCAAATTCTTGTCTACATCAGATATCGCTGAGGCTAAGAGAAAAAGAATGCTGCAAGACCTTGCTGCTTTTATGACTGCAAGATACTGGAATCCACAGACAAACTACGTCACCAAATGTTGGTAGGGAAGGTAACTACAGCAAAATCATTTGTTAGGCCTGAACGTTTGCCTCCGACCTATTCTTCTACAAAATATAATAGCAATCGCACTTACTTAAAAAAAATATCTGGAAAGCTACTGAAGAAAGAACCAAGCCTGAAGAATGGGGTCAGTATGTAAAAAGTAACTCATACTACCCAATACTCTGCGACTTACCACCAGCTCCACATTATCTACTTAACCCCTTAATTCTCGTTCCCGTCAATATCACGGGCCGAGGTATCGTTCGTTATTTCTCATGCCCGTCATATTTCCGGGCTGGAGATTTATTGCTGGAAAAAAACTTCTGAAACCAGAAAAAATTAACTGACATTTTCTTGTGAAGTCTTTAACCCTCCGTCTACCAGACGGGTCCATTGGACCCGACAGGTACATACAAAATATTCATTCAAACCAGAAATTTCTTTAAAATAAACTAAGTATATAAACCAGACAAAAATAAGGTAAATAAATAAGTTAAATAGTTTTAAATAAAAATTCTGGTGTAGAACGTTTTATTAAAACTTGAATAAAATTCCCGGTAGACCTAGGGTTAAATATTAGCGTGTTGATTTGGTTTTTGGTGCTGATTGTGATGTTGAACTTGGTACTGCATGTTTCGAAATATATCATACTCAAAAAAATTATTGATAATCAAAATACAGAAAACTCTGTCTAAGGCGGAATCGGTCAGGACTGAGAAAATTTTCTGCGGTAGACAATATTCCGGCTTATGCAAAAGAGCGTGATTTATTGGAATGAAGCATATGTCAGTCGAATAGTGTTTTATGTTTTCGATAAAATGATTGGATCTTGAGTTATAATGAATTGCTCGCGATCTTTCATTGGTTGTCCTGACTCGAAAATCTGTCAAAAACTGAAATTCTGGAAGGTCCATTGTCTTTACAAATAAATGAGAAACACTATTCAATTTCTTAGTACAGCTGTAATACCTACAAATTTGAAGTTTACACACACACACACAAAAAAAATAATAACTTCGGGAATGAGACAGAAAGCCATCGCTTTGAATTTGGGTACAACCTTAAAGCATAATATATTGTAGACAATACATATTTCCATAAATGTGCACTCAACTAGTAATAATAACTTTTAAATGCATATTTATACAGAAAAAAATGGCATAAGCAAGAATTCCTTAAAATTTAAACAGTTTCTGTTCCTTTGAATTAACTTTTTACAAGTATTACGGAATTTAATTTTATGCTTGACATTGAGTGTTTGACGCATATATATCAGTTTTAAAGTTTCATAAACGAAATGCCTTTCATTTTTGAAATATCCTATTTTTCGCCTTGTGCAAAATTTCTGTTTCGGTGTGTCCTTAAAATCCTTTCCGTTTCCGCGTTAGGCAGATTCCGGCTTATTCAGCAAGAATTAATGTTATTTTCTATGGGTTCGCCGGGACTTAAAAAATTTTTCCGCGGTAGACAAATTTCCGGCTTACACAGAGTCCGTCTTAGACAGAATTTACTGTATAATGTATATTATAATATTTCAAGTATTATTTGTAAAGCTTTGTTTGATGATGATAAATAAAGATCTTAGATGTGAAAAATAAAGGTCTTATTCCATTTAATTTGTATGGTGTAAAACAAACATTAAAACACAGAATTCTCGCATGATGGCTTTTCCACATATGTGAATTTGTTCTATAACATCTCTTTTTTTCGCCTTAAAAAATCTAATTGCATATTTTATATAGAAGCCTTATAGTTATTCAATTTCTGTAATAAAAAAATAGGTACTTTTTGATGTTTTTTCCAAATATTAAGCCATCGTTAAGGAGTTAATATGATTCGATGTTCCTGCAAGACAAACTATGCTATTTTACGATGCGGATGCAAGCGTAATGGATTACCCTTTTCTACAGCTTATGGTGTGTACAATGTCAATGGATGTAACAATAACTACCTAACTTCTAACTATGAGTATCATAAAATTGGTGAAAATTATTGATACAAGTTTTTTTTTTCACTGGGACAATTCTGTAAAAATGAACTTAATCAGTAATTTGTAAGGGATAGTAAACTTTTGTGTACTGTTTAATATTTTTGACTATACTTCAAAGTTAAGTTGTAAAAATAAAGCAATATATTTCTATAACCGATATATATTCTTTGTCTTAGTTCTATAAAATCCCCTCCGCCATTTTGAAAAAATCATTAAATAGGAGTGTTTTCGTGCTCAGGTTTTGTCTGATTTTTAGTATGTTATTAAGCAGTAGTTCTTGGTTAAAAAACTATGCTATTGAAAAAAAGCTGTAAAAAGCTTCTATTACAACTTTGTTCATGTTCAATCTGGACTATAAAAACAAAGAACAATAATACGTTTGCAAATTTATTTAAAAAAATTAGACAAAAAAAAAAAACCGCAGTTTCTTTTAAACAATTAAAATTAAAGTATGTCTAAATTTAAATGCATATTTTTGCTATCTTAAAAAGTTTTCTAATTACACAATTTTTTTGCTACTACGATTATAAATGAATTATTGTACTCATTCCAAAACATATCTTTAGAATAATGCTTTTGTGATTAAACAATGCCAATTAATAAATAAATTAGGCAGACCACTGATAAATAGGTTATAAAACTTTTATAGAAACTATAAGACTTGGAACATATAAAATGTCTAATGATTTCCTAATTTACGGCATTATATGTATCCATAAAAGTAGTAATAACTCATCTTCACTAATTTAGTTTGGGACAAAGTAGATTTAGTTGAATTAGAATATTGCATTACGAATATCTTATTCAATGACCTCCTTTTATTAAACTTTAAACAGTTTAAGTACCTCCTGGGATGAATACGCGTAATATACTCAAACCAAAGGATGTACAGTCTTTCAAAAAAGTAAATAAACAAATTACCCATTGCGCTCCGATCGTACATTTTTTTCAGTCTCCACGTTTACGTTTTCATTTTACCACTCTTTCTATTTTTGCCAGGGGACGGTTATTATTATTATAATTATTATTCAATCTTTAAAATTTCAGACCATTCGGAAAGCTGTAACATCATTAAAATGCACTTGCAATTTTTTGTCCCCATTGGCCGTAATGTTAAGAAAAACTTTTGACTGTACCTGCAATTAAACTATTCATCCGATTTTCATAAAATTCGAAATGAGACGACAAAATTCGGCAACGATTATATTTTTAAAATTTCAGACCATTCGGAAAGCTGTAACATCATTAAAATGCACTTGCAATTTTTTGTCCCCATTGGCCGTAATGTTAAGAAAAAGTTTTGACTGTACCTGCAATTAAACTATTCATCCGATTTTCATAAAATTCGAAATAGTACGACACAATTCGGCAACGATTATATCTTTAAAATTTCAGACCATTCGGAAAGCTATAACATCATTAAAATGCACTTGCAATTTTTTGTCCCCATTGGCCGTAATGTTAAGAAAAAGTTTTGACTGTCCCTGTAATTAAACTATTCATCCGATTTTCATAAAATTCGAAATAGTACGACAAAATTCGGCAACGATTATATCTTAATAATTTCAGACCATTCGGAAGGCTGTAACATAATTAAAATGCACTTGCAATTTTTTGTCCCCATTGGCCGTAATGTTAAGAAAAACTTTTGACTGTACCTGCAATTAAACTATTCATCCGATTTTCATAAAATTCGAAATGAGACGACAAAATTCGGCAACGATTATATTTTTAAAATTTCAGACCATTCGGAAAGCTGTAACATCATTAAAATGCACTTGCAATTTTTTGTCCCCATTGGCCGTAATGTAAAGAAAAAGTTTTGACTGTCCCTGTATTTAAACTATCCATCCGATTTTCATAAAATTCGAAATGAGACGACAAAATTCGGCATCGATTATATCTTTAAAATTTCAGACCATTCGGGTGGGTAGTTTTTGCTCTGTTATACACGCTTCCACTGCGCCACTCTGCTACGTTCTTTGGTAGGGAAAAAAAAAAAAAAAAAAACTTCTGCATCACTTCTGCAAACCTATCAGTTCAGAGAGGGACGGACGATAAACCTAGATTTTGAGAGATTTTGTTAGGAAACTTAAACATAAAAAAAAAGAGAATAAGTTTGGTAGGTTACTTGCTCACTCCGCTCTGTCAATAAACGGATGTCGCTGAGGACTTTTTGTGCGTCAGACAAATCAAGTAAAAAGAAAAATTTACGATGCACGTCCTATAACTAAGAACTTTGTAGTCAGTGATGGATATCAATTTCAATATGTTTAAAATACACGGTCCCTCCCATATACCGTAATGTAACGGAATTCTTTTGAGTGATGAAACGAACACTTCCTTTTCGATACTCACCCCTCCATCATGACAAATGGTGACACTATTTACGCGACAACGCAGGGCCCGACTATTGTAGGGGAAAGCAGATATTAGTTTTTCTTCGTTAAAGGAGAACAACAGAATGATGCCATCTGTTTCAGATTTAAAAGGGTGTTGTCTCTCCCCCGCTGTACTTACCATCCTAAAAAAGCTAATGATTAAAATTGTATAGTAACAACTTAGTAGTCCATTGTTTTGAGCTTCAGCTTCATTTTTTGTATAAGCCATGGCAACTAGCATTAAAGAAATAAGTCTGTAAAAGAGGGAGGTGTTGGTTTCGAACCCCGTCGGCCTAACCGTTTCGGAGTTTTCTTCGAAATCTTGGATTTCCATGCGGGTTAGGTTCCCTTAGAAAGACCTCCCCCCACGAAGGGCATTCCTCCTCGGGCCTATATCCCAAAGAGGCCGTCAAAAATCAATAAACCAACCAATCAACCTGTAAAAGAGCTGCGGGAAGGATCCCCTCGAGATGAAAAACAATTTTTTTTTTTTTTCCAAAAAGTATTCATATACATATATATATATATATATACAGTAAGCCCCCGACTATCCGGCCTAGTAAATCAAAAATGAGAAACGTTGCAAGCGGCCGAGACAGGCAGGTTCCCGTCCGTAGGAAAATGCTAACTCATGACAAGAAGGCAATAAATAGCAGAGGGGTGTAGGCTTGATAACCTGTTTTGTCAGTTTTGCAATGGAACACGTGCGGACGTTATTTTCAGCTTATCCTGGTTACTTTCGTATAGTCTTTTGGTTATGGTGCTTCGTGTTTATTTATTAAAGATTATGGAACGAAATGGGTGATAAACAAAAAAAGGTTGTAGTGACTATAGAGAAGAAACTACGAGTCAGCAGGAGGAAGCGACACTGGCTGATATTATTTTCTTGCGTAAATAGAGGCACATTGATTCATGGAAGAAAGCTAGTCAGGGAGCTAGTCAGTCATCTATCAACTACTTTTTCAAGAACTAAAACCTAAGTTTTGACTCTTTTATTTTATGCATGACTTTACATATTTGTGCAATCAATTAATTAATAAACAGTAAAACAAGATTTATTCTTTTTTTTTTTTTTTTTTTTTTTTTTTTTTTTTACGAATTAGGTTACATTTTACGCTAATATTTTGCTTATTTTTAAACTTTATATATAAATTTTATCTTAACATGTGTAACATATGTTTTTAACATAATGGGGGGAGAGGGGGTTGCAGGAAGTTAGTAAATATTTATAGAACTCCGGCTTTTTTTACTTTCTTCTATCTTTACAAGAAGAAAGTATTGGATTCATGAAAATTTTCGACTTTCGGTTTTCGACGGATTTACACGTTTTAGGGGTCAGAGATTCCAAAAAACATGTTTTTACATAATGTCTGTCTGTGACACAAATTTTGTGGGCGCTCTATCTCAAGAACCAATGCACGGAATTTAATAAAAATTTATATTAAGTTAGTCCCTAATACAAATTGATGCTGATTAGTTTTTGGTGTAAATCGCTCAACAGGTGGCGCTGCTATACTGCATTTCCCGCGATTTCTGCACTAGCTCTATTTCAAGAACTAATGCACGGATTTTCATCAAACTTCAGATTTAGTTAATCCTTCATATAAATTGGTGCTGGTAACGTTTTGGTGCAAATCGCCCTACAGATGGCGCTGCTATGCTGCATTTTGAAGCATTTACACGATTTTCGTACTAGCTCTATCGCAAGAAATAATGCACCACGGATTTTCATCAAACTTCAGATTCTGTTAGTGCTTGACATGAGTTGACGTTTTGCACCTCGTGGTGTAAATCGCTCAACAGGTGGCGCTGCTATGCTGCATTTTTTGTGATTTCCGCGATAGCTCTATCTCAAGAACTTATGCTCGGGTTTTCAACAAACTTCAGATTCAGGTATACCTCGATATGAATTAGTGCTGTTTATGTTTTGCTGTAAATCGCTCAACAGGTGGCGCTGCTATGCAGCGTTTTTCTCGACTTCCACAATAGCTCAATGTCCAGAACTAATGCACGGATTTTCATCAAATTTCAGATTCAGTTAGTTCTTGACATGAATTGATGTTTTGTACCTTTTGGTGTAAATCGCTCAACAGGTGGCGCTGCTGTGCTGCATTTTTTGTGATTTCCACAGTAGCTTTAGCTCCAGAACTAATACACGGATTTTCATCCAACTTCAGATTCCGGTATACGACTGTTTGTGTTTTGGTGCAAATCGCTCAACAGGTGGCACTGCTATGCTACATTTTTCAAAATTTCTCCTACAGCTCTATTTCAATAACTAATGCACGAATTTTCATCAAATTTCAAATTCAGGTATACTTTTATATGAATAAATTGATGTAATTTATTTTACTATTTAAATGATTTAATTGACGTGATTTATATAGAAGAAAGTTTTGTGATGGCCACAACATACTAGTTATTATCTGGCCTAAACCTTCCGCCACATTAGGCTGGATAGTCGGGAGAGTTTACTGTATATATATATATATATATATATATATATTTAAAAATATATATATAAAAAGATGACAATACAGCGGCCCTCCTTTTGTTCGCCCCCTCTGATCACTCGATCAGTACGTGTGTGTTTGTCTCTGGAAATAACGTGTAAAATAAAAAAAACAGGTAATTATATTGAAGTTTTGCACAAATGATGATGTTTTTTACACGCTATTCCATGCAAAAAAAAAAAAAAAAAAACTTTCAATTTTTAAGTAAAATAACGTCCAACAACGACAGAAACTAACTATCATTGATAGACGTTATTTCACTTAAAACTAGTCGGATATGCTCAACACGGATGGGTGAACAAAAATAATACGAACACCTATGAAATAAGAGAAAAGCTTTATTAATAGGGGGTTGGACCACTTTTTGACTTAATTACAGATTGTATGCATGGATTCATAGAGGTCATGAACAACATTTAAAGGAATATAAAGCCATTCTTCCTGGAGAGCAGTCTCTAATTCCAAAAGCATAGATAGTGATAGAAATCAAGCACGGAGTTTTTGATTAAAAATATCCCCACAAATGTTCAAGTCAGGAGACAGAGAGAGCCAAGCAAAATGTCCTAGTTCCTCCTCACGCTCTTCAAACCATTTTTGGAGGATTTTAG
Organism: Maratus speciosus; assembly: GCA_963932465.1. Lineage (NCBI taxonomy): Eukaryota > Metazoa > Arthropoda > Arachnida > Araneae > Salticidae > Maratus > Maratus speciosus. The sequence goes on from CAWVRF010001331.1 coordinate 40,916, forward strand.
CAGTGTGGATAGGAGCATTGTCGTCTTGATAAAGTGAGCATTCTCATGGAAATAAAATCTGGACAAAAAAAGATACATTTAATTCCCCCCTCCCAGAATATCGGTAGCGATCTAAGGCTGTGCCAAGATATCGCACCCCATACCATAAGGGGAACCATATCCATGCTTCACAGTCGGAAAGAGACAGTCAGGAGAAAATGCTTCTGCAGACTTTTTTCACACCACATAAACGCGTCCAATTGCTTGAAATATGGTGAAGATTGATTCATCAGACCAAATGATTTGTTGCCACTGTTGGGGAGTACAGATATAACCAATGCCTTACGAATTGCAACTCTTTCATAAATGTTAGAAGCATCCCTTTGGACACTTCTTGCTGAAATTTGATTCTGGAGATGATTTACTATTTATCATTCAGGTTATTTGGGTCTGCGCTTTCGGACCGCTATGCTGTTCAACTCTCTTTTTATTCCTCTCAGAACGATTTCTTTTCCGTCCACTGTTGCACTTCGCAGACGACACTTTACCACATTTCGTCTACGCTGTCATAACGGCTGACACACACGTATAACCTTGCACGCCCCAAAATAATTGGCTGTTTTCGTCACACGGAGCAATCAGCTCACAACATTCCACCAATCATTCTCTTTTCAAACTCTGATAGGTCAGTCATTATTGAGTTTTTCAGAGCGCATGCAACACCTATGACTGATACCTTACCTTTCATAACCACTAGGTGGCAGAATTGAGTGCAAAGTGATATGCGCTTTCTGCTTCTCTGAAATGGACCATGCCCTTTTTCACGGCTGTTCGTATTGTTTTGTCACCCATCTGTATATAGGTGTTATTTATGACCTAAATATAATTATAAAGAGCAGTCAGATAGATTTATTATTATTATGCGTTGTTTATCGGCTCATATGACACAATTGAAATGGTTTTACTTCAAAAAAAAAAAAAAGCGCTTGGGCTGTAGTTAAAAGAAAAAGAAAACAGCATAACCTTTTTCCCCCGATTTCTGGAATCACAAAGAACAATCGTTAAAATAAACGATTTTTTTTTTTTTTTTTTTTTTTTTTTTTTTTTTTTTTTTGTAGTACAGCCAGCCACAGTGAATGTGCAATGCATGCACAAAGTTAGTTCAGGCATGACACAGTTAAAAATTTCCCACTCCGCTCCGTCAATAAACGGATGTTGCTGAGGAATTTTGTGCGGCAGACAAATCAAGTAAAAAAACAAAAATAATAATAATTAAATTTAAAAACGCATACCAGCCACAATTGTCCAGCAATTATTGTTTTGTAGGCTTCAACTATTGCTCATTTTTCTTCTATAGTTCAAATCCTTTTGTGTGTCCCTGTAAATGAACGATACACACGCCCTATACTAAGAACTTTGTAGTCAGTGACGGATATCAATTTCAATATGTTTAAAATACACGGTCCCTCCCATATATCGTAATGTAACGGAATTTTTTTGAGGGATGAAACGAACACTTCCTTTTCAATACTCTCCCCCTCCATCATGACAAATGGACACTATTTACGCGACACGCAGGGCCTGACTAGTGCAGGGGAAAGGAGGGGGGAAGAGATATTAGTTTTTTCGTTAAAGGAGAACAGAATGATGCCATCAGTTTCAGATTTAGAAAAGGGGGGGGGGGGAGGAGGGGTTCTCCCTTCGTACTTCCGTTTACCATGCCCCCACCATCATAAGTATAAAAAAAGTTATTGATTAAAATCGTATAGTAACAATTTACTAGATAGTCCATTGTTTTCAGTTTAAACTTTATTTGTCCAAGCCATGGCAACTAGCATAAAAGAAATAAGTCTGTAAAAAAGAGAAGGAGGGTGGGGGGGCAAGATACTCGCAGAGCCCCTCCTATTCAAATGGAAGTTTTATCCTAAGTAACGAAATCATCTACTTCATTCTAAAACTTGGTGATAACATATGTGAAAAAAAAAAAAAAAAACTATCTCGGCGATAATTCGCTGATAAACGTTCGCTGTCTAATTGTGTTTGTACCGAAAATGTATTGTGTGTTTAAAGATTTTAATTCTTAAAATCTTATTTAGAATAATATGTTTTCTTATAATTGAAAAAACAACATTCAGATCGTTCGTTGATATAGTATTACCCCCCTTCCTTAATTGTTCAAACATTTTATGTTATTAATCAAGCTTTCAATTGATTTTCTTATTTAACTAAATAGAATTTCACAGATTGTAATTTAAAGTGTTTTTCATTTTGTGATATTTGATTTCTTCCTTCGTGATTTTCATGAAGATTTTTTTTTTTTTTTTTTTTTTTTTGTTAAATACATAAATTTAATTAAAATATTTATTTCTGTAATCTCGCACATCTGTTATCTGTTTAAACGAATTTGTCATAATAGGAAATTTTATACGAAAGTACTTTAGGACATCATGAGGAATGCAGTAAGAATTATAGCAAGTATTCAAATTTGTTACTATTACATTAAATGGATGCTACCACCTACCTTTCCATATAATAGAATTACCCAAATTCATATTGATTGGGTGAAGATGAAAAAAAAAAAAAAAAAAAAAAAAAATCAAGTTAAGTAGAAAAGTATTAACGCAAATAACCAATAATGCCTGAAAAAAATTTTTTTATTTACATTGTAACGGCTCACATTTATATCCTTATATTTCTATAACCGAAGGGGGTGGAGGGGGAAGTGTATTCCTTAGTTTCTTAAAGTTATCTTCTCTTCTGCTATTCTGTAACACCATGTTGATAAAGTGTTAAAATACTAAATAAATAAACGGGGGATGGGTGTGTTTTTTTTACTTCAGACTTTTTTATTAAACCAGTTCCATTCATGATCTATGAGGTCCGATTCATTCTTCAACTGACTTGTCTTATGTCGGGGCTCTCAATCAGATAAAAATTTCAATACGGAGGCGAGTTGCTGGATTCCAACCCCCCGCGAAACATGTTTGTTTGTTTTTTGTTATCGAAATATCATGCTCTGCTCACTCACGACCAGCTTTTTACCTCCCAACTATAAGAATTTTTAAATTTCAACAAAACACACTCTCTTCTGAGATTAGAGAATCTACTACATACAGCGAGTCGAATGAGCTGGAAAAAAAAAAAAAAAAACTTAAAAAAAAAAAAAACCTCTCCTCAAGTCAGGATGAACGACAACATCAACAACAAAAATCATACACCCAGAGTTACCAATTTCCGACATTTTGTACACCATTGTTACATTATAGAAATGTTTTAATTAAATAAATCATTTTCTGTATTAAAATAGTAGTTTTCAAAAAGTTGGAGCTTTGGCGGCTTTGTACACTATAGATTATGGATATGTATGTATAAATTTTGTGCTGCCAACTTTTGCACTTTTCCTATCATTGATCAGAAATTTTTCCTTTACTTAATCCTATATATTCGGACGAATAAATAAGAAAAATTTCTCTGTTAAAAAATAATACAAAATATAAAACTTGCCAGCTATGGTTTAGAGTAAAACAAAATAGAAATTAAAGGTAAATTGGGAGGGGGGGGGGGGGTAAAATACATAGCATTCCGATTGCAACAATTTCCATCAATGGTTGGGGAGGGGTGAAGATGCATAATTTCTTTGAAGAAGCCCTACTGCATATGATTTTGTCAGGATTTATGCATAGAATGTTTCAACGTTTTTTTTAAAAAACTCACCCAAAGCTTAATACTTCTTACTCACATTATGAAACAAGTTGGAAATTGCTCGTCAAACGTGGCAAATGAGGTGCGTTCGTACTATAACTAGTTTTATAATTATTTTTTGCACCCCATATTGTACTGAATATATATTTTTTGCGCTTCATAAGTGCATAGTCTGTAACATCATTAAAATGCACTTACAATAATTTTTTCCCATAGGCCATAATGTAACGGAAAATTTTTGGGTGTCCCTGTAATTAAACTATACATCCGATTTTCATAAAATTTGAAATGGCTCGACAAAATTTTGCAGCAATTTTATATTTAAAATTTCAGACCATTCGGAAGGCTGTAAAATCATTAAAATGCATTTGCAATAATTTTTTCCCATTGGCCATAATGTAACGGAAAACTTTTGGGTGTCCCTGTAATTAAACTATACATCCGATTTTCATAAAATTGGAAATGGCTCAACAAAATTTTGCAGCAATTATATATTAAAAATTTCAGACCATTCGGAAGGCTGTAAAATCATTAAAATGCATTTGCTATAATTTTTTCCCATTGGCCGTAATGTAACGGAAAACTTTTGGGTGTCCCTGTAATTAAACTATACATCCGATTTTCATAAAATTGGAAATGGCTCGACAAAATTTTGCAGCAATTATATATTAAAAATTTCAGACCATTCGGAAGTCTGTAACATCATTAAAATTCACTTGCAATAATTTTTCCCATTGGCCGTAATGTAAAGAAAAACTTTTGACTGTCCCTGTAATTAAACTATACATCCGATTTTCATAAAATTGGAAATGGCTCGACAAAATTTTGCAGCAACTATATATTAAAAATTTCAGATCATTCGGTCGGGTAGTTTTTGCTCTGTTATATGCGGACGGACAGACAGACGGACTGAACGACGACTATAGGTGCTACGTATTTATATAATTACGAACGCACCTAAAAAGAGAACTCTTGCAATTTAATGGTAGTATAAACACTTCAGAAATATTTAATATTCTCAGAAGAAATTTAGTTTGTTTCTATTATTATTCCATTTATATTTATTAAGCATTTTACTATAATATATAGCAATAAGGATAAGAATTATTAAGATAATAATAAACTCATACAAACAACTTATACAATTTCTTTTTTAATTTTAAATAACTATCTTATAAATTTACAAAATCTATTACATTTCAGATGGTTGTTAACCTTTTGCGCACATCTCTAAAGGGAAAAGTGTTAAGCGAAAGTAATACTTAAAATTTAAATTTTAAAATTTTATTGTAGAAGATTTTTTGTTGTTGATGTTGTCGTTCATCCTGACTTGAGGAGAGGTTTTTTTTTTTTTTAAGTTTTTTTTTTTTTTTTTCCAGCTCATTCGACTCGCTGTATGTAGTAGATTCTCTAATCTCAGAAGAGAGTGTGTTTTGTTGAAATTTAAAAATTCTTATAGTTGGGAGGTAAAAAGCTGGTCGTGAGTGAGCAGAGCATGATATTTCGATAACAAAAAACAAACAAACATGTTTCGCGGGGGGTTGGAATCCAGCAACTCGCCTCCGTATTGAAATTTTTATCTGATTGAGAGCCCCGACATAAGACAAGTCAGTTGAAGAATGAATCGGACCTCATAGATCATGAATGGAACTGGTTTAATAAAAAAGTCTGAAGTAAAAAAAACACACCCATCCCCCGTTTATTTATTTAGTATTTTAACACTTTATCAACATGGTGTTACAGAATAGCAGAAGAGAAGATAACTTTAAGAAACTAAGGAATACACTTCCCCCTCCACCCCCTTCGGTTATAGAAATATAAGGATATAAATGTGAGCCGTTACAATGTAAATAAAAAAATTTTTTTCAGGCATTATTGGTTATTTGCGTTAATACTTTTCTACTTAACTTGATTTTTTTTTTTTTTTTTTTTTTTTTTCATCTTCACCCAATCAATATGAATTTGGGTAATTCTATTATATGGAAAGGTAGGTGGTAGCATCCATTTAATGTAATAGTAACAAATTTGAATACTTGCTATAATTCTTACTGCATTCCTCATGATGTCCTAAAGTACTTTCGTATAAAATTTCCTATTATGACAAATTCGTTTAAACAGATAACAGATGTGCGAGATTACAGAAATAAATATTTTAATTAAATTTATGTATTTAACAAAAAAAAAAAAAAAAAAAAAAAATCTTCATGAAAATCACGAAGGAAGAAATCAAATATCACAAAATGAAAAACACTTTAAATTACAATCTGTGAAATTCTATTTAGTTAAATAAGAAAATCAATTGAAAGCTTGATTAATAACATAAAATGTTTGAACAATTAAGGAAGGGGGGTAATACTATATCAACGAACGATCTGAATGTTGTTTTTTCAATTATAAGAAAACATATTATTCTAAATAAGATTTTAAGAATTAAAATCTTTAAACACACAATACATTTTCGGTACAAACACAATTAGACAGCGAACGTTTATCAGCGAATTATCGCCGAGATAGTTTTTTTTTTTTTTTTTCACATATGTTATCACCAAGTTTTAGAATGAAGTAGATGATTTCGTTACTTAGGATAAAACTTCCATTTGAATAGGAGGGGCTCTGCGAGTATCTTGCCCCCCCACCCTCCTTCTCTTTTTTACAGACTTATTTCTTTTATGCTAGTTGCCATGGCTTGGACAAATAAAGTTTAAACTGAAAACAATGGACTATCTAGTAAATTGTTACTATACGATTTTAATCAATAACTTTTTTTATACTTATGATGGTGGGGGCATGGTAAACGGAAGTACGAAGGGAGAACCCCTCCTCCCCCCCCCCCCCTTTTCTAAATCTGAAACTGATGGCATCATTCTGTTCTCCTTTAACGAAAAAACTAATATCTCTTCCCCCCTCCTTTCCCCTGCACTAGTCAGGCCCTGCGTGTCGCGTAAATAGTGTCCATTTGTCATGATGGAGGGGGAGAGTATTGAAAAGGAAGTGTTCGTTTCATCCCTCAAAAAAATTCCGTTACATTACGATATATGGGAGGGACCGTGTATTTTAAACATATTGAAATTGATATCCGTCACTGACTACAAAGTTCTTAGTATAGGGCGTGTGTATCGTTCATTTACAGGGACACACAAAAGGATTTGAACTATAGAAGAAAAATGAGCAATAGTTGAAGCCTACAAAACAATAATTGCTGGACAATTGTGGCTGGTATGCGTTTTTAAATTTAATTATTATTATTTTTGTTTTTTTACTTGATTTGTCTGCCGCACAAAATTCCTCAGCAACATCCGTTTATTGACGGAGCGGAGTGGGAAATTTTTAACTGTGTCATGCCTGAACTAACTTTGTGCATGCATTGCACATTCACTGTGGCTGGCTGTACTACAAAAAAAAAAAAAAAAAAAAAAAAAAAAAAAAAAAAAATCGTTTTTTTTAACGATTGTTCTTTGTGATTCCAGAAATCGGGGGAAAAAGGTTATGCTGTTTTCTTTTTCTTTTAACTACAGCCCAAGCGCTTTTTTTTTTTTTTGAAGTAAAACCATTTCAATTGTGTCATATGAGCCGATAAACAACGCATAATAATAATAAATCTATCTGACTGCTCTTTATAATTATATTTAGGTCATAAATAACACCTATATACAGATGGGTGACAAAACAATACGAACAGCCGTGAAAAAGGGCATGGTCCATTTCAGAGAAGCAGAAAGCGCATATCACTTTGCACTCAATTCTGCCACCTAGTGGTTATGAAAGGTAAGGTATCAGTCATAGGTGTTGCATGCGCTCTGAAAAACTCAATAATGACTGACCTATCAGAGTTTGAAAAGAGAATGATTGGTGGAATGTTGTGAGCTGATTGCTCCGTGTGACGAAAACAGCCAATTATTTTGGGGCGTGCAAGGTTATACGTGTGTGTCAGCCGTTATGACAGCGTAGACGAAATGTGGTAAAGTGTCGTCTGCGAAGTGCAACAGTGGACGGAAAAGAAATCGTTCTGAGAGGAATAAAAAGAGAGTTGAACAGCATAGCGGTCCGAAAGCGCAGACCCAAATAACCTGAATGATAAATAGTAAATCATCTCCAGAATCAAATTTCAGCAAGAAGTGTCCAAAGGGATGCTTCTAACATTTATGAAAGAGTTGCAATTCGTAAGGCATTGGTTATATCTGTACTCCCCAACAGTGGCAACAAATCATTTGGTCTGATGAATCAATCTTCACCATATTTCAAGCAATTGGACGCGTTTATGTGGTGTGAAAAAAGTCTGCAGAAGCATTTTCTCCTGACTGTCTCTTTCCGACTGTGAAGCATGGATATGGTTCCCCTTATGGTATGGGGTGCGATATCTTGGCACAGCCTTAGATCGCTACCGATATTCTGGGAGGGGGGAATTAAATGTATCTTTTTTTGTCCAGATTTTATTTCCATGAGAATGCTCACTTTATCAAGACGACAATGCTCCTATCCACACTGCTAAAATCCTCCAAAAATGGTTTGAAGAGCGTGAGGAGGAACTAGGACATTTTGCTTGGCTCTCTCTGTCTCCTGACTTGAACATTTGTGGGGATATTTTTAATCAAAAACTCCGTGCTTGATTTCTATCACTATCTATGCTTTTGGAATTAGAGACTGCTCTCCAGGAAGAATGGCTTTATATTCCTTTAAATGTTGTTCATGACCTCTATGAATCCATGCATACAATCTGTAATTAAGTCAAAAAGTGGTCCAACCCCCTATTAATAAAGCTTTTCTCTTATTTCATAGGTGTTCGTATTATTTTTGTTCACCCATCCGTGTTGAGCATATCCGACTAGTTTTAAGTGAAATAACGTCTATCAATGATAGTTAGTTTCTGTCGTTGTTGGACGTTATTTTACTTAAAAATTGAAAGTTTTTTTTTTTTTTTTTTTTGCATGGAATAGCGTGTAAAAAACATCATCATTTGTGCAAAACTTCAATATAATTACCTGTTTTTTTTATTTTACACGTTATTTCCAGAGACAAACACACACGTACTGATCGAGTGATCAGAGGGGGCGAACAAAAGGAGGGCCGCTGTATTGTCATCTTTTTATATATATATTTTTAAATATATATATATATATATATATATATATACAGTAAACTCTCCCGACTATCCAGCCTAATGTGGCGGAAGGTTTAGGCCAGATAATAACTAGTATGTTGTGGCCATCACAAAACTTTCTTCTATATAAATCACGTCAATTAAATCATTTAAATAGTAAAATAAATTACATCAATTTATTCATATAAAAGTATACCTGAATTTGAAATTTGATGAAAATTCGTGCATTAGTTATTGAAATAGAGCTGTAGGAGAAATTTTGAAAAATGTAGCATAGCAGTGCCACCTGTTGAGCGATTTGCACCAAAACACAAACAGTCGTATACCGGAATCTGAAGTTGGATGAAAATCCGTGTATTAGTTCTGGAGCTAAAGCTACTGTGGAAATCACAAAAAATGCAGCACAGCAGCGCCACCTGTTGAGCGATTTACACCAAAAGGTACAAAACATCAATTCATGTCAAGAACTAACTGAATCTGAAATTTGATGAAAATCCGTGCATTAGTTCTGGACATTGAGCTATTGTGGAAGTCGAGAAAAACGCTGCATAGCAGCGCCACCTGTTGAGCGATTTACAGCAAAACATAAACAGCACTAATTCATATCGAGGTATACCTGAATCTGAAGTTTGTTGAAAACCCGAGCATAAGTTCTTGAGATAGAGCTATCGCGGAAATCACAAAAAATGCAGCATAGCAGCGCCACCTGTTGAGCGATTTACACCACGAGGTGCAAAACGTCAACTCATGTCAAGCACTAACAGAATCTGAAGTTTGATGAAAATCCGTGGTGCATTATTTCTTGCGATAGAGCTAGTACGAAAATCGTGTAAATGCTTCAAAATGCAGCATAGCAGCGCCATCTGTAGGGCGATTTGCACCAAAACGTTACCAGCACCAATTTATATGAAGGATTAACTAAATCTGAAGTTTGATGAAAATCCGTGCATTAGTTCTTGAAATAGAGCTAGTGCAGAAATCGCGGGAAATGCAGTATAGCAGCGCCACCTGTTGAGCGATTTACACCAAAAACTAATCAGCATCAATTTGTATTAGGGACTAACTTAATATAAATTTTTATTAAATTCCGTGCATTGGTTCTTGAGATAGAGCGCCCACAAAATTTGTGTCACAGACAGACATTATGTAAAAACATGTTTTTTGGAATCTCTGACCCCTAAAACGTGTAAATCCGTCGAAAACCGAAAGTCGAAAATTTTCATGAATCCAATACTTTCTTCTTGTAAAGATAGAAGAAAGTAAAAAAAGCCGGAGTTCTATAAATATTTACTAACTTCCTGCAACCCCCTCTCCCCCCATTATGTTAAAAACATATGTTACACATGTTAAGATAAAATTTATATATAAAGTTTAAAAATAAGCAAAATATTAGCGTAAAATGTAACCTAATTCGTAAAAAAAAAAAAAAAAAAAAAAAAAAAAAAAAAAAAAAAAAAAAAAGAATAAATCTTGTTTTACTGTTTATTAATTAATTGATTGCACAAATATGTAAAGTCATGCATAAAATAAAAGAGTCAAAACTTAGGTTTTAGTTCTTGAAAAAGTAGTTGATAGATGACTGACTAGCTCCCTGACTAGCTTTCTTCCATGAATCAATGTGCCTCTATTTACGCAAGAAAATAATATCAGCCAGTGTCGCTTCCTCCTGCTGACTCGTAGTTTCTTCTCTATAGTCACTACAACCTTTTTTTGTTTATCACCCATTTCGTTCCATAATCTTTAATAAATAAACACGAAGCACCATAACCAAAAGACTATACGAAAGTAACCAGGATAAGCTGAAAATAACGTCCGCACGTGTTCCATTGCAAAACTGACAAAACAGGTTATCAAGCCTACACCCCTCTGCTATTTATTGCCTTCTTGTCATGAGTTAGCATTTTCCTACGGACGGGAACCTGCCTGTCTCGGCCGCTTGCAACGTTTCTCATTTTTGATTTACTAGGCCGGATAGTCGGGGGCTTACTGTATATATATATATATATATGTATATGAATACTTTTTGGAAAAAAAAAAAAAATTGTTTTTCATCTCGAGGGGATCCTTCCCGCAGCTCTTTTACAGGTTGATTGGTTGGTTTATTGATTTTTGACGGCCTCTTTGGGATATAGGCCCGAGGAGGAATGCCCTTCGTGGGGGGAGGTCTTTCTAAGGGAACCTAACCCGCATGGAAATCCAAGATTTCGAAGAAAACTCCGAAACGGTTAGGCCGACGGGGTTCGAAACCAACACCTCCCTCTTTTACAGACTTATTTCTTTAATGCTAGTTGCCATGGCTTATACAAAAAATGAAGCTGAAGCTCAAAACAATGGACTACTAAGTTGTTACTATACAATTTTAATCATTAGCTTTTTTAGGATGGTAAGTACAGCGGGGGAGAGACAACACCCTTTTAAATCTGAAACAGATGGCATCATTCTGTTGTTCTCCTTTAACGAAGAAAAACTAATATCTGCTTTCCCCTACAATAGTCGGGCCCTGCGTTGTCGCGTAAATAGTGTCACCATTTGTCATGATGGAGGGGTGAGTATCGAAAAGGAAGTGTTCGTTTCATCACTCAAAAGAATTCCGTTACATTACGGTATATGGGAGGGACCGTGTATTTTAAACATATTGAAATTGATATCCATCACTGACTACAAAGTTCTTAGTTATAGGACGTGCATCGTAAATTTTTCTTTTTACTTGATTTGTCTGACGCACAAAAAGTCCTCAGCGACATCCGTTTATTGACAGAGCGGAGTGAGCAAGTAACCTACCAAACTTATTCTCTTTTTTTTTATGTTTAAGTTTCCTAACAAAATCTCTCAAAATCTAGGTTTATCGTCCGTCCCTCTCTGAACTGATAGGTTTGCAGAAGTGATGCAGAAGTTTTTTTTTTTTTTTTTTTCCCTACCAAAGAACGTAGCAGAGTGGCGCAGTGGAAGCGTGTATAACAGAGCAAAAACTACCCACCCGAATGGTCTGAAATTTTAAAGATATAATCGATGCCGAATTTTGTCGTCTCATTTCGAATTTTATGAAAATCGGATGGATAGTTTAAATACAGGGACAGTCAAAACTTTTTCTTTACATTACGGCCAATGGGGACAAAAAATTGCAAGTGCATTTTAATGATGTTACAGCTTTCCGAATGGTCTGAAATTTTAAAAATATAATCGTTGCCGAATTTTGTCGTCTCATTTCGAATTTTATGAAAATCGGATGAATAGTTTAATTGCAGGTACAGTCAAAAGTTTTTCTTAACATTACGGCCAATGGGGACAAAAAATTGCAAGTGCATTTTAATTATGTTACAGCCTTCCGAATGGTCTGAAATTATTAAGATATAATCGTTGCCGAATTTTGTCGTACTATTTCGAATTTTATGAAAATCGGATGAATAGTTTAATTACAGGGACAGTCAAAACTTTTTCTTAACATTACGGCCAATGGGGACAAAAAATTGCAAGTGCATTTTAATGATGTTATAGCTTTCCGAATGGTCTGAAATTTTAAAGATATAATCGTTGCCGAATTGTGTCGTACTATTTCGAATTTTATGAAAATCGGATGAATAGTTTAATTGCAGGTACAGTCAAAACTTTTTCTTAACATTACGGCCAATGGGGACAAAAAATTGCAAGTGCATTTTAATGATGTTACAGCTTTCCGAATGGTCTGAAATTTTAAAAATATAATCGTTGCCGAATTTTGTCGTCTCATTTCGAATTTTATGAAAATCGGATGAATAGTTTAATTGCAGGTACAGTCAAAAGTTTTTCTTAACATTACGGCCAATGGGGACAAAAAATTGCAAGTGCATTTTAATGATGTTACAGCTTTCCGAATGGTCTGAAATTTTAAAGATTGAATAATAATTATAATAATAATAACCGTCCCCTGGCAAAAATAGAAAGAGTGGTAAAATGAAAACGTAAACGTGGAGACTGAAAAAAATGTACGATCGGAGCGCAATGGGTAATTTGTTTATTTACTTTTTTGAAAGACTGTACCCCGTGATGTGCGGGTAAGTGTTAAAACAATGAATATCTCAAATTTAACACATATCCACACATGAATTGCGTGTATGTGTTGAGTAAATGGTTTTTACTTCGCTCCCTCAATCTAGATCTGGGTTGGCATAAAACTTTCAATTAAAAAAAAACTCACATCAGAATTTCTGAAAGAAGAATTTTCACTTTAGGTAATCAAGAAACGATTAAACAAACAAAACAATACTGCGCAGATTTTTTGAAAGAAGATTTGCAGATATAAATATATACATATTATATAATATATATATTATATATATATATATTATATATTATATATATATTATATTATATATATTATATATATATATATATATATATATATTATATATTTATGTATAATACCAAAAACACATACTATACATCAATTCCCAAAACTCCTTAACTACAGAGAAAAATTAACTATGGAAAATTCTTACTAACCAAACCATGAACAAAAAAAAAAATCCGATGGATAGAAACTGATTTGCATGCTGAGTGTTACCGGTAATTAAAAGAAAACATGTTTTTAAACTTAAAGCATAAAGTATACATAAGAGGTGGGGAAAAAAAAAAAATTTTGATTTTTTTTTTTTTCGAAAATTTTTTTTTTACTTCAAATATTATGTATAAGAGGAGTATTTTCATGATTTAAAATTAGTACCCTCTGGAGTCCTCGGAGGGATTGCACATGAAAGCTATATATATATATATATATATATATATATATATATATCAGAGGAAACATTTTTATTTTTTTCTCTGGAGACAAGAAACAAAAAAAAGGGGTGTGGGGCAGGTGGTCTAGAAAAGGATGACACTTTCCATTGCAATATTTGAGTTTATTGTTTCTGAGGGCAAGGATTTTCACACTCATTCTGATTTTCTTCAATGATTGCAAATCTCTTGTCATCTCGTGAATTTGTAACTGCTTCCATTGATCCTCAGGATTTTAAAACTGAGCGACTGATTTAGATAATTTGAAAGACGGACGGTGGATAAAAGAAAATATGTTTTTAAACTTAAAGCATAAAGTATACATAAGAGGTGGGGGAAAAAAAAAAATTTGAAATTTTTTTTTTTTTCGAAAAATTTTTTTTTTACTTCAAATATTATGTATAAGAGGAGTATTTTCATGATTTAAAATTAGTACCCTCTGGAGTCCTCGGAGGGATTGCACATGAAAGCTATATATATATATATATATATATATATATATATATCAGAGGAAACATTTTTATTTTTTTCTCTGGAGACAAGAAACAAAAAAAAGGGGTGTGGGGCAGGTGGTCTAGAAAAGGATGACACTTTCCATTGCAATATTTGAGTTTATTGTTTCTGAGGGCAAGGATTTTCACACTCATTCTGATTTTCTTCAATGATTGCAAATCTCTTGTCATCTCGTGAATTTGTAACTGCTTCCATTGATCCTCAGGATTTTAAAACTGAGCGACTGATTTAGATAATTTGAAAGACGGACGGTGGATAAAAGAAAATATGTTTTTAAACTTAAAGCATAAAGTATACATAAGAGGTGGGGGAAAAAAAAAAATTTTGATTTTTTTTTTTTTCGAAAATTTTTTTTTTACTTCAAATATTATGTATAAGAGGAGTATTTTCATGATTTAAAATTAGTACCCTCTGGAGTCCTCGGAGGGATTGCACATGAAAGCTATATATATATATATATATATATATATATATATATATCAGAGGAAACATTTTTATTTTTTTCTCTGGAGACAAGAAACAAAAAAAAGGGGTGTGGGGCAGGTGGTCTAGAAAAGGATGACACTTTCCATTGCAATATTTGAGTTTATTGTTTCTGAGGGCAAGGATTTTCACACTCATTCTGATTTTCTTCAATGATTGCAAATCTCTTGTCATCTCGTGAATTTGTAACTGCTTCCATTGATCCTCAGGATTTTAAAACTGAGCGACTGATTTAGATAATTTGAAAGACGGACGGTGGATAAAAGAAAATATGTTTTTAAACTTAAAGCATAAAGTATACATAAGAGGTGGGGGAAAAAAAAAAATTTTGATTTTTTTTTTTTTCGAAAATTTTTTTTTTACTTCAAATATTATGTATAAGAGGAGTATTTTCATGATTTAAAATTAGTACCCTCTGGAGTCCTCGGAGGGATTGCACATGAAAGCTATATATATATATATATATATATATATATATATATATATATCAGAGGAAACATTTTTATTTTTTTCTCTGGAGACAAGAAACAAAAAAAAGGGGTGTGGGGCAGGTGGTCTAGAAAAGGATGACACTTTCCATTGCAATATTTGAGTTTATTGTTTCTGAGGGCAAGGATTTTCACACTCATTCTGATTTTCTTCAATGATTGCAAATCTCTTGTCATCTCGTGAATTTGTAACTGCTTCCATTGATCCTCAGGATTTTAAAACTGAGCGACTGATTTAGATAATTTGAAAGACGGACGGTGGATAAAAGAAAATATGTTTTTAAACTTAAAGCATAAAGTATACATAAGAGGTGGGGGGAAAAAAAAAATTTTGAATTTTTTTTTTTCGAAAATTTTTTTTTTACTTCAAATATTATGTATAAGAGGAGTATTTTCATGATTTAAAATTAGTACCCTCTGGAGTCCTCGGAGGGATTGCACATGAAAGCTATATATATATATATATATATATATATATATATATATATATATCAGAGGAAACATTTTTATTTTTTTCTCTGGAGACAAGAAACAAAAAAAAGGGGTGTGGGGCAGGTGGTCTAGAAAAGGATGACACTTTCCATTGCAATATTTGAGTTTATTGTTTCTGAGGGCAAGGATTTTCACACTCATTCTGATTTTCTTCAATGATTGCAAATCTCTTGTCATCTCGTGAATTTGTAACTGCTTCCATTGATCCTCAGGATTTTAAAACTGAGCGACTGATTTAGATAATTTGAAAGACGGACGGTGGATAAAAGAAAATATGTTTTTAAACTTAAAGCATAAAGTATACATAAGAGGTGGGGGGAAAAAAAAATTTTTGAATTTTTTTTTTTCGAAAATTTTTTTTTTACTTCAAATATTATGTATAAGAGGAGTATTTTCATGATTTAAAATTAGTACCCTCTGGAGTCCTCGGAGGGATTGCACATGAAAGCTATATATATATATATATATATATATATATATATATATATATATATATATATATATATATCAGAGGAAACATTTTTATTTTTTCTCTGGAGACAAGAAACAAAAAAAAGGGGTGTGGGGCAGGTGGTCTAGAAAAGGATGACACTTTCCATTGCAATATTTGAGTTGTTTTGAGTTTATTGTTTCTGAGGGCAAGGATTTTCACACTCATTCTGATTTTCTTCAATGATTACAAATCTCTTGTCATCTCGTGAATTTGTAACTGCTTCCATTGATCCTCAGGATTTTAAAACTGAGCGACTGATTTAGATAATTTGAAAGACGGACGGTGGATAAAAGAAAATATGTTTTTAAACTTAAAGCATAAAGTATACATAAGAGGTGGGGGGAAAAAAAAAATTTTTGAATTTTTTTTTTTTCGAAAATTTTTTTTTTACTTCAAATATTATGTATAAGAGGAGTATTTTCATGATTTAAAATTAGTACCCTCTGGAGTCCTCGGAGGGATTGCACATGAAAGCTATATATATATATATATATATATATATATATATATATATATATATCAGAGGAAACATTTTTATTTTTTTCTCTGGAGACAAGAAACAAAAAAAAGGGGGGTGGGGGTAAGTATGATCACAGAGGGTGCTTTCAAAGCTCACTTTATCCTTTTACAAAATCTTCCACATTTCGACACCTGTTCTATTCTAAACAAACCTCTATTCGTCTTACAACCTATTCAAAGATATATGAGTCGGGCCGATAGCACCCGAGATAACTCACTCCCCCCCCCCCCCACCCTGGCGGTAAAACAGTGGAACTAAAATATGTAAAGCTACGCTGCAAAATATGAAAGAGTAGTGGTCATCAAAAAGTGCAGTGACGTGAGTTGTGTCAGCAAAAGTTAGAAAAGTGCCCCCTCCCGCGTGAAAAAAAAGAGGGGGGGGGGGGGAAGGTTGTTACAGTTAGAAAAAATTATTTAAAATAAAATACACAAATTAGAGCCCGAAGGATTAAAAATAATATAAGACTTTTAGAAAATTTTATGGTTTTTCGTGCGATCACTAATGCAAAATTTCAAGTCTCCAAGCTCAATTTGGAGGGGGTTGAGTTTAAAAAAAAAAAAAAGGTTAAAATACGCAAATGGGGGGGGGGGGAGGTAAATAATAGAAGACTTTTACAAAATTTTAGGATTGGTCGTTTGATGTGAGGCTAGTCCCCAATTATACAAAATTTCAAGTCTCCAATTTAATTAGAAAGCTTAAAATACACAAATTAGAAAAGCTTAGAGGGATAAATAACATAAGACTTTTTCAAAAATTTTATGATTTGTCGTGTGATCGCTAGTGTTCGTTCAGATATAAGTATGAAAAATTTCAAAGTCTCCAAACTCAATTAAGGGTTGAGTTATTTTTTTTAAAAAATGCTTAAAATACACATGATAAGTGATTAATTAATATAAGACTTTTTCAAAATTTTTATGATTTTGTCGTTTGATATGAGATTCGAATCTCCAACATAGTATATAGTTTCTGAGAACGGGACTCTGTGACGTACGGACGGAGGAGTGAGACGCCGACTCGATTATGATTGGGTTGAATGAATAATGTATGAGGAGACAAGGGCTGGAGGTGTGGAACAGGATCCTTGCCAACCTAGTCAATAGGTAATTTATTTCAAAAAAAAAAAAAAAAAAAAAACATGGCCGATTCCAAATCGCTTCCATAATCAGATGCCATACCTTTTTTTTTTCGTATAAAAAAAAAAAAAAAAAAAAAAAAAAAAAATGAGTCCGTCGGTTTGTCAGAAAATTTTTGCGCTGGTTGAAACAGTGAACTACCAAACTTATTCTCTTTTATGTTTACGTTACCTAACAAAATCTCTCAAAATCTAGGTTTATCGCCCGCCCCTTTCTCTGAACTGATATGTAGTAGATGCAGAAGTTTTTTTTTTTTTTTTCCTCTACCAAAGAACGTAGCAGAGTGGCGCAGTGGAAGCGTGCTGGGCCCATAACCCAGAGGTCCGTGGATCGAATCCACGCTCTTCCAATTTTTTTTTTTTTTTTGCATAAAAGAAAATCCTCATTTTCGATACATGGTTAGTTTGTTTATTTACTTATTTGAGAGAGTGTACACCGCGATGTGCGGATAAGTGTTAAAACAATGAATATCTCGTATTTAACACATATCCACACATGAATTGGGTGGATGTGTTGAAAAAATTTGATTTTACTTCGGTCCCTCGATCTAGAACCGGGTTGGCCCGGACTGTAAGCGGGATGTGGAAGGAATTTCGACGCGGTTCTTTGGGATACGTGCGTCTTGGCATTGTCCTGCTGAAACAAAGCGTGTCAATCTTGGAAATCTCTGCACCACGCGATCCAACTGCTAGCAATAGAGTTCGGCATTGATGGAAAAACGATTCGCATTTGAAATGATGGACAAAATTATTTTAACTATTAGATTAAAAATTTCCCAGAACTTTTTTGCTCAACCTCAATAAATAAGTCATTCTTAATTGCTACTAAAATTGGACGGTTGAAAAAGAGATTACAAAAAAAAAAATGAAATTATTTTATGGGATCTCAGAAAGTATTTTCATGTACGTTAGCTTGATTTATAGCTAATTGAAATTTACTATTTTTTTTTTTTTTTAAATATCAAAAACAGGTTTTAGCTTTCATCACCTACAACGCTACAATTTGCTGGTGTTAGTCGTAAGGATTATTAAAACAGCGTCATCGAATGAGCCAAAAGGTTGTACATTTTATTTTTTTCCTGAAATTTTGAGTATCCCTTTCTATCCCCGGTGTCTTTCCTACATCAAATAAGAGTTTGTCAGGTCTCTATATATATTTAAGTCAAGGGTACTACTGTATTATCCATAAACTACCACCTTTAACATGGCCAATATATATATTTTTTTCTTTTTTTATTCAACTCTATAAATAATTTAATTATAAGTTCTCAAAAAGCATTTGATGTGTCATATGCTATAAAACTTGTAAATGTACATCATAATTCAAATTAAAGGTCCTTCTTTTCTGAAAAGAAGAAATAATACTTATTCGTGTATGTTTATGAATAATAGTTTTTATTTTATTAAGTTTTCACTATATAAATATATGAAAGATAATTTATAAAGAGCGATTATAAAAACAACAAATTCTCTTTTAATGTTATTCAATTCAACAGTTTGTTTTCGTTTTCAAAAACAAGTTGTAAACACTTACTGTAATGTAATGTATATCGCCAATGTGACACTTTTATTGCTAATTATAGTATAGCATAAGTCGAGGTATTTCACCAAGATGGCTCATCGCGCCGCATTCGAGGATTTGCACTCATTGGTTGGAAAGATTCGTGACGTTTTAAAAAGAAACAGATTTTTATTTTTTCTCTGGAAACAAAAAAAAAAAAGGGGGGGGGGGGAGAGTGTCCTTTCAAAGCTCACTTTATCCTTTTACAAAATCTTCCACATTTCGACACCAGTTCTATTCTAAACAGACCTCTATTCGTCTTACAACCTATCCGAGTCGGGCCGATAGCACCCGAGATAACTCACCCCCTCTCAGCGTGAAAAGGTGGGAGGTTAGAAAAAGTGACTTTTTCGAAATTTTATGATTTATCGTTTATGTGAGGCTATAAGTATGCAAAATTTCTAAAAAAAAAAAAAGCTTTAAATACGAGAGTGGTGGGGAGTAAATAATTGAAGACTTTTTTTTTTTTTAATTTTATGATTGGTCGTTTGATGTGATTAACACAAGTATGCAAAATTTCAAAAGTCTCCAACTTCATTAGGAGGCTGATTCAAAAAAAAAAAAAAATTTTTTTATTTATGATTTTGTCGTTTGATGGGAGTCTATAAGTCTCCAACATAGTATATAGTTTCTGAGAACGGGATTCGTTAGATGAATGAAACCCTAAACAAATCAAAACAAAACAAAACAAAAAAAAAAGGACTGGTGGTAGGTTGGATGACACTTTTCCATTCGAATAGTTTAGTTTTTTTTTGTGTGTGTGTGTGTGGTTCGGAGAGCAACATTTTTCACACTCTCATTCTGATTTTCAATGATTGAAGAAAAAAAAAAAAAAAAAAAAGAAAACTCTTGCCATCTTTTGAATTTCTGCCTGCCGATATAGGGACATTAAAATTTCAGAATTTTCATACTGCCATTTATCTCTTTATAAAGTGCTTATTTTTGTGTGTGTGTGTGTGTGTTTCGGAGGGCAACATTTTTCACACTCTCATTCTGATTTTCAATGATTGAAGAAAAAAAAAAAAAGAAAACTCTTGCCATCTTTTGAATTTCTGACTGCCATTTATCTCTTTATAAAGTGCTTACCTTCTTTCCTTTAACCCTTGTCTGTGAGCAGGAACTCATTAGTTCTATTTCATAATAATTCGTGCGACATCTTTTTTGCATCTGAAATACTCATTCCAAAAGACAAAGAATATTATGAGAAAAAAATATAGGAAAACCTTCTAACCAAATGGCATCAGCTCAAATGTGATCAAACTACAAACATCCTCACACAATAAAATACCTCATTGAAGTTGATACATATTGAAAGAGTTATTGGCACTTTTAAGAAGAAAATATAAAGTCTTACGAGTCGAGCAGCATTGAGGAGTTACCTAGCTGTGAAAGTTTTTTTAAAGATAAAAACAGATCAAGTCTTTATACTTAAGTCACGAAAGTTAGTAGTAGAAAAATAGGTTAAGTTATAGCTGTTGTTGCAATAACTACAATATGTGTATGGAAAAAGATGTAAAAAATTAAAAGTTAGCACTTGTTCAGAAGAAGGCAGCCACTTTAGCAAAAAAGGCACTAATCAGAGCAATGTATATATATATTTATGGGGTATATTTTTGTATCTATATCATATGTGAGATATATTTTCATTATGGCATTTTCTTTTGTAAAAAAAAAAAAATAAGATTTTTTTCATCAAGCATAAAAAATATATATATGTGTATGAGACATATATTCGATTGAAATTATCATTTTAGTCTTTAAAAAAAGAAAACGTTCATCATGGAACCTCTCCAACTTTTCAATATGCTGAATGATTCTAAAGAACCATTCCTACCTGTAAACACCCAAGATGTCAAAATTTACTGCTGTGGACCTACTATATACGATGCTCCAAATCTCGGACAGGTGAGAACGTACGTGTTCATGGATGTTCTGAGAAGAATTTTGGGCAATTATTTGGGATACGGTGTACGTTTGGTGATGAACGTGTCAGATTTGGACGATAAAATCATCTCAAAAGGAAGTGT
This sequence comes from Maratus speciosus, assembly GCA_963932465.1. Classification (NCBI taxonomy): domain Eukaryota; kingdom Metazoa; phylum Arthropoda; class Arachnida; order Araneae; family Salticidae; genus Maratus; species Maratus speciosus. The sequence goes on from CAWVRF010001331.1 coordinate 62,156, forward strand.
GCGCGTTGCTCGACACTATGAAACGATATTTTTTCAAACCATGGACCTATTAAACGTGGAAAGACCAGACTTTGCACCTCGAGCGACCGATTGTTTGGAACTGGCAAGGAATGTGTCGACGAGGTGTTTGATAGAAAAAATTGCATATTACGAACCCGGTTTCGACACCACCTATTTCAGTACAGAAGCTTATTTTAAAAAATTTGGCTGTGTGTTTCCGCACTCGCCGGTCGAGACACAGGAGAATTCCGGAGAAGGAAAATGGAATCCCAGAGATTTCGCACTCTGGAAATCATCGAAATGTTGGATTGACTGCGAAGGAAAAGAACACAAAGGGGTACCTGGATGGGGCACAGAGTGTGCGTCAATGGCGATATTTTATTTCCCTGAATACGTTGACATTCTTCTGGGAATGAAAGATTTACAGTTTACTCATCATGAAAACGAAATTGCTCTGGGTTGCGCGTATTCAAATAAAAGAGAATTTGTCCGTTTTTGTTTGTGTACGAATCGTGTTGAAATAAAAGAAGGAAGGACTGTTGGGGAACTATTACGCGAAAACTATTCGCCTTTAGCAATTCGATATATGTTTTTGAAACATCCTTACGATAAACCGATGATTTTCAACAATGCCGAGCTGAGGAAAGCTCAAAGTTCCTATGATAACTTCATTTATCGCATAAATCAAATGAAATTTTATTTACAGAAATTGAAAGTCAAAGAGACTAAAGAAAATTTCGAAGAAAAATGGTATGATGAGTACGGCACTTCGGGAGAACTAAATGAATTGAACAGTTTGAAAAAAACAATACACGATTTTCTAATGGATAACGTGAATGTACCCAAAGCGCTTGAAACACTCGAAAACTACGTTGAAATGTTTTCCACCGAAGCATTGACAACCATGTCTTATGAATGGCTTCGATATTGTTTAAATTACATTTTACGGATGACAGACTCATGTTTCGGATTGATTAAATCCGATTTTAATGAAGAACCTGACAAATGGGTAACAACGGGAAAGGATAAAGTTGAAGATGAAAGATAAATAAATAATAATAATAATGGTTTCTTTGATTGCATAGATATGTGTTACAAATAATTTTTCAAATGAATATCAAAATAATTCATTGGTTCAAATTAATTACCCTTTTATAATGTAGGAAAAAATAATCAATCCTTAAATTTCTTATGTTAAATGTTTATTCTGAATCTCCTATTTCTATAATACGCTAAGAGAACGATACCGGGTCGCACTCATCTTCGAGAAAAAAACATATCGCAGCCATCTGAATCATGATTCAACAGTCATCATATTTATTTTTTTACAACAAAAATGTTATAGATTTTTTCCTAATATCTGTGACTTAGGTAAATTCCAAAATAGAACGAAAAATAAAAATATGATAATTACAAAACCATGCAGATAATTCAAAAGTTTTAGCATATCAGCTAATTGTTTTTCATTTTATCTAATTTTGTCTAAAAAAAAACTCTCTATTGTTTTACATATTTTTTTTTATTTCGTGCGCAATTCTTTTGAAATTTCAAATATAGTTTGAGGGGGAAAAAAATATTATTGTGTTAGTAAGAAAATGAAAAAGAAGTCGAGCTGTGATGATTCAAATAATAAAGCAATCCTCCTAGACTGAAGACGAAGAAATACAAGATTTGTTTAGCATGTGCTTGCATAGCTGCAAACTTTTACGCTTTTTCTTACCACTAAAATTTAAAAGAACATTTCGGCTTATTTAATTAAAGATTTCGCTGATAAATAAATCAAACTTTTCTTTTAAATTCTAGTGGTAAAAAAAGCGTAAAAGTTGGCAGCTATGCTTAGGAATATACTCCATATACTATAAAAGAATAATAATAAAAAAATTAAAAAAAAAATTTTTTAATACATGTGTAAGTATAAATATGATACATTTAGTCGGTTCGGAAACAACTCTCTACATAATAATGGATAAACTCGACAAATTTTTCAAATACCACGATATTAAGAATAAACCACTCCCTGGTGAATTTATCGTGAGTGAAAATATTCATGGCTCTAATTTCGCAATCGGTTATATCAAAAATTCACTTCGCATTCAGACAAGGAAAAAAATAATCGATAAACATTTTAACCAATTTGGTTTACAAGAAATCATAGAACCGTTAATACAAATTATGGAAAAGGTAAAAGATATCTTAGAATACAATTTCTTAATCTACGGGGAAATTTTTGGTAAAATGATACCCATGATGAACTATTATGATTCTGAATCTGTAGCTGTATTTGGGAGTAAAGTAGTATTTTTCAGAGCCTTTGATCTTTACAATGTGGATAAAAATACGTATGTAAAATACAATGATGCTATTCTGTTATTTAAGGAAGTTGGATTACCTTATGTACCCATTATAAATATAAATTACAAAACTATTGGCGACTTGTTTATTTTAGTGGAAAAGTATCAAAGTGGTTTTTCTGAGAAGTTTGTAGAAGGATTTGTACTAAAAAAGGATGAAAAGGAATTATCTCGCTCGAGAAATATTTTCAAAATAGTGAGAAAAGGATTTCGTGGAAGTGAAGCTCAAATGTTAAACAAGAAAAAAATAAAATTATATGTAGATTATAATAGATTCGTTTCAGCCTATTCGAAAATCGGTGATCATCCAGAAGAAATCAAAGAAGAGATGATACGAGACACATTAAAGGATATGAGGACAGTAATTAGTGATGAAGTAAAAGCAGAAGTTGAAAAAAATTACCTAGGATTTCAGAAAGAATTCCAAAAAGATCAAGAAAGGAAAGTTGAAGCAAAGTAATAAGATATTTAAAATATCATGCCTTCATTATCTAAAATGATACTTTTATTTATTTTTTTTTTAAACGCGGAGAATTTTTAAAAATGTTTGTAATGAAAATAATAATAAAACAATTTAAATACAAAAACATTTATTTTTTCTGGTACTGGCTCTCTACAAAGTCATCTATAGATCACCGATACGAAGCGAACATTTTTCGCAACACACTAAATGTTTGTAATTCATAAATAACACGCTCCTAAATTTTATTTTTTCAGGAGAGTTGACTTGTCGAAATCGTTCAGAAAAGCAGGTAATATATCGTGGAGTTTTTCAACCGCGTCACCATACTCTCTTAAATTATACAAAAGGGGAACTGAACATATTTCCGCGTCAGTCCATGTGTGACCTATTGAGTGGTAATCGAAAACATCCGTAACAGCGGTCCATTTTTCAAAAAAAGTTTTAAAATGCCCTTCAAAGAAAGTTTTTACTAAAGGTCCAAGTGTTTTCAAATCAGCAATCTGTTTAGCTTTCAGTACGTCAGACATCATCTTTGCTTTATAAACAGTCGCTAAATTAATATAGATTTTTTTCCCTAGAGTATTTATATATTTTTGTAGGATTTTTCTTATTGTTTTGTTTTATAACATCTGACATTACCCTTTTTTCAAAAATAATAAATGCTAGGAGATTATAAAAAAATGTTTTATTAAGAAAATAATAAAAGAATTTATTTACAAAAAACTTTCATTTTTTCTGATACGGGTTCTCTACAAACGGGGCACAGGTCATCGATTTGAAGCGAACATTTTTCGCAACACACGACATGTTTGCAATTCAGAAAACACACGTCTCTAAATTCCTCGATACACACCACGCATTTCAATGGCGAAACTTCTTCTTCCGGATGAACTTTTAAGTTTACGGTGGTCCTTTTTGACTCTGGATCGACTACTAATTTTTCAAATTCAGTTTTGGATATCCTAATTTTTGAACTTTCGGACTCTTTCAATGATTACAAATCTCTTGTCATCTCACGAATTTGTAACTGCTTCCATTGGTCCCCAGAATTTTAAAACTGGGCGACTGATTTCGATAATTTGAAAGATGGAAAGTGGATAAAAGAAACTATGTTTTAAACTTAAAGTATAAAGTATACAAAAGATGTAGAAAAAAAAATTTAATTTTTTTGTAATTCTTTTGTAATTTTAAATTTTATACATAAAGGAATAATTCCATAATTTTAATTACAGACCCTCTGGAGTCCAGAGGGAAAGAACATAACGGATATATATATATATATATATATATATATATATACATACACACATATCTGGGGAGATTCTTTTTTCCTCTGAAAACAAGAAACAAAAAAAGAGGGGGGGAGCAGACATGATGACACTTACCATTCCGATATTTCGGTCGTTTCAATTTATTGTTTCGAAGTGCAGAATTTTCACACTCATTTTGATTTTTCAATCTCATTACAAATCTCTTGTCATCTCACGAATTTGTAATTGCTTCCATTGGTCCCAAGAATTTTAAAACGGGGCAACTGATATCGATAATTTGAAAGATGGAAAGTGGATAAAAGAAACTATGTTTTAAACTTAAAGTATAAAGTATACAAATGATGTAGAAAAAAAAATGTTGAAATTTTTTTTAATTTTTTTTTATTTCAAATTTTATATATAAAGGAATAATTCCATAATTTAAATTAGAGACCCTCTGGAGTCCAGAGGGAAAGAACATAACGGATATATATATATATATATATATATATATATATATATATATATATCTGGGGAAATTCTTTTTTCCTCTGAAAACAAGAAACAAAAAGGGCGGGGGGGGGGGGGGAGCAGACATGATGACACTTTCCAATCCGATATTTCAGTCGTTTCAATTTATTGTTTCGGAGGGCAGAATTTTCACACTCATTTTGATTTTTCAATGATTACAAATCTCTTGTCATCTCGTGAATTTGTAATTGCTTCCATTGGTCCCAAGAATTTTAAAACGGGGCGACTGATATCGATAATTTGAAAGATGGAAAGTGGATAAAAGAAACTATGTTTTAAACTTAAAGTATAAAGTATACAAATGATGTAGAAAAAAAATGTTGAAGTTTTTTTTTATTTTTTTTTATTTCAAATTTTATATATAAAGGAATAATTCCATAATTTAAATTAGAGACCCTCTGGAGTCCAGAGGGAAAGGACACAACGGATATATATATATATATATCTGGGAAGATTCTTTTTTCCTCTGAAAACAAGAAACAAAAAGGGGGGGGGGGGAGCAGACATGATGACACTTTCCAATCCGATATTTCAGTAGTTTCAATTTATTGTTTCGGAGGGCAGAATTTTCACACTCATTCTGATTTTCAATGATTACAAATCTCTTGTCATCTCGTGAATTTGTAAAAACTTCCATAGGTCTACAGAATTTTAAAACGGGGCGACTGATTTCGATAATTTGAAAGATGGAAAGTGGATAACAGAAACTATGTTTTAAACTTAAAGTATAAAGTATACAAATGATGTAGAAAAAAAAAATGTTGAAATTTTTTTTTATTTCAAATTTTATATATAAAGGAATAATTCCATAATTTAAATTAGAGACCCTCTGGAGTCCAGAGGGAAAGGACACAAAGGATATATATATATATATATATATATATATCTGGGGAGATTCTTTTTTCCTCTGAAAACAAGAAACAAAAAAGGAGGGGGGGGGGGAGCAGACATGATGACACTTTCCAATCCGATATTTCGGTCGTTTCAATTTACTGTTTCGGAGTGCAGAATTTTCACACTCATTTTGATTTTTCAATGATTACAAATCTCTTGTCATCTCGTGAATTTGTAATTGCTTCCATTGGTCCCAAGAATTTTAAAACGGGGCAACTGATATCGATAATTTGAAAGATGGAAAGTGGATAAAAGAAACTATGTTTTAAACTTAAAGTATAAAGTATACAAATTATGTAGAAAAAAAAATGTTGAAATTTTTTTTAATTTTTTTTATTTCAAATTTTATATATAAAGGAATAATTCCATAATTTAAATTAGAGTCCCTCTGGAGTCCAGAGGGAAAGGACACAACGGATATATATATATATATATATATATATATATATCTGGGGAGATTCTTTTTTCCTCTGAAAACAAGAAACAAAAAGGGGGGGGGGGAGCAGACATGATGACACTTTCCAATCCGATATTTCAGTCGTTTCAATTTATTGTTTCGGAGGGCAGAATTTTCACACTCATTCTGATTTTCAATTATTACAAATCTCTTGTCATCTCATTGAATTTGTAAAAACTTCCATAGGTCTACAGAATTTTAAATCTGGGCGACTGATTTCGATAATTTGAAAGATGGAAAGTGGATAACAGAAACTATGTTTTAAACTTAAAATATAATGTATACAAAAGATGTAGAAAAAAAAATTGAAATTTTTTTGGAAGTTTTTTTTTCATTTCAAATTTTATCCATAAAGGAATAATTTCATAATTTAAATTAGAGACCCTCTGGAGTCCAGAGGGAAAGGACACAACGGATATATATATATATATATATATATATATATATACATATATCTGGGGAGATTCTTTTTTCCTCTGAAAACAAGAAACAAAAAAGGGGGGAGCAGACATGATGACACTTTCCATTCATATATTTCAAAGCTGATTTAATCCTTTTGCAAAATCTTCCATATTTCGACACCAGGGAGCGCTCTTTATTCTAAAAAATCCTCTATCCGTTTTATAACCTATCCAAAGATATATGAGTCGGGCCCAAAGCACCCGATATACACCCCCCCCTCTGGCAGTAAACAGTAGAACTAAAATTATGGTACATAATATGAAAGAGTGGTGGTCAAAAGTGCAGTGATGTGAGGGGTGTCGGGATAAGTTAGAAAAGTGCCACCCCCTAGCGTGAAAAGGTGGGGGGTTAGAAAAAGTGTTTAAAATACGCAAGTTAGAGCACGAAGGAGTAAATAGTATAAGACTTTTTCAAAAATTTTATGATTTGTCGTTTGATGTGAGGCTATAAGTATGCAAAATTTCAAAAGTCTCCAACTTAATTAGGGGGCTGAGTTATTAAAAAAAATTCTTAAAACACACATGTTAGAGCCGGGAGAGGGTAAAATAATATAAGACTTTTTCAAAGTTTTACGATTTGTCGTGTGATTGCAAGTGTTCGTTCAGCTATAAGTATGAAAAATTTCAAAGTCTCCAAACTCAATTAGAATCCGAGTTAGAAAAAAAGTTTAACATACACAAGTTAGAGATTGGTGGGGGGTAAATAATATAAGATCTTTTTCAAAAATTTTATTATTGTCGTTTGATGTGAGGCTATAAGTCTCCAATATAGTATATAGTTTCTGAGAATGGGCTCTATGACGTACGGACAGCAGAGTGAGACGAATAGTGTTTCGTCAGATGGACAAAACCCTTAAAAAAGGGGTGAGGTGGATGACACTTTCCATTCGAATAGTTCAGTCGTTTCAGTTTTTTGTTTCGGAGGGGAGCATTTTCACACTCTCATTCTGATTTTCAATGATTAAAAAATCTCTTCCCATCTCATCAATTTGTGACTGCCGATACAGGGACAATAAAATTTCAGAATTTTCATACTTCCATTTATCTTTGTGTAAAGTGCTTAAAAGATTACATTTCGTTTCGCCTTGTCTGTAAGTAGGAACTAACTCATAAGTTCTATTTCATAACAATTCTTGCGACATCTTTTTGCATCTAAAATACTCATTCCAAAAGACAAAGAATATTATGAGAAAAAAATTTAGAAAAACCTTCTAACCTAATGGCATCAGCTCAAATGGGATCAAACTAAAAACATCTCCACACAATAAAATACCTCATTGAAGTTGTAGATAGTATATCTAATGTTAAGATACATATTAAAAGAGTTATTGGCACTTTTAAGAAGAAAATATAAAATTTTATATGAAACTATGCTAATTTCAACAGTGTTAAAAATATCACATAAAATTCTATCTTAGTTGACCAAATTGTAAATGTTTTCTCACAAATATTTCACCATCATCTCTTGTTGCATTTGATGCAAATGCAATTGTATAATCCTTCTCATTTTCCAGTTATCGTATTTCTGTTGATGAAAGTGGACTATGGCTCCTAGCGATACCGCTATCAAAAAGCGAGGCCGTTTGTCTTACCTCCTGGGTCTCGAATTTAACACATATAATTTTGGCTTCGTTAGCTTTATTCGTGTACTTCTATTGTAACATTGAAATATAAAATAAAAAATACAGTTCCTATATTTTTAGCTCTCGAGGTGAATAAAAAAAATCCACATATTTTTAAAATTATTTTTTATATTGTATATGTATAGATCAAGATATCTCATTCAAAACACAAGCGACTAAGTTCTCGAACGCGGCGCGGCGCTCATTGGTTGAGTGGAATGATTCGTGACGTAACAAATTTAGAGCCGAGACTAACGAAAAAGACAGGCTACAGTGGTGCATTCAATGTATCTTTCTTTAGAGACCGCTGGATTCACGTGATGCTCGAATGCACCAATGCAGGTGAACAAAAAAAGCATCACGTCACTCTAGCGGTCTGTAAAAAAAGACATGTGGCCCATGGAGCTATAAAGATTAGTCTTCATTCCTCCATGGATGCACCGCTGTAACCTGTCTTTTTCGTTAGCCTCGTTTAGAGCCTTCTACGCCAAATCAGGGAAAGGATTGCTATGTTGTATTGGACTTTACCCCACGAATGGCAACAATCACGTCTCTGCGGGAATTTTCTCTCCGAAACAGATTGTTTATTGGACGAAAGGGAAGCAGTGTTAAAATGTTCTTCACGCCCATTAGTGCTTTTCTTCTGTTAACCCCTTGAGGGGCAAGCAATTGCGTTTGCGTAATGCTGAATTCCCACCGGAAATTTAGAAAAATTTTATTTCAAAATAAGGGAAAGCAATTTTTCGTTTTTTTTCCAACAAAGTTAGAAAAGTAAAATTTTTCTGGTGTAAATCTTTATTAATCGTAGGTGGGATATCCCACCGCCCCTCAATGTTAACCCGCGGCTGATTTCACACGGGTACAGTCCTTTGCCTTAGATTTTGTTTTCCTTGTTCCACATTATTTTCCTCCATTACTTTCCATTTTTTCAAAAATAACAAATGCTAGGAGAAAAATGTTTTGTTATGAAAATAATAATAAAACAATTTAATTACAAAAACACTTTCATTTTTTCTGATACGGGTTCTCTACAAATGGGGCACAGGTCGTCGATTTGAAGCGAACATTTTTCGCAACACACGACATGTTTGCAATTCAGAAACAACACGTTCCTAAATTTCTCGAAACACACCACGCATTTCAAAGTCGAAACTTCTTCTTTTTCTTCCGGATGAACTTTTAAGTTTTCGGTGGTCCTTTTTGACTCTGGATCGACTACTAATTTTTTGATTTCGGTTTTGGACATCCTAATTTTTGAACTTTCGGATTCTAGACCCTTTCGTGCCAACGCCATCATTTGGTTCGGGTCAACCATTTGCAGGGCTACCCGACAGCGAGGACTCTTCTGAAAATGTTGGAAACGGGGCCCGTCTTCCGGTTTCCAGCGCCCCAGTGTGATGCCGCACCAGTAGCAATTCACAAAGTCGAGTGTGTAGTTGTAATAAAATCCGCACATCGCGAGGACTTTTTTCTGAGTTTCATCAGGCGGTTCTCTGCGACGGAAGGTTTGGTAACGTTTCCCGATGTCTTCCATTTCGGGATGTTTCGGAACACACTGGACATCCGTTTTGGCTAAGGGTACGTTCTCGAATTCTCGTACAATCCACGATCGCAGACTGTCATCATCATTCTGCTGCGATTCTTTCAAAAAGGGACACGAATTGCTACTGGAATGTTTATCGATCAAGTCTGCCGCACCCCGAAACTCCAGTATCGCCACCCGAAAGGTACAGAATGCACAGCATATGGTTCTTTCTTGGTTATTATAGTAGAGACCCTTCCTAGCCATGCTCTCTCGATTCCGATACTCGATCAGTCTCGGCGTCCAATGAAAACTCGTCAGCCGGACCACTTCTAATCTGCAGTCATCCTTTACGAGTCTGTGCAGCCGATGGTAATAGAGAGGCACATTTTTGTAGAAAGGATAGCCGTCATCTCTCAGGCCGGGGCATCGAGGTTTCTTTTTGATGTGAACATATCCCGGTTTCTTGAAAAAAAGTTTAGCCTTCGAGGAAGAACAGCAGCAGTTTAAAGGAAACACGAAACTGCAGAAAGCACATCGGATCGTGACCGACGAAGAGTCGTAATGGAGACCTTTCTCGGCAAATTCTGCGGGAGAGCCGGCAAAGCCCAGATCTTTCAGCGTATCCCAACAGGCATGGAAAGTCTGCAGACGTTTGTATTCGGAGTTCATGTTTAATCTGACCACTTGCTAATTTAACCTTTTTATATAGAGATCAGTTTCAGCTGAACCTCGTGAATGTTTTTTTTTTGTTTGCCTCCATTGTCATTGGTTGAGCGCTGAAAAAGATCGACGGTTTCGATTGGTTGTTGGAAAATTGAAAGGCACGTATTCGAAACTGAGCTACTGCAATAAAATATTTCTTGTGGATCAATCTTAATTTCAAATGTAAAAAAGCAAGAACATATTATGCACTGATGTAAATTTAACAACGCGGACTTTTTTTTCACCCTGCAGCGAGCAAAAGGACAACGGTGTTTGGACTCTTTTTTTGAGACACTGCAAACGTCGATGTACGGCTGAGTCTTAAAACAGTGATGTATTAAGAAAATGAATTTTCTTTCACTCCCTCAGTGACTTAAATCATGAGATGAACCGTTCTTGTGTATCCGGTTTTTTTATGACTATGAAAAGAAAGAAGCTGTTATGCATTGCTATAAATTCATTTTCTCTGAGTTTTTAAAACTTGGTGCCAGGATGTTTCGCTTCTAGAATCTTCACCTCACAACCTGATAAACAAGAAAACAATTATGAAAATGTGTCTAAAATTTTCATAGCTACCAGGGTTGCCAGATTTGCCCTTTTTAATTCACAAATTTTACATCCACACCAGAGTGTTTATTTAGTGACATACGTTTCGTGATTACTTAAATTTCGAAAAAATTCTTTTAGAATTTCTGATGAGAGTTCTATTTTTTATGTAATTGAAAGTGGAGGCCAAACTGGCAACCCAGTATGCTAGTATGAAGGTTGGAAAAGTAGAAGAAAAAAATATTTAACGAAGAAAAAAGACCAACTATAATTATATTAAATAAATAACATAATGAAATTATCCTTTTAATTGAACGTGCTTTTACATACAAAATACATAATTGATGAAAATTATCACACACATGATTTACTAGTTGTTTACAGGGCCATATTTTCCACAATTGAGTTCATACTTTTAAACTTTCCACAATTGAGTTCATACATTTAATAGCTGCGCCGTAACATTTGATATCTTGATTCGCTTTATTATTCACTATAGCATGCTTTTCAGATACACCTTTGAATGCGACATCTTCGTCCAAATCAGAGTGGTTCTGTTGAAATGACATCCATTTTGTTTGGTATGTTTCAAATGCAGACTTCATTTTATTAAAATTATCAATCATAGATGGCATAGTATTGATGGTTGCAATATTTCTATAACAAAGATTCCATTCTTCCTTAAAACTTTTTAAAGCACACTCAATATATTCTGCATCGCCGTACTTTTCCAATTCTAACATTAAATTTTCGAAATCTTTTTCCAAATCTCCAAATTCTAACAAGATTATCATTATGGCTGTTTCAACACTGCAGAAAGCACATCGGATCGTCACCAACGAAGAGTCGTAATGGAGACCTTTCTCGGCAAATTCTGCGGGAGAGCCGGCAAAGCCCAGATCTTTCAGAGTATCCCAACAGGCATAAAAACTCCGCAGATGTTCCTTTTTATATAGATCATTTTCAGCTGACGTCACAACCTCGTGATTTTTTTTTTGTTTGCCTCCACTGTCATTGGTTGAGCGCTGAAAAAGATCGACGGTTTCCATTGGTTGGTGGAAAATTGAAAGGCACGTAGTCGAAACTGAGCTACTGCAATAAAATATTTCGTGTGGATCAATCTTAATGAAAAATGTAAAAAAGCAAGAACATACTATGAACTGATTGATGCAAATTTAACAACACGGACTTCTTTTTTCACCCTTCAAAGAGCAAAGGGCAACCGTGTTTGGACTCTTTTTTGAGTCCCTGTAAACGTAGATGTACGGTTGAGTGTTAAAACAATGAATATCTGGAACTTAAGACATATGCATACATGAATTACGTGGATGTATTAAGAAAATGAATTTTCTTTCACTCCCTCAGTGACTTAAATTATGAGATGAACCGTTCTTGTGTATCCGGTTTTTTTCATGACTATGAAAAGAAAGAAGCTGTTATGCATTGCTATAAATTCATTTTCTCTGAGTTTTTAAAACTTGAAGCTAGGATGTCTCGCTTCTAGAATCTTCACCTCACAACCTGATGAACAAGAAAACAATTATGAAAATGTGCCTAAAATTCTCATAGCTACCAGGGTTGCCAGATTTGCCCTTTTTAATTCACAAATTTTACATTCACACCAGACTGTTTATTTAATGACATACGGTTCGTGATTTCTTAAATTTCTTAAAAATTCTTTTAGAATTTCTGATGAGAGTTCGATTTTTTTGTAATTGAAAGTGGAGGCCAAACTGGCAACCCAGTATGCTAGTACGAAGGTTGGAAAAGTAGAAAAAAAATATTTAACGAAGAAAAAAGACCGACTATAATTATAATAAATAAATAACATAATGAAATTATCCTTTTAATCGAACGTGCTTTTACATACAAAATACATAATTGATGAAAATTATCACATACATGATTTACTAGTTGTTTACAGGGCTATATTTTCCACAATTGAGTTAATACATTTAATAGCTGCGTCGTAATTTTGGATAAATTGTTTCGCTTTATTATTCACTAAAGCATGCTTTTTAGATACACCTTTGAATGCGATATCTTCGTACAAATCAGAGTGGTTCTGTTGAAATGACATCCATTTTGTTTGGAATGTTTCAAATGCAGATTTCATTTTATTAAAATGGTCAGTGATATATGGCAGAGTATTGATGGTTGTAATATTTCTATAACAAAGATTCTATTCTTCCTTAAAACTTTTTAAAGCACACTCAATATATTTTGCATCGCCGTACTATTCCAATTCTAACATTAAATTTTCGAAATCTTTTTCCAAATCTTCAAATTTGAACCGAACCTCCATTATGGCTGTTTCAATACTGCAGAAAGCACATCGGATCGTCACCGACGAAGAGCCGTAATGGAGACCTTTCTCGGCAAATTCTGCGGGAGAGCCGGCAGAGTCCAGATTTTTCAACGTATCCCAACAGGCATAGAAACTCCGCAGACTATTGTATTCAGAGTTCCATATGTTTGATCTGAGCACTGCTAGTTTAACCTTTTTATATAGATCAGTTTCAGCTGACGTTACAAGCTCGTGAATGTTTTTTTGTTTGCCACCACTGTCATTGGTTGAGCGCTGAGATCTTTTACATCGCCGTACTTTTATAATTCTAACATTAAATTTTCGAAATCTTTTTCCAAATCTTCAAATTTGAACAGAACCTCCATTATAGCTATTTCAATTAACACCTTTTTATATGGCAGGCTGCTTGAGGAATATTTGATTTCACACCAGAAAGTGCAAAAAATATTTCCAGATTTCTTTGATATCAAGCTTTTCTTGATTATTTAGAGTGAAAATTCTTCTTCAAAATGCTGAAACCGAAATTTCGGGATGAAAATGGCAACCCTCAAGTCAAGTTAGCACTGAGTTTACGGAGCGCCTACAGAGAGTGAAACCTCTCCGCTAAATCTCCAACGAACAATGAAAAGCAACATAACACGGAATTTCGAAGATGCTGATAGCTGGAGCTGTTTTTCCAATTGGTTGGAGCCTTGAATTTAAAATTTTACCTATGAGTTTCAAAAAGTTTACGTTACAATAATAAAAGAAAAATATTTACAGTATTATATTTACAAGATGTTAGAATTTTTTCCTGAATTTTTCGCATCTGTGCAATTTATATAGCTAAGTTGGACATTCCGTCCATGCAGGCTAGGTTTTTTTTGGTTATGTCGGTCTGCGCGACAATATTCGTTTTCCAATTCCCTGGTTTGGTACAACTACTCCAGAGAAGAGGGCTTCCATCTTAGGCGATTGCTGGGCAACTTTCGCAACCCCTATAGATACTTCAGTCTAGAGTAGTCCAATACACCTCTAGATCAAAAATGTGTTATACCTTTGTTTGAGCATTCAAATAGTCATAGACACTAGAAATTTTGAATGCACAAATAACCTGATTAATGATGATGCTTAAATACTCTTATTGAAATTTTAATGTGTGAGATCCAAAGAGTGTTGTCAACCACCCTCATCCCTATACTAGTTTTCTAATTTATGTCCGTAGTAGCAATCTTTAATTTTAATCGTTTGGTAGCACTCTAATCGATCTCAAAAATATGAGTTGTTATAATACTTAACTAAGTAAAAATAATAGTTTGCCCTTGGATGAACTTGAACCGCGAACCTTATGGTTAACAGCCATATGCACTATCCAATTACGCTACAAGGGCATTAAAGTATATAATTTATATTAAAAAACTACCCGAATATTTAATGTTGTGGCACAATTTAAACTTCTATTACAGTTAAGTTAAATTGCAATACCGATATCTATTAAAGTAACTAAAAGTTTGTAAGAAAATTATTTCAATGGCTCCCTTTTCTAACAACAACGAAAACTAAAAAAAGTAAAAAAAATAATTGTGGCTTTATGAAAGAAATTTTCATAACGGGTACTTGAGGGGTCGAATTCAAAAATATTTAAAAAAATTTAATCACCCTCTAAAAACAACATGTTGAAATATCCTGCACATCCCTTTAAACATCTAAAATCTCGACTCACAGGCATAGTTTCTTGGCTCGATTAGTTAAGTCTTCAACATATCATCGAACCAAGAGACTATTTTGCAGGTTCGAATCTCCTTCAAAAGTTTTGTAAAAAAATAAAAGATATTTATTAATATATTATTAAAAAGATTATTATTTATATTATTCCAACGACGTCCAGTAGATGGCAGCATCAGAAATTTTCTCCAGTATTGGAGATTTCAGGCATTGCGCTCTGAGGTTTTAGAAATGGGTAAGTTTGTAAATATAAAAAAGAAATTGTCTGGTAAAATTTTTGTTATCGACCTTTTTTATCGTGTTAATTAATTTGATTCAATTTTTATGTCTAAAGAACAACCACCATATGAGAAATGATTTTATAATCAATAATGAAAGAACGATAACCCCAAAATACCATGTCTTGAAAATGGGTATTTTTGTTATGTTAATAAGTGATGTGGTAGCGGTACCAGCCGGATAAATGGTTTTAAAAATATTAAATCTTAAATCAAAATATTTGTATTTCTTGGGAATTACTTTAGGTTTATTAGACACTTCAACTTTTGTAAGATAGTCTCGCGACACCACATTTCCTTCTCGAACTAATCTCCCAAGTATGTCTGTTTCTGTTACTGTTGGTTGAATTTTTTGATCTATATAGTGCACACCACCTATATCCGGTAAGATGACTTTTCCATCATTAGTCACAGCATAAGTGTTCAAAACTAAGTCAGTTGGGGGTACAGCTCCAGTATTGCTTGGAAGATTAATGTAAAATTCATTATTATATCCATCTTTTGGATAATACTTCACTCCATTATGTCTTGCATATTCATTGTTAATGATGTAATCAGATACTAAATTATCCGTTACCAATCTCTGAGGATAAATCTCGTCAATATTGTTACTTTTACGAGCATATCTGCCAGGATTCGTATCTGGTTCTGAAGGATCTATATAAGTCAAATAAAATTCGTCATCATTAGAATTTCTTGGGAAAATGACATCTCTTTTAGCAGTGCGAGCATAAAATATCGTACCATTCGCCTTTTTTGCGGCCGTGTTATCCTCGGGGTAATATTCATTACTAAACTCGTCTGTAGCATAACACTGGTCACCATTGAAATCTGTAGCTATAATCCATTTATCATTTATCTTTTCGTAGAGTTTCTTTTTAATCAATCCTTGATCATTGGGATCCACTCTATACTGTGGTTTACCCTCTGCTGATCTAGGGTATATGTATTCCCCATTTCTTTCAATCAATCCCAGTTCTGGATCCATAAATTCATTTTTATTTTCGTCTCTCGGATAAAAAGGTATGTTGTCTTTATCCATGGCATAACGATTCTGTACCACTACTTCTACATTATTTTCTGTGGAATAAACTTCATTTCCCTCGGCATCTCTACTGTATGTATTTTGGACAACCATCTTTCTTTAACTTGATAAGTCTGGAAAAACAAATTATGAACTCAGTTCGAAAGCTAGTCAAAAAAAAATTTTATTGAATATAATCACTGATAATTAAATGCAGTGAATACGGCGTTTGTTTCAGCATTTCAAAGCGTAGGACAAGTTCTCAAAATCCTTCTTTCTTTCTTTCGAAATTGGATAAAATTCGTCATCACATTTTCTTATCTTTTTATTATTTCGGCCTCACCCTTCATTTCCGACCTCCCCATGACCTTCCTTTTACTCTGGAGGGCGTGTTATCTCCACCTTCAGACGTGCGGAACCAATGGCGTCTCCCTTTAATGTTTCTCTTGACCTCATTTCTGGAGTATATGTAGAAGCGGGACGATTGCTGTTTGCATTGTCTTTGCTTGATCCAGTCTATCAGATGGCTCTTTACTTTTTTCCAGACATTTCAAAGGAAACGGTATATCCATCAAACAAAGATCACGTTAAATGTGAGACAGAGCCGTTTCCCTTTTTCGATCTGCCTGAAGAGATTATTGAGAAAATTTTGAAAGAATATGTACCTGTCTCGGAGAAAGCGGGTGCTCTGTCCGAAATACCTGCATTTAAACAATATCTTGCCCGCGAAAGAGTGTGGTGTTCGTCGACTTTGAAATTATTTAAATTAATGGGCTCCATAAAACCTGGATGGTATGTGACTTCGAACAATCTACGTTTCTCACGCTACCTCTCAGTGGATTATTTTCATTTATCCGTGACTATTTATTATTTTGATCTCACTATTAAACAGGCAAGAATGCCTGAACATGGGTCTCGACATTATGATTCTTTCGAAACATTTCTGAAATTTGAGTTTGAAGAACCGTTAGTTTCAGTGAAAGATGTACTTGTGTATGAATGCTACTCGTTTTCGTTTCCTATACATTTTTGGATTTTCAAATCTCAAAATTGCGTGCGTTGGCGACAGGGTAAAGACTGGCAATGGAGTAGTTTTGGAAGATTGAAAAACAACGTATGTTTCATTTTAGATAAAAATGTCCATCCGCACCCTCTCTCACTCACTCTCCAAAAAGATTTGACAGTTGTATTAAAATGTGCAGTAACCCCTGAGAAGCCTTGTTATCAAAATGTATATACGGTAGTAACACCTTTGTCCTTTCAATTATGCGACGAAATGGACATCTTACGTAGATCGGGTTTGTTCAGATCAAGACCTTCAGAATGTACATCCTGTGAGCAAGGTGTGAATTATGTGCACCCAAGGCTCAAAGAGACCTTTGTAGATATTGAAAGCAACACTAAGCTACTTTCTCATACGATTTTTTTTTCACAACTGTCCGTCCATTATAGTGAAAACCATAACGATACCCGCTGACTTTATTTTGTGTTTTTATACATGCAATTTATTTTAATGTTGTAACTTTATTTTGTGTGTTTTAATAATAAATATGTGCAGAAAGCATTCGCACGTTTGTGTCTGTTATTTAAAAAATACATCCTATTCAAATAAGCAAATCTCTAGTTTTTTTTTTTAGATGTTTAAATGTTATTCTGTTTGATATTCTTAATAGGAGAAAAGCAATACAAATGGTAAGCTTTCTGAATGTGGTTTTATATGGAAAAGTTGAAACGTTATTTGCCCAACGATGATTTTGATCTCAATGACACTGGTTTAAACTTTTAAATTTAAAGTATATATAATAGTTAGGTAAATCAATTTTTTTTTTTTTTATTTTTACGATAAAAATTTTAAGAACGAAAGCAATTCACATAAGACCTTTACCCCGATTAACGTGTTTAAATTGTACCACCCCATTTTTAGCGTATAATGGGCGGTTTCATGCATTTCATGCATAAGTCGTAATAGGTGCAATTCTTTAGAAAATAAAATGCATCACTTTCATCAGAGATGTTCTTCGAAACATCTCGTATACGCAAGTGGCATGTGAACCAAATTGCATTAAATTGTAGTAAGTGTTTTTATTCCTTCCAACCTGCAAAGCAAATGCCCTTTATGGTGTCTATTTTAGATTCAAAAATCGACCACAAGAAGTGGGGGACTTGCAGTGTGTCACACAACTGTCGTTGTTTATCATTTGGTGGATATTTTTTCATGATCATTTCAGCTATTTTAGAATCCATATTTAATATACGATAAAATTCATAGTGAATATTAAGATTCATATTAATTTTTACTGCTTCCTGTCTGCAGTTTTTAAAAGAAAAACTTCAAAATCGCTTGTTTCTTGGTTTTTATAAGCCAAGATCAGTCGACTACATTTTAGGGGTGTTCCCGTTCAAGGTTATCATCCTTCTTCTTCCTTGTAAACGCCCTTTAAAAAAAACTCCAGCCTATTTCAAATCACGTATACCAGTGTTTAATATCCAAAATAATAAAAGTGTGTGATAAAGTAGATTTTAGAAAATAGTGCACAAGTTTTTAAAAAATGTTTCGACAACAATGCAAGATAAAAACCCACAAATTTTTAATGCAAGTAAAAGTGTAAATGTAATTCAATAGTGGATGGGTATTTTCTGTTGTTTGATGTCTTCTACAACTTTTTTCAGATTTATGAACTTATATGTGTTTTCCAAATATTTCCACGGATTCATCATAGCTTTTGCACAATGACAAGTATCTGGTCCCATATCCCACTTCACACTCCTGATACAGTCTGTGAGATGAAATTCTTTGCTCGTTGCGTTAAAGACGGCATCGATTTTTTCTTGTTTATTTATTTCTCGAATTTGTACTTGAAACTGGAGAGCATGTGTTATTTTCTTATATTCTTCATACCATTTTGCAAGATTTTTAGAATCCAAAACCCGACAAAAATAAAAATCGTTCACATTTTCTTCTTTATAGGCTTCAAATGAGGATCGTTTTGAATCTATAGAGCTGCAGACAATAGGATCTTTTGAAGGATTTTTTATTCGTATTTCGAAAAACTCTTCAGGTGAGTTTAACACTTTGCTGCAGTAGCAGGTATCGGGCCCTTCAACCGCTCCTTTTACACTCCAAGCACAGTTATTGAGATGAAACTCTTCTTTTTCGTTTAATACAAATTTCAGACGGCTGTTCATACGATACGATACTAATTGGAAATATAAGATATCTGTTCGATAACTGTGAGTTTGCAAGCGCTTCTTTAAAAGGACCAGTTCATCAGACATGATGACAATAAATAAAATGAATAGTGAACGTTTATTTATAGTCTCTGGAATATACAGATTTTTTTTTTTTTTTTTTTTTTTTTTTTTTTTTACATTTAGTTGGAAGATTTACAAAGGTTATTTTTTTTTAGTCCTCCACGATGTAACCATTTCGATGCATGCATTCTCTGACTTCGTCGCACAGTTTCAATAAAAATTCTCGATCTTTCATCTTCAAAGCGTACTCTCGTACTTCAGATCTAAATTTCTTGAGGACAGGATATAATGAACCAGATTGTTTGGATTCGCGGCTCAATTTAAAACCGAAACATGCCTCTGTTATCCATAAAACGTAATTAAAACAATACTGAAGCCACTCGAAAGGGAACCTTTTTATGGTGTTCGATAATTTTCGAACATAATCTTCGAGTGTTTGAAAGGCTTCCGATATGTTCAAATTATCCATTAGTAAATCATCAATCTTCTCTTTCACTTCGTTGAGTTCCTCCAACGCCGATTGTTTGTTATACTGATTGTGACATTTTCTTCTGTCTCCATCATTTTTCAATACCAGTAGATACAGTTCAATATATTTCATATGATAGGCGAAACAATTGTACAATCTTTGAGCATTTTTTAGCTCATCTTCTTGAAAAGTCATAGGTTTGTTGTAAGGATGCTTCAGAAACATGTATCGGATCGCAAAAGGCGAATACCCTTTCAAAATCATTTCATTTACCGTTTTAAAATTTTTTAAACTTTTGGACATTTTTATGCCGGCCATTTGAAGATGGCCTATATACAAACAAAAACGAACCCATTGTGTTTGATTGAAATAAACACGGCCTAAAGCTATCTCGTTTTCATGATGTGGAAACTGTAAATCGATGCCTCCTATATGAATATCTACAGAATTTCCGAAATAGTAAATAGCCATGGCGGCGCATTCCGTATGCCATCCGGGTATTTCTTTACGAACTTTTCCTGTAGCATCGAACCACTCTTTAGATTTCCACAGCACAAAATCTCTCGGATCTCTTTTTTTTTCTTCTGCTTTGAGCATTCGAAGGGCTTCGTCTCGCTTTTGTGTGTCGGGAAACGCACGTCCAAATTGCTTTAAATACGCTTCCGTACTGAAATAGAGGGTAGGAGAATTGTCGGATCCATGATAAGCAAACTCTTTCAATAAACACGTTTGTGATAAACTCTTTCCGACATCTAGGAAATCTGTCACCCGGGGCGTGAAATCTGCTCTTTCCACGTATAGCTTATCCATGGTTTCGAAAAACTCGCGCTCATACTTTTGGGCAATAATGTGTGGACTGGCCACACGATCTAAGGCCGCTCTCTCGAAGATTTTTTCGCCCAAGTCTGTCACATTCATTACTGAACGCAGGCCATAAGCCATGTAATTTCTTAATATTCTTCGTAGAACGTCTATAAAAATATATGTCCTCGCGTGGCCGAGATGAGGCGTATCATAGACGGTCGGACCACAGTAATAAATTTTAACGTCGTTTGCATTTTCAGGAATGAATGGTTCTTTTTCTTGTGTAAAAGCATTGAAGAGTAAAAGAGGTTTCATGATTTTCTATCTGCACAACAGGTCGATTTGTTTAACGGCAGCTATGAGATAACAAGGCCAATAAGGTAGTTAAATAGATATTTTTTCTTTATATATATAACTCACAAAAAAAATTCAGCTATCAGTTTTTTTAGAATTTTATTTATTATTTATTTTATGTCACTCCTTCCCCATATGTAGCAATGATTTTTTAAAAATATAAAATTGACAAATATTCAAGTTGCGTCTAGGTCAAACAGTTGGTGGGTTTAAATTGAGCAGGTAATCCTGATAAAAGTGATTTCCGTTTTTTTCAAAATATTCCGTTGGATAATAATTTGTGTGCACTCGATAGCGAAGAAGGTGTTGAGGTATTGTTCTGAGCAAGACACTGTTCAGATATATAATTGGTGGGGAGAGAATATTTTCAAGAATATTTGCGATAAAGAGACAATCAACATTAGAATAATTGAAAAAAATCTTTTTCAAGATACGATTTTCACAGCACTGTAGTATGTGGGTTTTGGTTTCACGTGTTAAATTGCAGCAAGTGAAACCAATATACTCCAATTTTGGTGAGCAAAGTAAAATGGAGTTTATCGTTTGTGTAGATGCGCTATCATCCATATAATAAAACATATTACATTTTACTAAACATTTAAAGATCAGTTGGGGGGAGTTATCTATAAAAGTGACATTAGTTATCGACAACGAATGGAGTTTGGGGCAACTTACAGTTAGATCGGACATTGACATTACACAATTTTCAATTCTCAAATAAGAGAGGTGAAATCCGTTATTTTTAAAGAAAATGGTCGTATTAATGTTTTGTCCAACGATATGTAAATCTAAATCCTCTAATTGTAAGTTTTTAAACAAATCCAGTTGTTGTTGACTGGATATTAGGCACCATTCCAAAGATTTTAATTTAGGACAAACAGCTAAACATATTTTTAAAATATTTCTGAAATTTGGCGATAAATTTGCAACTCCAAAATTTAGGCTGGTTAAATTATATTTGCGCGCTTCAGTCCAATCCTCTGTATGTAACGTGTATAATAATTGGGGAATAGTGGAATTTAAATCGACCTTTTGAATTGAGGGCAAATTTTGAATAAGATACTTAATGCCTTTCTCTGTCACTTGGGAAAAATTAACAAACAATGTTTCTAACTGGAGACTTTGACAAAGGTACTCAATTCCTTTGTCAGTTACATGAGAACTTTTAACATTCAGTTCGAGAAGTTGGGGGCAATGATTGGCTATAATTCTGAGATGTTCATCATGACACTTCCAAAGAAAGGAAATTTTGGTCAGATTCGGTAAACGTTTTAGGGTCTCTTCATTTAAATCGTTCAACCAATGACAATTTAATTGTTTGAGGTTGGCATTCAATAAAAAT
The DNA here is from genome assembly GCA_963932465.1 of Maratus speciosus. Taxonomy (NCBI): domain Eukaryota; kingdom Metazoa; phylum Arthropoda; class Arachnida; order Araneae; family Salticidae; genus Maratus; species Maratus speciosus. Next base: position 84,493 of record CAWVRF010001331.1, read on the forward strand.
TCAAGATACTCAGAGTGTAATTTTTTAATGTCATAGAGTTTGGTGGCAATTTCAAGAGAGTAGTTTCTCTGCAAAAAATTTAAATGGTGCTTGATAATCGCGTTGCCTGTTTTTTTAAAAGCAAAATAAAACCTGGCGAATTCGCGAATGATAATGTTAAAACATAAATTTACGAGAAATGGCATGTTTCTCTTGTGAAAAATGTGCATAGCTGCTAACTTTTACGCTTTTTTCTTACCACTACAATTTAAAAGAAAATTTTTACTTATGCAATAGTTTTAAAAAAAAATTTCAATTTTACTTTCAGAATTTTTTTTATGAATTTACTCTTCAAGAGTGTTGTTTAAATAATTAAAAAACAAAGATTGAGGACATCGAAATACGGATTTTATTTTTAAACAGAGTGCTAAGAATTTGTATTTTGTAGAAAAAATTTCATTGAATTCGGGAGGAGATGCTCCAAGGCTTAAATTTTAGAAACCTCTGGACGATTTACACAATTCTGCAGCTATTCTCTTCTTTTTCTGTTTCTTGGGTGCTTAAAAAATCTAATCGCATTCTGTTAATAAATTCAATTGCCCTTTTTTCTATTTGGAAAATGATATCTTTTTCGCTCTCATAAATTATTTCTCTAGTATTACTTTCACGTACACTGAAGCAAATTCTATGTCTAGCTAATATATACATGAGTCGAATAATGTGAGTGTTGCCCCAGTTGAAATCGGGTGTAGCTGAATGTTTAGACACGATTTCTTTAGCCCAATTTCGAACCAGGTACGGAAGTGGGTTGGTTCTGTAATTACTTATGCGATCTTTGGACTGTTTTAAACACCACATGTCATAGGGTAAAGCTTTGTGTTTCACACAGTAAATGATAAATTCAAAATCAAATCTGTGCATGTAAACTATATTCACATCATCGTCGTCTTCGATATTAAAAGTTAACGTGTTTAACAGGAATTTTGTGTTTCTGTTCTCGGTATATCGACAGAGTTTGGGGTGACTTAGGCAGAAAAATGTATTTCTATAAATATACCCGATAATATTTGTATCCAATACTACATCTCTTATCTCTGGCGCATTTGTTTTGGGGACTGGGTCGTAATAGAGGGGAGTCCAATTGACGTCTTTTATGCCATAGTTGTACTGATAATACCTATCGTACGGTGACTGGAGAAATAAAAATTGTTTGGGTTTATGACAATTAATAGCGAAACAGTAATAACGACGCGATTCGTTGGGTTGCTTTAACGATGTATACGATAAGCATATGGGATATTCTATTACAATTCCTATATCCGAAAATATGTAATGCGAGTTGATAATATCATGGAGAATGTATTTCGGATTTTTAAAACATAGTTTTTTTATAATCGTATTTGTGTATTCGTAATGTGTTGTGGGAATGAATATCTCATCTGTTGGTATTGGATCAATGAAATTTGAAATATTGGTAGTGACACATTTTGTTTGCATATGATTATAATATATATCATTTTCATTTTCTAAATTGCGAACAAATTCGTGTAGTCTGAATATGTCTTGATGGTCCATTATAAAACAGATTCTACACAGGGAGTTTTTATTGTTCATCATACTGAAATAATCACATCCGGGGAATGGGATGTCGTAGTCATCGAGAAAGAATACTGAACTTTTATAATAATATATGTTTTCACTAACACGTTCTGCATTCAGCTTCATCATATATTTTTGAAATATTAAAACATTATCAACAAAATACTCTGATGCAACTGCGCATATAGATCCGTCAGATTTTGGATATGCTAAGCAAATATTCCCGTATAATATGGAGAAAGAATCGTCTGTTTTGAATACGGTGCGTGGTGTGTCCAATTTAAAATGCTTCATTAAACCACTTGAAAGCGGTTTTAGACTTTCCTCCGATTCATCAAAGGCTTTTTGAAATTTTTTTAATTTCAAAACAATAGATTTTGCCCAGGAAACTTTTTCAAGCTTATAGACTATGCAATTCTCTATGACTTCAGTTTCAGTGACGCCGTGGAAAAGTCCATAATAATGGGTGTATTGTTGAAAGTTCATGCTTGTTTCTTGTTTTATAATAAATTGGGTCTTTCTTTTATAGGCCGGTGTGTTTTTATAGCGGGTGTACTTTTATACGTGATATTGCATTTGAAAGATTTGGCATCTTCTTCACATACTTTGACACTTTTTGGGAGTGGGATATCTCCGCAAATAATTCGGTCACTGTGTTCAAATAATTTTTCTTCCAATATATTCGCAGCACCTAGACCTAAAATAGCATTGGTTTCCATAAATGATATTTTACTAGTTCCGGCGCGTCCTTTGAGATATTGACCCGTTATCTTTTCTCTAACGCATTTCTCGGCCAAGTGAATCTGTTCGGAACTCCAATAATTTACTGGGAAGTAATGCACTGGACCTATAAAAGCGCTACCACCGATTGGTTTGCCAGCACTGTTCATCAAGCTATCATAATCTCTACCTCCCAAATCTATACTTTCTTGTACTTGACCCATTGTTTGCCGAGAAATCAAACAGTAAGGGTTTATAATCAGATCGGGAGTTATAAATTTTGATCTGGGCAATTCATCAAATAAAACAACTACACCTTTCTGACCGTTAAAGCTACATAATTTATCCCCACTACTCAGTTTATGAAAAGAATAGATACATACGAACAAAAATAGTCCCGACATCTGCCACTTTAACACCGTAAATCTTGGTTTAGTGAAATAAATTTCAACAATGTTTTCATCGAGAGTTTTTGTGTGTAAATGCATTGTGTGTGATTTTATGCAAACCGGATTTCTTGGACACACTACTGTTCCTAGAAAACTATTTCTTTCAGCTGGATTTTGTGGCCCATTCGCAACATGAAAATATTTCGTCGATTCATTCTCAAACTTAATTTTCACTGTATACAAGCGATAGCAATCGAATGCTCTCATTTTGGAACTCACCACAATGCAATCTTCTTGGGTAGATCCTTGAAAACTGGAATACATTAAATTTATTCTGGGCACATACATTGCAAAATACTCGGAAAGCTTGTTCTCGGGTTGCAACAAAGGTACGTGCTTGTCCGTGAGTTCTGAATAAGCACTTACAGTTTCGAGGAAATAAATACTGTAATCCGGAGTGTGAGATAATATTGAATTTTTTAAATGATTTAAAGTTAATATGTTTTTATTGAAATTATTGTGTTTGTAGTATTTTATGATATCGGCACTGTGACTGGTAATAAAATCATAACCTTTCAGTGTAATGAGTTCCTCGATGGTTGTAAAACCGTAAATTTTATTCATCCAAAAAGGAATATCCCTTGAAGTAACCCACAAACCCTCATCTAGTTTTTTGAAAAGCAGCCCAATTTTGTAATTTATGTGGATAAAGTTTTCGGATTGATAGCACTCGATGAATTTAAAAGATTGTTTTAACATCAGAAGATCGATATCTTTGAATGTTTTGTGTGTTACTTCAATGCAAGCTGCATTTATGACGACGTAAAAGCAGTCAGACCCTTCTTCTAGATTCAACACGCTGTATAGCTCATTCACGTTTTCACGAGTTGAAACAAAAGTATCTTTAGCAAGAATCATAGTGCGCCCGACATTTTTGGTTTCGGATGTACCGAACAGACCTAAAAATCCGAAAAAACTATCGTTGTAGGATAAAGCAGAATTAGATTTTACTTTTTTAGAGAGTTTGATGATACATAAATGAGATAAATAGGGGAAATAAGGATAATATTGACAATTAACATCCCGATAACAAGTAGATTTCCGATCCATAACAATTTGGTCAAATTGACTAATTTCACGTGGAATCTCGGTTTTCACGTTATTATTAACCATTTTATTTTTAAAATTCATTTCTTTGTGGAATACAGTTTTTTTCGATAATATGTGTAACAAGTCACCATTTTCAATAGATTTGATAACGATCAAATGTTTTTTACGAATCAAAGCATAGTCTTTGCTTTTTAGAGGAACATATAATGTCTTTTTAAATAATTTGTAAAATAAATAACCTGGGCTTATAATAATTTTGTTTTCGATGTTATCGATTTTAAATCCTTTTGAAAAAATTTCTTTGAACAGTATTTTGGGTTTAACGTTAAACGGACATTGGAAAAAATCATTGATCTCGTTGAATACATCATTATCGTTTTCAAATTTAAAAGACACGCCATTATTTAATTTCAGAACTAGATCACTGCGGTTGTAACCTTCAATATTGTCGAAATACATGGATAATTGTTTTCCCTTCTCTTCTGAATTATATCGATAGAGCCTGGCAATACTTTTTTTCACAATGTGAACGTTACTCGAGTCGTTAGTAATATAAAACGGTATTTGCTTCAAAATGCCATTAATAAGAAAACAGGTCATCGCTATATCTGCTTTTTCAAACTTTTTATCGCCTTCATTCCATAAATCTAAAATGTTGGGTATTTTATTCAACGATTGGAATTCTGTTAAGTGAAATTTTCGAATAGCCATATCCAATTTCGAACCAAACATAATGGGAAATATAGTGTCTAATATCTTATTCCTTTTCACGCGAAGACGTACGGAGCATGAATAGATTTTTTTATTACAAATGGCATGTTTTACACCACGACCGTTATAAATTAAATCACAATTTATGCCATCCAGTAATCGAATGAAATTTTCGACGTTTTCATCATAGTTTTTTAAGATATATTGTGAAATTTTATTTATATTCATTTTTCATTCGTAAGGATTTAACACGTTTGATAAATGAGTTCTCACAATCGTTTTCAAAATGATGTAATGTGTATATTAAACAACTCAAAATCAATGTGATTATAAACATACAATACAAATTGATATTGTTAATGTATGGAATATAACGTTTATAATTTGGACCAAAAAAAGCAAATAAAGTCTTTTCAAGCGACATAACTTTATTCATTATATACTGTTTGAAAGTATTTATCAGACGTCAAATATTTTCAGGGTTTTTTTTAATCAAATTTTTTTATTAAAAAAAAGAAACACTAAGTAACGATAAAAGATATGTTATTTAATGGAGGGGGTCATAATTAAGAAAGAATGTATCTAAAAAGTTCTGGAAATTTAATGTCCTACTGCCGTCGATGTCAGAAAGTCACAAAATTTGAGGATGAAAAGTATTTCATTTTAAAAAACGGCAATGTGCTCGTCAAAGGATACTGCCAGAAATGTACCTGTAAGAAAACGCATAGCTATACAACAGTCCTGGATAGTGGTGAAACGAGGACGGAAGAGATCATCCAACAATAATGGGCCAAGTTCTTTGTATAATACGATCTTTAGCTGAAATGATGTAATCGTGTGTTTTATTACCACGCAAAATATAATCTACTGTAATCCAATTCAAATGAGGATTTACTAAAATTGTTAAAAAATATAATATTTCGATCAATGTTATCTTGTAAAAGACTATGTCTTTATCGGGGCATGAGAATAAGGATGCCAGAGAATATATTTCATTTTTAATCTCTGTATACTGAGATGGATCAATAACGAGTTCTCCGTTAAAAACTAAATGCAGTGGTATTAATAATTTTTGAGTATTTAGAAAGTATAAAAATCCATACTTTTCTTTATATGTAAGTAAATCGGTGATATACTGTTCTACCGATTTTTTTATTTTTTTGTCTTGAACCAACGCCAAAGTGATGTAACTGTGGAAAATGATTTTATTACGATTATATTTTGTCATATGCATATGTTTATAAATGTCACCTAATGACCGTCTATATTCATTTACCAGTGCATCTATGTTTAAATAAGAATTTTCTAGTTGCTGGAGATCATTCATTTTCTTTCTTATTTTTTAAATAAAATAGATTTTTAAAAGAATTGAATTTGCTTTTTTGGTTTGTTAAAGTTAAATAAATTTATATATAACGAGGCCTATTAACACGACAAGAAAAGAGATTAAGAAAATTTTCATAACGATTGAGGACGATAGGATATTGTGAATAGTATCACCAACAGTTGTTTTCATATTGTCTGTGAAAAAGGTCACGGCTTCCGCGACTGTAGCTATGCGACAAGACATTTTTTCATCCTTTTCGCAGTCATGATACTGGCAATCACATTGTTTGCAACAGTTAGCATCACTTAAGAGGTAGTTTTTACATGCCTCTTTATATCTAATTAGTCGTTTCACAATTTGAGCGTCACATGTTTCCACATAACTGGATGCGTGAGGATTACAACAGCTTAACATTGTGAGTTTACAAACTTCATCACTCTTTTCTAAAAAACAACCAGTATTTCCCTTCATATAGTTGTCGATATATGCTGCAGATATTCCTATTGCGACTCCACCACCTATGATTAGCTTAGAAGACAAAATTCGTTTTAGCAAAGATTTATTTTTTATACCATTTAATCGGGTTTTCAACTCCACGTCTGTTTTTGGGACGTCCATGGATTTCATAAATTTCAAGTCAGATTTTACTTTGGGTGTTTTATTAAAAATTTTAGCAATTCTTTTCGGTATGAAACTTTTTTTCCCCATCACTTTGTTTTTTGAATATTTCCGGTTTTTTTTTCTTTCTTTGAAATTTAAAAGTAAGTATGGTGTTAAACAATTCACAAAAATGTATATTTTCTTGTGATAATAGAAGCTGTGTAAATAATTCACCCGAAACATTTAAAAATATCATATGTCCGTTTCATCTATCACAGGTATTTGGTCTTAAAATAAAATTTCACGTTTTTGAAGATGAATCTAAATCTACTTATTTTGGACCTTTTTTGATTGTGGATGACAAGTTGAGTTTTGATGAAAAAACGATAATATTTCCAACTCGGGATTTAATTGATCAACACCTTGGTTCCAAAACTATAACTCCGGATTTTTTTAATTATAAAATAAATCCAAGATTGCATTCGTATTTGAATAACTTAATATCGAATCAGGCAAAACTTTCGGAAAGCGAATCAAGATACCAGCTGGAAATTATTAGAAATTTATTTGTCGTAAAACCAGTACAGGCTCCATCGGCTACACCAGGTCAAAAAATTGCCTCAAAGATTGAACAAGATATTAATTTATTCAAAGATACAGAAGCTTCACAAAAAACTCTGAATGTGAAAGTATCACAAAGAATACATGAAATGAATAAAATAATTGTTACAGAGGATTATGAAACAGTTTTTGACAAAATACAAATAATGACTGTTACGAGTGACACAGCGCTTGAATTAGATACATTCACACCTTTTATGAGATTTATTCTCTTCAATTGTTTAACAGACGAACATAAATTACCTCAACAGACAAAGGACGGTATTGGCATTACAACATATGCCAATTTATTTTACAAAGAAGGTTATGGTTTTGTGACTACAACAAAAATATGCAATCCTTCCTATTTGTGTGTATTTGGTACGACTACAGGAACTAATAATTTTTATCAATTGAAGACTAGAGTCTTTAATAATCGCACAGTTCAAAATACTTCAGTACACATAAAAGATTTACCAGATAACTTGAGACCTTCTAATATTTTGAACATAGAACGTAACTTCTGTTGGAATCGATAGCACTAAAAGAGAAGCTAGTTTTCTTCTGGAGCGCCGTCATGTGTAGCGAGGTTTTCTTTTTCGAAGAGAAAAATACATTTGGCAGGTGACACTATAAGATACTCTTGTCCTGGTTGAAACATAAATTTTGTAAATTTTGTCAAGGAATATTTGTTATACAAATATTCACTTCTAGCTTCAAATGTTCCATCTTCTAAATTCATTTCACTTTTCGGAATAAAAACATCCAGATTTCTATTAGTTGTGGTTAAAACATGAAGTTCATTGGGTTTCACTTTTTTAAAACCTGTTGTAAAAAATTTTTTAACTAAAAAACAATTTTTAAATACTTGAAACTCCCGAAGATCAGCGTTTTTGCGATTCAGTGTGGTTTTTGATTTACCTAAACGGGTTGCAATTTGATAAAAATTATAAGGTGTGCTAGTTTCGTCAGAGCAATTTTTTTGTGCACATTTGAGCCATCTTTCAAATGATTTATTTTGACTAGGATGAACACACTCCCCTGCAAAAAGTACATTATTTTCGATGTAGAGATATTTTTTGTCACTCTCACGTTCAAATTGACCGAAAAATTCGGAGCTAAACAAATAAGAATTGACACTGTTGTTGTTGTCTGTGGACATATTGAACTAAAATTTTTAATTAACCTATCCTTTTATGTATTCTGAATGAACGAATCATGTGCGCTCATTTAATTTTCGACCAATTATACTTGAGATTGCAACTATTAACGACGCCAATCGAAATCATAGTGTTGTTGGTTTTTTTTTTTTTTTTTTTTTTTTTTTTTTTTTTTTTTTTGCACTGGGGAAAAAAAATTCGGAAATAATTTATTCAAAAATTTGAATGGATTAAAGAAACAAGAATTGTTCAATGAAGAGGCCTCCAAGGCAGGGTGGAGGTGTGTAGCAAGAAAGGAAACAAAACATTATGAATTTCCCACACGCATTGGGCGGAGTTAGCAATGCTTGTGGGAAGTTTCCTACAATCATTACGGTAATTTGATTGGCTTTTGGCGAACACTTGTAGTGAAAATAGAGAAGCTGATTAGCTATAATTCATCGTGATGTTGTGTGAAGTCCCATTGCATACAGGTCTTTTAAAAAATCAGTTGAAACCTCTTTACGAACAACATTCTCACTTAAATGTTTAACTGAAATTTAGTATTGAATTTTATAGACAACTTCAAAAAAAATTTAAAAATCTATAAGGAAAATCGTTCTGTATTGTAAAACAATTCACTTGAGAATAAAATTAAGAAAACAATATGATAATTCTATGGTTTTTGTTAATAGTTTATGTTTTTACAATATTTTATTACTATCTTGTACCAAAAGATGCTAAATTTTCATTTGAAAAATTAAATATAGAGTTTAACGTTCTCGCCCCCTATCAAACTTGTGTATCTAATTCAGATTGTAATAACGATGAAAAATGTTTTCAAAATAAATGCTACCCAACTTATCGTGGCACCAATTATTGTAATCCATTAACAGGAACGTGGGTATTAGAGGATTTGAATGGCAAACAATATGTAAAATGCACCTGCCTTTATCCTAGTATTGTTTCTCAAAAATTTGAAGGTGCCAATTGCGATCTCGATATTGCTTGTGCGCCATTCGGTCAACTGAATTCCATATTTATTCAAGATATGTCTGAAGCGAGATGCCTTTGTAAGAAAGGTTATAAATCCGTCACAATTCCCCGATTAGGTTGTGAAAAACTTTTACCCTCAGAAACAGAGAAATCAGTGTGTGGTTCTGATGAAATTCACATTTCCCAAGCATTTGGTGTTTTTCACCCCGAATATTTAAATAATTTTCCTGCGGCTAAAAAATGTTTGAAAAATCCTTGCTCTTTTAACGTTTTTAATGGTGAACCACTCCTCCATACAAAATTTGATCCTAAATATGGTTGCGTGTGTAACCCTAAATATGGTAATTTTGGTGTTAAATTTGATTCCCAAAATTTGGGAAATTATTTAAATACAGATGGATATGACGCCTGTGCAAATATTTTCAAAAATCAACCTAAAGAGCCCATTCGAGTACGTTTGTTCACGTATTTTTACATAAATGGCGACAAACCTGTATCCTTCACACAATTTTCCAATCTAACCACCGATCACTTAATTCCCGAACTCCAAAATTATGTTCACAATAAAAATTTGCAGGTAGATGAAATTTGGCCTTACAATTTCAGTCAGTATATTTTTGAGAATGAATGGTATATGGTGCACACAAGGGAATGTTTTTTCAGAACTTTTCTCCGAATTGAAGAGTGTAATGAACGAATTATGAAATGGAATCACACGATTGAGTGTGAGAAAATAATCGACACAGTCCTCAAGATATCAGACTCACATGTCCAAGCATACGCTCTTTTATATCAATATCCCGTATGTAAATATACTACTTCGTCGACGTTGTACAAAAATTGGCACATTCTCAATCCCTATTTTCTTTCTTTTAAAGAATTACCGCAGTTATTAAGAAGTAATGGAATCGAAATATACTATGCACCCGAAATGGTAAGATGGATAGTGAGTCTTGCAAAATCAGAATTTGAAAAGTATGAAAGTACGAGCGTTTATCCCTTTGTAAAAGAACTACCAAAACTACCTAAATTTAACGTACACAGATTCACGCCACCTATCTTTTTTAAAAAAATTTCGAATGCACATCAGAAAGAAGAACTTTAGGTAATCTGGTGTGAATGTCAAATTTAAGAATTTAAAATAAAGGCCAAATCTGGTAAACCTGACGACGATACGTGTCAAATTGTCGCCATCTACACCAAAACCTTTCATTTCACGGATCATCAGAACTTTCATGTTAGTTTTACACTAAATTAAGATGGATTTACCCTACTTATATAAATTTCTGCGGGCATTACTCTTTGGAAGTAAAAAACATTTTGCAATACAGTCTAGCAGCTGTATGCTAATAAATCAACTACTTGCCGATATTCACAAAGTTGTTAACGTGAAAGAAACAATCGAAAATGGCGGTTTACTACAGAGTCAGTTAATAATAGTAAACGATTTAGAGAACATAATCAAATATATAGAACGCGGCAATCAATATTTTATTGATAAATGTCACGCAAAACATAATTCTTCAGTGGAAATTAAATCATCCACTGTCAGATACTTTTATTATAATTTAAGTCGCGCATGTCGGGGCAATTTAGAGAATGGGGCATTATCAAATATGTATTTCGAGGATACAATTCCATCACCGGAAAAAACAGACCAAGAAACATTAGAAAATATTCTAACAAGCGCACACGATGTTTATCTAGTATTTAAAAATGCTGAATTTTGGGGTACAATTGCAAAGAAACTTTTACAAAAAGAGAAATCTTATATTCCAAGCCTAATCAAATCTCCTGTAAAATATTTAAGAGATATTCAGCAAATGTACGACATCAAATGTGAAGCGCTTGGCAAAATTATTAATCCTTATTCATTAAAACTTGTCGCTCATCATTCACATGTAGATCCTATACACTGGCAGTCCGTTGAATCCTTAAAAATGTTTATAAAACATTTTCCGGAAAACAACTTATCCCGAACTTGTAGTGAATTAATAAATCTAATACTTAAAGCAATAATGAATGCTGACGACACCCTTTTACCCAAGGGTATTCTAGAGGATGAAACGCAGTTGCGAAAGTTTATGAAAAATATTGACAATGTGCATTATAGAATAGAACAAGTAAAAAGTTTCAATGTACCTCTAAAAGTTATCGATGTGTTTCATAGGTTGTTGGCTCTGCTGAGGTATGATTATATGTGGGAAGATGTGCATTTGGAAGAAAAAGAGGGAATCGATGGTACTCCCAATAATATTTTAATCAATATGTATTTTAAAAATATTGGACTAGAACGGGAAAATAAATCGTTGCGCAAAGAACTGAGAGATATAGAAAAGAAACTTCATATCAATTTACCATTAGAATCTAATTAAGAATGAACCATTTAAATTTGAGCATGTATGATTTTGAGGAAAGTTCTATTCTCCAGGAAATTGAAAATGAGGTGCCTCTCATCGAAACGATATGTGAAGATATCATAATAGTCGAAAGTTGGTCAGTGCCCGAAGAATTGTTTCCAATATTCGAAATTCTGGAAGAGAGTTTTGTAATGGATTCTTCTCATTTAAATGCTATTCTCGATGATGGTTCGATAAATTTCGAAAATAGTGATGAAATATCAAATGGATTATCTTCAGAAATAATTGAAACATTACCTGTGAGTGTAGTCACTGATACCAGTAAAAGTTGCAGCATTTGCTTAGAAAATTACAAAACGGATGAACTTCTTACAATTTTACCCTGTATTCATTCTTTCCACAAACTTTGCCTCGAAGTATGGATTCGATCACATGCAACTTGCCCCATTTGCAGACAAACCATAAGAGCATAACAATGCTGGGCAAAAAAAAAGGGCGAATATTTTGAGAGAAACTTTTTTCTTTTAAATTGATTCATAAGCAACAGTTCGGTAGGCAGAGGAAATCATTTCCATGGAATTTACCGATCGTATCTTTAATCATGTTCGCCGCCACTATCCTAATATCTGGAAGAGAATTAGAAACATTACTCGACTACACAAGTTATCGTCGATCAAGAGAATTTTTAATGAACATTTAAAATTTGTGGATAATATAAAAATCTTTAATGTGCATAAAAAACGGGTAGCTGTGTTTTTGTTAAAGTTTTGTGAGGCAATTCAAAGGAATTTTCTTTGTCCCGGCGACAGTTACGGTGTGCTTGTCGTATGCAGATTCACAAGTATCTATACACAGTATACTCTTGACAGTAGACACCTAAAAGATATTCAATCTGATTGTATGAATTTCAGTAACCCTGTTAATAAAGATCTTAATTTTGAGCTCAATATCTATACTACTTTAAACCAAATATTTGAAATTACAAACAAACGCAAATATACGACCCTCTTTGTAAAGAATTATACAATAGATGAATTATTAAATATAAATTCTTTGGAAACATGTTACTTAGATACAACTGATTCACTGCACAATGAACAACTGATTCTCAAAAACTACATTATAACAGAGAGTTTTATACCAAACTATTTGAAAATTGTTCAAAAATCTGAACATAGAAGTTTCATTTTTAGGCACATTGATCAAAACAATATCATGGCTTTTACGGATTTGAAATATATTTATAAAAAATGTGGATTAGTTTGTTATTTTTTCAATCTGATTGCTGTAGTGAAATTGCAGTTTTTCAAAAAAACAACTCTCGAAAGTAAACACGAAAGAGACATGATAAATATTCTAATGTATCAGTGCTATACTGGAATCTTATTACCGCTTAACCGAAATGGTCTGAAGAAGAATGAAAATCGATCAGGTTTGGACAGACTTTGTTTTGAAGCCATTAAACAAATTTATGTTAACGAATCGATAAAAAATACGGAATATCCCGTTCAAACATCTATCTCAAAATTAGTTTATGGGCAACAATTTCCTGCCGGTACAGGATATAATAACTTTGCATTATATCCAAGTGACGTTTTAAATAAGTAAGTATGGATCGACAAACCTTTAAAATTTTAAAGCAAGCGCATAGGAATAATATAGATGAGAAAGAACTCAAAAAAATCCAAGTCTCTTCTCTACCTAATCCATTAATGAAAGATCGGGTAAATTTATTGCTGGGAAATGTGAATATCAATACAAAATTCTTAGATATTGCACGAAAATTTTCGAGTATAGAAAATTCTGTGGCCTACAAAGATGAACTGGTGATCACCTTTCTGTTATTTTTGGGTAAAATATTAAATAATTCACTATTATTACATGTCTTTTATGTGCCCCAATCGCAAAATATTTTCAATTGGATTTTAATGTATAAAAGAATAACATACAGTATTGTAACTCTTCTGTACAATAAAAAATTCACCGACGAGGATTTTTTGAATATGGATGATATGATTTACAAATTAAATGAAGGCTATTGTGATTCAGTTAGAAATTTTTTGAACAAAATGAAACTCTTAACAATTTCGGAGCAACCATTAGAAATAGAGAGAAAATATTCTGAACTCATAGTCATAACATCAGATGATTTTGGTCCATTTTACTGGCGAATGTTGCACTTCATGGCTGAAGCTATTAATTTAAGAAAGCATGCTTCTTTAGCGAAAACAATTTGGAAGGAGTTTGTACTTTACTCACTACACAGAACACTTTTATGTTCTATTTGTAAAGAGCATTATAAAACTGTCGCTGAAAAATTTAAACAAGAATTGCAGAATTCAACAGATTATGCCAAATTATGGTTTAGCATCCACAACCATGTTAACCTATCTTTGAATAAAGCTGAATATTCCACAGTCGAGTTTGAAAAAGACCAGTCGATTATGAAAAATTTATTAATTACCAAATTCGTCACCTCACATATGATGACTTGATTTTGTTAAATATCGGTTTTCGTTTCATTTTCATAAACATTTCCTTTGTGACTAATCGAAAATTTTCTTTGCATAAACTCATATCGCCTTTTATGTCACATAAACACTCCCACCATATTAAACAAAGATTAGAAGTTATCGTATCAAAAATGAAGGGCATTTTCCTATTTTCGAAATCTTTTATTTTTTCACGATGGAAAATCCCCCCATAACAACCACTGTATAAATTCTCATTGACAAAGACAAAGTTACATGCTTCATGGGTTTTTTTATCATTAAAATTTATTTTTTTTACTTGTGCTATCAAATCACAAATATCACTATAAGAAATATGAACGAAAGACATTTAGAGGAAAATTGTTGTAGCTGCCAACTTTTAAGCTTTTTTTATTTAATCGTTTAAACCAATCAAAATTTTCATTTAAATTTTAGTGGTAAGATAAAAGCGTAAAAGTTGGTAGCTATGCTGTTTAATCATTTTTCAATACGATTTTTATTTTAGATATAGAAAAAAATCACTAGAATTTTTTTTAAAGAAAATAACAGAATTTTGTGTGGAATAAAAAAAAAAGTCTCCCCCGAAGGGAGTTTTTTTAATTTAGAAAAGAAAATCTTTTTTTTTTCTCAATTGCTCACGGTTAGATAAATTTGCAAACTTTCCTAAAATAAAGTATACATGGCATCTTGTTGCGATAAAGAATTAAGCGAAAGTTTGTATAACTATGCAATTAAAATTATGAGAGATTCGAATCAGTACACAACTAAAGAAGCTGTTTTGCGAAAAGTGCTTATTAAATGTGCTGACATTTTAGAATTTGATTTAAATTCTTTTACGACGAAAAATTTGATTTTTATTCACCCAGACAATATGTACCGAATTGATGCAAAATGGCAGAGTTTTATGGAACAAGGTACGAAGATATCACACGAAGAGATAAATGTTTACAAAATGGTAAAATCTTCAGAATATGTCAATATGTTGGATGCACAAAAATTAATCAGTATTTTAGCAAACAGAAATGAAAATACTTTTCTAGCTGAAATCTTGGCCATAGATAACTTTGACAGTGGTGAGTTTAAAAATTACATTTTAAATTTAAAATATGGTGATAAAGGATCTTCTCACGTACAAATAATTAAAGACATATATAGGAAATTTGCTGCTCCGGTCGATGTAGTATATTTCGCTTTGCTACAAATTTATAAAAATTTCACCGATGAAAAAGAAGTCCTAGACATGGTGATGAATGAATTAAATAAACTCGACAGCAAAGTCGATAAATTGCTTGTCGAAGACATAACAAATATATATGAAATTTCTGTAACTAATATACGAGAAATTGCTCAAATGAAACTCAATCAATTTAAAAATCAAATGCAAAAAGTAAAAGCTCCTAAACGAAACTTACGAGGACAGGCTAAAAAAATGAAGCGAAACTGATATAGAAATGGTTTATTTAAAAGTAACATTTAAATAGTTATAAGTACTGATAAGATAAAATTATTGATATTTATACAGTTTCAGTTTTAGAAGCGATATAGTCTGAATTTTTTGTCAACATTTCTCTCAATATACTCTTCTTTTGGCTGGATCTGGGGAGGTCACTTGTATTTTGGCTGGATCTGGAGAGGTCACTTGTATTTTCGCTGGATCTGGAGAGGTTGAGAGGACCTTCCTTTTCTTTCAGTACTACATTTAAGCTACCGTTGAAAATCGTTTTCCATCTTTCTTCTACAAACTGCACAAAAATCAACAAATCTCGGTGTTTGACGAAGTTGCAGCTTTTGCCACATTCCAGTAATTGAAGAAGCATGTAAAGGCTGTTAATAGGGATGAAAATGGTGGCAACATCCATTTTTGTGTGCGGTAATTGAAAATCAGAAAAGTATTTTAAATCCGATATATACATAGATGTGAAAACGGTCCACTCTTTTACGTTCAGATAATAAAAAATATCCGAAAGTTTAAAATATAAATTCATTGCGGACCAGATAACCGCAATATTGAATGGCGTTTTTTCGGTATCCAGCACGTTGATTAATTCCAGTTTGTGAGGCATGACAATTTCAAGAAACGTTTTCTCGGAGAGTGTGTGACCAACGACTAATTACTCTTTATATAGGTGGGGGGTGGGTCTAAATCGCAGCCAATCAGATGAGGTCTGGTCAAGGATTGGTTGAAATATATTAAAAATTGATCAGGGGGGCGGGACTGAAAGACAACTGATTTCTCACAAACTTCTTAACTCCTCAGAAAATTTTTCAATTGGAAGAACTTCTTGCACCCAGATTGCAAAGTTTAGAAAATTTGTATGAGTTGTGTTTAAGTGAACATTACAACAAAAATGATCATCACCCTGAGTTTTTTGCGAATCCAGACAGAGACATGCCTCTTGACGCTAAAGTAGAGTTGACATGCGATTTGCTTAGCTGTGCAATGGGAACATTTAAAAAAAACAACATCCCTATATCTTTATCAACATGTCGATCCATTATTGAATCTCAAAAATGGCCCAACTGGAAGTATGCAGTATTAGAATACCTCCTTTTATCATCGACTACCATAAAAATTTCCAACAGATGAAAAATTGCATTTAAATGTGCTGTACGAAATTTATCGGTCAAGCAATTGCAGTGATGTGATTCAACAGGAATTAGAAAAATTAGATTGCGTAAAATTCTATTTGGATGATTTGGATCATCACAAAAAATGTATTTATGAAATTTGGAAAGAAATACCAGAGTTTCACACACCAGAACTTGAAAAGCGGATTCTCGCTCACGACAATTTTTGTGTACAAAAAAAAACTAATTTTTTTACAACCAAAAATATTGTTTATAAAATTATAAGTAGAAGAGTAAGATTGGAATAAACATGGATGAACCGCTATTAAATAAAAGTTTTTCTCGGTTAACTCTTTTCCCGATTCAATATTTTGAAGTTTGGAAAATGTATAAGGAAGCTCTAGCATCATTTTGGGTTGTGGAAGAAGTCGATTTATCAAAGGATGTAAAGGACTGGAAGAAACTGACAGATAGCGAAAAACATTTTTTGAAATACATATTGGCCTTTTTCTTGGTAAGTGATGGAATAGTGAATGAAAATCTTGTCGAACGATTCTACGCAGAAATCCAAATTCCAGAAATACGAAGTTTCTATAGTTGTCAAATACTGATGGAAACAATCCATTCAGAAATGTACAGCCTTTTAATCGATACCTATATACAAGATGTGGAAGAGAAGGAAAAAATATTTAAAGCCATCGAAACAATACCGTGTATACGCAAGAAATCAAATTGGGCTTTAAAATTCATTCACGATGACAAAAATACCTTTTCGGATCGTTTGATAGCTTTTGCGGCTGTTGAAGGTATTTTTTTCTCCAGTTCGTTTGCTGCAATTTACTGGTTCAAAAAACGAGGCTTGTTGCCTGGTTTAACATTCAGCAATGAGCTGATAAGCAGAGATGAAGGTTTACATACTAATTTTGCTTGTTTAATTTTTAGTTATCTCCAAAATAAACCATCTCACTCAAAAATACAATCCATCATCACCGAAGCCGTAGATCTGGAAATGGAATTTATTTGTGATGCCTTGCCAGTCAGCTTAATTGGAATGAATCAAGATTTAATGTCTCAGTACGTAAAATATGTTGCTGATCGACTTCTAGTAGAATTGGGTTTAGAAAAACATTACTTATGCATAAACCCGTTTGAATTTATGGAAAATATTAGTATGGAGTGTAAAACAAATTTCTTTGAAAAAAAGAATTCTGCATATCAAAAAAGTAATGTGATGTCAAGCCGTGATGATATGAAATTCACATTGGATGCTTCATTTTAAAAATGTTTTTCAAAATTAAATGCTTATTGTCCACTTTTATTGTTTGTTGTTTTTTAAATAATTCTATAGCATTGGATATATCAATAAACAAAGGTTCATAAAAGCTATCTAGAGTATAATTTTTACATTTCTCTAGCTTATCTATAGTAACAATGAAGTACACTTGTTTATAATAACAATCATCGAGCCCCATGAATTGCAATATTTTTGTAGGGATATCCTTTACGTTTAATTTTGCATTAAATGAATAGCCCGTCTCTTCCTTAAATTCTCGAACAGCTGTCATAAAAGCATAAAACTTTAACTGGTTTGGACTTTTTTTCATTATTATTTGTTTCATTTTAGTGGAATTAATTTGCATCTGTCCTCTCGCGAAATCGTATTCATCTTCAAATGGTAAACCGCATAAAAAGCGCAAGTAATCTATTTTCATGTTAGTATTTAACGTTTTAAAAGTATTGTGTAAGAATTCTTCCTTATAATTATTCATATCGAAATGTGTTTTTTCCATCAAAAAGTTTTGGACACAGTATGGAATTTTCCTATGTGTAATAACAGTTTTTTTATCTTTTGTAATGACAATAAGACCATAAGAGACTGAGAAAAGGTTCGTCTTTACCATAGTAGGCTTATTTCATACTGTTTTTGCAAATGACCCGCTTTAAATTCAACGAGAAACTGTAAATTTTTTCTTGGCTGGTATTTTAAAAAATGAAAATTAATCTTATTTTTTATTTGAAATTTAAAAGAAAAGATACATGTTAGACAATGAAACACGGGAAAATGAAACACAGATTTCTGAAAATAAAAAGAGGGAAATGGAAAACAGAAAAAAGAGACAGACAGGAAAGAGAATTTTAAAGTTGCACAGAGAAGGATATAGTCCAAGTGATATTGCTTTACTTTTAAGTGAATCATCCAAAGAAGAGGATGCTGAACCACAAGATGATAATAGATTATTGCTTAAATCTTTAATTAAAAAACATACTCGGCATACTAATATTCGAGTTAGAAGAGACATTTTGAAGTTGAATGGTGACGGTTATAACCAAAGAGAAATTGCTCGACAGTTGGGTGTATCTCCAGCAACTGTTAATCTTTGGATTAATCGTCATGGAAATTTGGAGCCATTTCAGAAACCCGGTCGTTCTCGAAAGACTACTTCAGAACAAGACAATGAAATATATCTCATGTCTCAAAATGATCCCTTCCTACCCGCTACGGATATTAATAGACATTTAACTTTAAATATATGCGCACAAACTATTCGAAATAGACTAATAGAACGAGGTTTGCGAAATTTTAAAGCGCCACGAAAAACCTTTTTATTACCGAAGCACAAAGCCAACAGAAAGGAGTTTGCTGATACCTATAAAGATTGGCCTGAGAAGAAGTGGGAAAATGCCTGTTTTGCGGACGAAAAAACTTTTCAATCGTTTGGTAATGGCATCACAAAAGTTTGGCGACCAAAATTGACCCGTTGGAACGAGAAGCCGGACGCTGTGACTAGATTCGATTCATCGGTAATCAGCTCACATCAAGTGTCTGGTCGATTCAGTGTATCGGTTTGGGGATGCATAGGTAAGATAAACCGCTTACACAGAATCAGAGGCGAATGTTTCAATCAAAATTATTTCCTTAAAAATATTTTAAAGGAATATATTAAATCAACCGACAGCGAATTTCTCTTTATTCAGGACAACGCTCCAGTTCATACGGCCAAAAAAATTCAAAAGTGGTTTTTGGAAAAAAATATAAAAACTCTTAAATGGCCAGCCTATTCACCCGATTTAAACCCCATCGAAAATTTATGGGGTAGAATAGAATATTTGACTCGGAACCGTACTCCAACATCTGCTGAAAATTTATGGGACATAGTACTGGAGGCATACGAGGATATTGTTAGCGATACACTTTACATTCAGAAATTAGTGACGTCCATGCCGAAACGTTTAAAAGAAGTTTCAAGAGTTGAAGGCAATGTCATTAAATACTAAGTGCTACACTTACCCAATAAGTCTAAAAAATTTTCCAGATTTGTTAGGAGGTTCTCCTCAGCACCAATAAATACCTGAAATATTTCGAGTGTCCAAAATTCTACTGGATAGCTTATCAGCAGTACATGAGTATCTGGCAGATCAAAAAGATTTTCGCCTTTTAATTGGGTTTTTAAATATTCGATGGATATGTGCTTTTGAAGTTCCCTATCTTCATCATTGCTTGCCTCACGTGACAACAATTCCTTTATTTTAGAAACTGGTGTAGGTCGCCCGTTTCCAAAATCTCGAATTTTTCTATAATAACTTTCTATAAATTGCATAATTTTTCGCGCGCTAGCCAGAGCTCCCTTTTCAAACTGGGCATGTTTAATAGACAACTTGCTCGTAGCAAAGCCCATCATGCAGACAAAACCGTAATAATTTGAAGCATTCGGAAAAAGAATAAATGGAAAAGACTGAGCAAAAGCAAATTTTTTTATCGTCTCAGACGGTGTGGTAACATTTTTACAAAATTCTGTGAAAACTAGTTGTTGTAATGTTGCAAAGTTGTTGTAGAACTCAATTGATAACAAGTCAAC
The DNA here is from genome assembly GCA_963932465.1 of Maratus speciosus. Lineage (NCBI taxonomy): Eukaryota > Metazoa > Arthropoda > Arachnida > Araneae > Salticidae > Maratus > Maratus speciosus. The sequence continues at coordinate 104,940 of CAWVRF010001331.1, forward strand.
TGCTGCACCTTTCTGTATTTCTTTTATGAGAAAATACAAAATGTTGTTTTTATTATAATTAATGTGTGTGTGCAATACTTTTTTGCAAATCTGTTGGTAATGTGTCATTTCATCAAAATAACTATTACAAATCCGCGCTATTAAGTCAAACACAAAATTTGCGACAACGTCTAAATTTTTATGACAAACAAAGCAGTAAATCATTATGTACATTATATCAAAAGGTAAACAGTACTTTGCAAAGTGTTTCCGAATTTCTGTGGCATTTTTTGATAAATGTTCAAAAAATTCTCCGGGAGAGCTAATGTTTAAGGACTCTTCTCTCACTGTATCATCAAACGTTTTGACATATGGACAAATATTTTTGGAGTAATGTTCAAAAATATTGTGTTGGCTTGTACCGAGGCATTCTTTCAGTTGTCGCAAAAACGTTTTTAATATTTTTTCAATTCCTTCTTTTTCATATTCTATCTCTTCGATCATTTGCATGTAATTGCCAATAAAATTTTCCATTATTTTTGCCTTTAGAGTACTTTTCATATCGAATTTGTGATTTTTACATAAAATGAAATCTTGATTAACGGTTCCTAACAATTGAATCGCATAAATTAAATTTAAATAGCTTATTTGGACAAAGCAGGGTTGTATTCCAGGGATATTCCGAATTACAATTCTACAAGGAACTTGCAAGTCTCCAGTCCAGTTAGCGTAAAGTTTTGCTAAATAACAGGACAGCATGGGCAGTGTATCCACGGTTAAATGCTTGTCAACATCTAATATTAATCGTTTACAAATTTTACAAGTTATTTGCCGATCTTTAATCACAAACTCTTTTTCTCTATCATGGCATAAAAAACCATTTTCTTGTAAATATGTGAGAAACATTGTTCTCTCTCTTTAATTTAACGTGTCTTGTTGTTGTACAAAAAAAGAAAGACTTCTTTGAATAATATTTTTATTGGAACAACACCAACATCTTTACATTTTTTTTAATCATGTTCTTACAGAGAACCTTACGTAGTTTTTGTAAATTTAGAAAAACAAACAGACTTTATCCATACGCCCTCGTCTCGGTTTTGATATCTTTCCAGAAATAAATTGATGGATTCCAGACTTGTTTTCATTTTCTGAAAGAGATTAAGATGTCTTTCAGCCATTTCTTTCATGATTCCATCAGCATCCGAGTTTGTGCATATTGCTTGAAATTCCTCAACTTCTTCAAAAATCATTTCCCATATTCCTTTAATTCTCTTCAGACTGCAAGACAGACAATCCGTTTTAACGTCATTAAGCCAGGATTTCCAAATCAGCTTTAAGGTATAGAATAGATACCTTATTAAATTGAGACTATTTTCCGCCGTTGCTGGATCTTCCCAAAATTCGTCTTCCCAAAGTTTTGTTAAGTCGTCGTCAAAGTCTTCTTCAAATTTAATTTCAGTTTCAGTACCGGTTATATAGACTGACACCATTTTGAAGATTTCAAAAAAGTGATTCCCCATGTGCCTTTATATAGTTGTCTTTCAAGGTCAAGATCCTAGAGCAGTTTATGTCACGTGACTTTTACCATTGAACAATGTTCAGTGTATCCACGGTTATTAAATGTTTCTCAACATCTAATATTAATCGTTTACAAAATTTTACAAGTTATTTACTGATCTTTAATGACTAACTCCTTTTCTTTATCATGGCATAAAAAAACATTTTCTTGTAAATATGTGAGAAACATTGTTCTCTCTCTTAAGTTTATTTAACGTGTGTACACAAAAAAAAGACTTTTTTGATCAATAGTAATTTTATTGGAACACCAATATAGTTACATTTTTTTTAAATCATGTTCTTACAGAGAACAAAAGCAAATAGACTTTATCCATACGTCCTCGTCTCGGTTTTGAAATCTTTCCAGAAATACATTCATGGATTCCAGACTTGTTTTCATTTTCTGAAAGAGATTAACATGTCTTTCAGCCATTTCTTTCATGATTTTATCAGTATCCGGCTTCGCGCACATTGTTTGAAAATCTTCAACTAAACGAACTGTTTCTTCCCATAGTCCTTTCATTACCTTCAGACTGCAAAGCAAACAATCCGTTTTAACGTCTTCCTTGAGCCAGGGTTTCCAAAGCATCTGTAAGCCATAGAATAAACACCTTATTACACTGAGATTATTCCCCTCCGTTGCGGGGCCTACCCAAAATTCGTCTTCACAAAGTTTTGCCAACTCGTAGTCAAAGTCTTCTTCAAATTTAATTTCAGTTTCATTACCAGTTATATACACTGACACCATTCTGAATATCTCAAAAAAGTGATTCCCTTTGTGCCTTTATATAGTTGTTTTTCAAGGTTATGATCCTAGAGCAGATCACATCATGTGACTTTTACCGTTGAACAACGAACAGGCTGTAGGACACACAAACAGAAAAAAAAGCGTTGATAAAGGTAACGATAACTGTCCTACAGCAGCAGCAAAAATCTTTTCGTGACGTCACATCTATACTACACCTCTGGTGGATGAATTTACAAACACAGAGTTCTACACATTTTGTTTCACAAAAAAATCTTTATTCAATAAAAAATACCATTTCGATTACGTGGGCGTCGTAAGATAACATTTTCTTTTACAATTCTAACACATTTATTAAGTTTATAACCCATACCCTTTAACTCTCTATCTCTTTCCAACAACGCATTGATTTTTTCCAATTCTTGCTTCACAGAATCATACAGAATTTTGTGAGTTTCAGACAATTTTTTCAAGGCGATATCCTCGTCTTTTTCATCCAATGAAAACCGTTCTTTTTGATAGGTTCCAAATTTAGGAACGAATTCTTCCAGTAAAGATTTTATTTCTTCATAACAGCTAAATAAAGATTTCGCATCACTTATCTCTGATAATCTAGCATAGCGATGATTCCATTCTTTAATGAACGTTTTATAATCTGAGCCTGTTGTTTTGTTCCACATATCACATTCCTCCATGAAAGATTTAAAAATTGGTTTCAGATCTTCGACTTTAATACTGTTTCTTTGTCTGTCCATGCTGCGCAATAAGAAAGGATAGGAAATGATTTACTCTGATTCCGTAATGCAAAAAGTCTTCTGAAAGTTCCAATCTAAAGTCGAAATAAAAATGCCTAACTGGCAACTCTGTTATATAGTTATCTTTCAAGGCCAACAAGTCCCTTTTACAGGGTTGTATGAATACGCCCTCTAGAGGGATTCGGCAGAAATTAAAATGTAGTATAAGGTAGGTTTACATGTGATATAAATCATACCATTTTCATATACAATTCGACCACACTCATAATGTTTATAACCCATATCCTTTAACTCTCTATCTCTTTCCAAAAACGCATTGACTTTTTCCAATTCTTGCTTCACAGAATCATAAAGAATTTTTTGTGTTTCAGACAGTTTTTTGAAGGCGATATCCTCGTCTTTCTCATCCAATGAAAACCGCTCTTTTTGAAAGGCTTCCAATATAGGAACGAATTCTTCCAATAAAGGTTTTATTTCTTCACAACAGCTAAACAAAGACTTTCCATCAGTTATCTCTGATAATCTAGCATAGTGATATTTCCATTCTTCAATGAATGTTATATAATTTGACTTGAGATGGCCTGTTTTCTTGTTCCAGATATCATATTCTTCCATGTAAGTTTTTAAAATTGATTCCAAATTTTCGAAAGTAATACGCTGTGCAATAAGAAAGGATAGGAAATGATGACTGAAAGGAAGGAAAAATCATCGAAATATATGTATCCTGACATTAAACATTAAAAGGGGGTATGTACGAAAAAAAATTTAAACTCAAAATGTTAATTTTAAAATAAAAAACATTTAATAACTTTTTTTTCAATTAACGTATTTTTTTTTAGCTTTTTCAAATTAATGTAATTTTTTAAAAGTTTTTTTTAAATTTGTAAATACGTAGCCACACAATGAGCCATTTGATACTATAAACAACAGATATGAACAAAATGAAATAAAATAACTCGTTTGATAATGTGAGGTTTGAGGTTTGAACCTTTGTAGTGGCTTGTTCCTACTTATTTTAGTAATTTCAAATATACACTGAATTAAATTGTAATTTTAACTTCTAAAAATATATTATCAGTGAAAAACAATAAAAGAGTCTTTTAGTTGCAAGAAAAAGCGTAAAAGTTGGCAGTTATGCATTTAGTCAACATTTTTTATTTTTATATTCTATTTTTTTTTACATGCTTAAAAGGATGTATTCTCAACATTCGAGTCCCATTTGGAGTTGTTCCTTCCCTGCTAAACTATCCACCTGTGATAAAAAAGAAAGATGAAATGGATGTGAAACAAAGTCTGGTGTACAACAAAAATATTACATTTAAAAAAAGTTGACCCATTGATTGTATGAATATGAGAAAAATATATCTTTTTTTCACAAAAGCATATTTATTGAACATCTTTTATTTACATTTTCTATGAAATTGTCTCGGCAAGTTGGACTTTGACAGGTAAGTGATTTGGTGCATCGGAATTTTCTTCAGGCACTCCTTTCAGGGTGGCATCATTCCTTATTCAAATATTTTTCACTGCCATTCTTTTTGGAGGATGTCAGGAGGATTCTTTCCAATGCAGGTTTGATTTCTAGACAGCAGCAAGATATTTAAAATTTAAACTAAGCATGAAAAATTATTTCGGATAAAAAGTTTTATCATAATTTCCGTATATGATTCTAATCTCTTCAGCAGGTATATATTTATTAATAAAAATTGTGATTCCTTTTTCGGTTGAGGCAAGAGACTGTCGTCCCGTGGATTGATCATTTGAATTTTGGTAACTCCCCCGAAGTAACTCCCCATAGCTTGGTGATCCTGGTAACTCTGGCGTATTATTGGGTACACTAGGCATTCCAGTCGAATGGGGTGGTGAATATTTAGGTGAATTGGGTCTGGGCGGCGACTCTGTCATTGGCTTGGTCACGGTGGGTATTATCCACATTCCTCCTTCACTGGGTGATGGAGCAACTGGGTTCTGCATTCCAGTCGAACGGGGTGGTGAATATTGGGGTGAATGGTGTATATAGCTGGGTATTCCAGTCGAACGGGGTGGAGAATATCGGTGTGAATGGTGTATATAGCTGGGCATTCCGGTCGAATGGGGTATATAGTTGGGCATTTGAGTCGGACAGGGTGGAGGATAATCGGGTGAATTGGGTCTGGGTGGCGACTCTTGAGTACCTACTGAAGAGATGGAGGCAGTTGATGAGTAACTCTGTGCGTGACCAGACGGGTTTAAAGAGCCCTCACTCTTAGTCAATCTGTTAACACGTGTAAAATGTGTGTCAGAAGAGTCATTGGTCATCCATATTCCAGCTGTGTTCTGCGTTTCAGTCGGAAGTGGTGGAGAATATTGAGGTGAATGGAGTCTGTATATAGCCATTTCAGTCGGACGGGGTGGAGAATATTGGGGTGAATTGGGTCTGGACAATTCAGTTGTACGGGGTAATGAATTGGGTCTCAATCTGTTAACATGTGTGAAATGTCTGTCAGAAGAGTCCTTGGTCGTGGTGGGTATCATCCATATTCCGGCTGTGTTCTGCATTTCAGTCGCACGGGGTAGTGAATATTTGGGAGAATTAGGTCTGGGCGACGACTCTAAAGTACCTACTGAAGAGTTGGAGGCAGTCGATGAGCAACTTTGTGATTGACCAGACGGGTTTAAAGACCCCTCTCTCATAGTCAACCGGCGGAAAACACGTGGAAAATGTCTCTCTATCTTTGGCTTGGTCGTGATTCCTCCACTGGGTGATGGAGCGGCTGTGTTTTGCATTTCAGTCGAGCGGCGTGAGAGATGTTTCAAATTATTACTGAACAAATCTATTAAACACCAAAAATTTATAGCATTAGGCACATCAGGGGAGCAGATCTTGAGGAGCCAGTATGTTTTACATCTTTTTTTCTGCACATAGAAGGGAGATTTTAAGAATTTAAAAATCCTTCGAGCCTCAGAGTTCTTTTCCATCGACTTCAGTAATGTGGCATGCTGAATTACTTTTTCCTGCAAAATATTTAGTGGATACTCTTCCATCAAATGATCGCTGGCTATATTTTTTACATAAAATTCAGGCACACGGTAAAAAGAGAAGTCCTGGGGCGGGAGAAACTGCTCGACGGTCCAGGTAATCCAATAGATTTGGCCTGTACTGCCTATAACACCGCATAACCTGCCGTTAGACAACTGAATCTTGAATAACATTTTCAAACGAGAAGAAAACAGAGAGTACGTTGAAAAGACCTATCAAACTTCTATATATACTGGAGGACAAGAAGATCGAAAAAGAGAAACAGGACGCTCATTGGTTGTGAGCTAAATAGCTGAAGAGAGGGGTGAGTGTGACGTAAAACGCCATCTGGTGGAGAAAAGATGTAACTTCTCGCTTCAGGATAGTGCCAGTTCAGAATAATTATTCTTTTGCACAATTTCAAATTTCCTGTGGCGTTTGTGGTCTTATATTATTACAAAGTAAAAATTGCCCGAATTTGAATATCTAAAACTTTCAAATGCATTTACAATAAAGAATTAGTTAAAAGGAAAATTAAAGAGATAACTTTCCTGGTCGAAGGCTGCGATCAGTGCCTCTATAGGCCGTTTTTTAGTCCCAATTGCCAGATTTCTTTAATATAAAGCTTTTCTCGATCACTTAGAGTAAAAATTCTTCAAAATGCTGAGGCCGAAATTTCGGGATGAAAATGGCAACTCTGGTGTGTAACCACATCCTGACGACATGTAAGAAGCGTGTGTCCCAAAATGATTACTTGAGTCCTCTAGTGAGATTTAGAAGGAAGTTTCTTCTGTTAGAGCCATAAGATGATCATCTGCGTCTAGAATGGAAGATTTTGTACTAATGATTTTCCAAATTTTATGAAAAAAAAATTAATTTATTTTTAAAATCACATCAATCGTTTTTACAATATTTTTCATTTTTTTATAGAGAATTGAATACTTTTCAGCCAATTTTTCCATAGCTTCTTCTTCCTCCTCCGTGAAGCCACTACTTCCAATTGAGCTTATTTCATAATCTTCATCCAAGCTTGTTTCCTCACTTTTTTTATTTTCTTTTTCCGAGTCCATTTCATTACTTTGATTACTTTCTTTTTCCGGGTCCATTTCATCGTTTTCTTCTTCGAAATCATAGACTGACAACCAATCATAATGGAACCATTCCAAATGCGGAATAATATTAGCAAACATGGGTTTTAAATTCTTACAACAGTACATTAGCTGTTCAGTATTAAATCTCCATTTCTTTAAAGCAAATACATCATTCCAGTTTTTCAACTTTCTTGTAAATTTTCTAAATTCTGATGTTACAAAATCTATGTCCTCTATTGTAATTAATGTTTCATACCAAGGTTCCCATTCCTCTAAAAATATTTCAAAATTTCGTTTGAAATCTCTTGATAAAATCCTCGCCATGTTAACTGTCCCGAATGATTTGCTGTTTCGCCTTTATATAGTGGTTCTTTAAGGCTTTGAATGCGCCCTCTATTGAGCGGACAATATTTATAAGACGACACAGTGGCAATGATGGTATTAAAAGTAGCGGCGAACTTCTTTTTTACATATTTCACCACTTGATTAGCATAAATTACAGGTAAAAAGAAGCATGATAACGTAAAATTCTTTGAATTTATTTTGTACGATTTGCCATTCCATAAACACATAAAATTAAACATTTTCATTTTACAAAATAAAATATACAGCAAGTTGCTTACAGAAGCATTAGTTTTTTAATGCTGCATCAAGATTGTGAAAAAATTGTGTTGCACTTTTATATAATTCATACATAAAATTAAACACTTTTATTTTACAAATAAAATGAAAAAAATGCAGCAAGTTGTTTACAGAAGCATTTAGTTTTTTAATGCTGCATCAAGATTGCGAAAAACTTGTGTTGCATTTTTATATAATTCATGATGATCTTTAGAGGCACTGATGAAGGCAGGATTGTCTGAATACTTCTCAGTAAAGGACATCCATTCGGTTTGGAAAGTCTTAAACTTTGAAGAGATCTTTTCAAATGATAGTTTGAGATCTTTAGAACAGGAAGAAAATAACTTTTTCATATCCTCGTCGTCCATTTCTGTGAATCGACGAAACCATGCGTTCCACCAATGTACGGAAATCTTGAACGATTTTGTTATATCCGCATCAGAATGTTGTGCAAATCTGCTCTCCCAATTTTTCCACTCTTCCATGAAACTTATAAAATTACTTTCAAAGAGTGCGACTGTTAGGCGGAGACGCATGTTGTGGATGATTCGGACTCGAAATGGTGCGGTGTATTTATAGAGAGAGCCCTCTAGTGAGATTTAACAAAGTTATTGTTGAAGATCTTCAATGCCCTCTAGTGAGATTTTAAAAACTAATTGTTTCCGAAAAATTAGACAGCGGTATTTATAGATAATTATATTTAATGCTTCTATCTCCCAACGCAGAGTAGTTGCTACAAATTGTTCACAGAATTCCCAACAGACTGCGAGACTAAATTAATTTTTCATGGCAAAATTTTATTTATTATTTGAACAGTTTATTGACAAAAGTAACGCTTGGAAATTTTTATCAAATTAAGAAAAAACATACAGGAAGAGATTTTTACCGAAGGTAATTTCGTATACGTAAAATCGTATTAATAGTTTTCACAATTTGTTTCTTTTTGTTATCCAGATTTGGATATTTTTCAGACAATTTTTGTAAAATTTCTTCTACATCTTCTGTGTCGTCCATTTTATCACTTTTTTTATCTTCTTTTTCCAAGTTCATTGTATCACTTTCTACTTCGGAATCAAAGCATGACAACCAAATCCTTTGGAAGTCTTCCAAATCAAAACTAAATTTAACAAAACGGTGTTTTAATTTTTTACAACAGTAAATTAACATTCGTTCATTCAGTTCCCATCTCACTGCCGCAAAAATATCGCTCCAGTTTTTCAATTTTTTCATAAATTTTCTAAATTTTGGAATATCACTATCATAACCCTCTAATCCCTCTAATTGAATTAAAGTTTCGTACCAGTCTTCCCATTCTTCTAGAAACATTTTAAAATTGTCTTCCAAATCTTCGGCTAATCTTCGGCTAATATAACAACTCACCATATTAACTGTATCGAATAATTTGCTGTTTTGCATTGCTCTTATATAGTGGTTCTTCAAGGATTTGAATATGCTCTGAAAATCCGCCAATCACAACTGCCCGGTTCACCACCAACCGCAGCCTTTAATCTTCTCATCTACCAATCACAACTACCCTCTGACAGCGCTTTCAGTGTGACGTCAGCATGATGTTACGCATAGTGGGTTTTTCATTTAAATTTTAAATAAAATCAATAAGTGTTTTTTTTTTTTGCATTATTTTCCAATTCGTTTAAATTCTTTATTTTTTTCCCTCGTTGAAAATTTCACTAGCAAGGTAAATTATGGAGTAAAATGAAAAATTTTCTCGTAACCAATTATTTTTTAATGTGATTTTTGTCGTGGTGAACTTCAAAAATAAAAGGTCGGTTACAAAATAGGCTTCGTTGAAGTAGCATATCGATTGTAGTTGGATGAAGAGAAAGTGAACTGTTCCTATCAGAGTCAGATATCAAAACATTTGATTTTTCGCCAATAACATAGAACTTTTCTAATTTATGAGTAGAATTAATATATAACTCCAGAGATTCGTAGGCACATTCTTTTTTATGGTTGTAGAAAAGAATATTTCTAAATGGATTAAACAACCAGAGATTTGGATCAAAAAATTTCGGAAGAGAAAATGTTATAATCATGTTTTCTTGAAGGAAAAAAATTTCTTTTGATGAAAAATCTTTTTTTTCTTGGTTGAGTGCAATATGTTCAATGTCTTGAGTGGTAAAAAGTTTATACATATCATATATATACGACAAAGATATATTAGTACACATTAGAACTTCACTCGTTTTAACTATTTCTTCGTTGACACAAAAAACAAGTGTGGCTCTAACAATATGAGTTTCAGAACAATTACAAATGAAAGTTCCATTGGGCTTTTTAATTCTGTTCCGACCTGGGATCATACAAGATTCTACAAACATGTTGATACTTTATCTGATAGTCAAAAAAGTTTTATTTCTTTACTCAATGCGTGGTTTCAAAGTGATTTAAATGAAATTATTTTAATAACCGGATCTCCGGGATCTGGAAAGACTTATCTGACATTTGAGACTTTAAAGCATGTCAATGCAGATATTTTAAAAATGGCCCCTACTGCAAAAATTGCTTTGAAAATTGGTGGTTTTACCATTCATTCAGCATTGAGAATCAATTTCAGTGAATCAAGTCTTTTCAAAAAAATAACTTCTGATATTGAAAAATTAGATGACGAAGACGATGGATATATATTTAAAACCTTAAATATTAGTAAAGAAGTACAGAAATGCATGGCGTGTTATCGGAATCCGGATATTATTGTAATTGACGAGATTGGCATGGTACCATTTTGGTTGACACATGAAATAATTCAATATTTTTCAGTTTCTACTCCAAAACTATTTATATTAATCGGCGACGAATATCAATTGAAACCGGTTAAATGTAACTTCAATATTTTTAACACCAAAATACTGGATTTAAAAAAAATACACTTGGAGGATAATAAACGTTTTACAGCTGACTACAATTCTATTATAAACTACATGAAAAAGTTAATGGATGAAGGAGATGTTTCGCAATTTCTCGATTATATAAGTAATACGTATCCTATTTTAGATGATGTATATGAATTTACCCTGAAAAAGTGTAATCGAGTTTTAGTGCATACAAATGAAACTGTCGAAAAATATAATAATTTTTACATTGAAAATTTACCAGGACCAAAAATCATCATTCCTAAAATACTGAGTGGTGTTGTTTACAAACAAGATAATATCACGCTCAAAACAAACTGCGATATTTTCATAACTCGAAACTGTGTCGTTCCCAACGGTACCTTTTTAAATTTCATGTCACATGATCTTGATGAAGATTTATTAATTTGTAAATCTTCCAATTCAAGTGTGTATGTAAATCGTGATCAATTCGGACAATTTCCTGTGACAGTAGGTTTTGCGAATACAATTCATAAATTTCAAGGCGAAACTATTAATGAGAATGTACTATTTGATTTTGACAAGTGTGCAGAAATGAATTTAATATATACTGCTTTGTCTCGAGTCAGATCGATGGATCAAATTCTAGGCATTAAATGGTAGAAAATGAAAAATAAGAATGTATGAGGATATAGGAAACTTTTTAAAAAATATAAGAAATATTCACACAAAGTGCATCATTTTAAAACTGTTGTACTTCCAAAACATCACAGAAAATAAAGTGGGGTTAAAACATGGAGAGGATGGATTATCTATAATTCAAAAATAAGATACCATGAAAAGTATAATATCCATTTTACTCTCTGTCAAAAACATAAATACAAAACGTATACTTTATCAGATTCTTAACCAACGGAAAATGTTATCAGATAATATCGGTATTTATTATAATTTGAACAACTACCGAATTGTTTGTATTTTTTAAAATGATAATATTTAAGAGGAGATGCATTAAATATGATTGGATATTAAATAAAAAGATATACAAAAGTGTGCGTGTAGCGGGGAAAAAATGTGTTATGTGAAAAAAAACAATCTACCTACAAGCATTGTAGATTTCGCGTCATATTTAGAAATGTAAAAAAAAGATAATCAAATATCTTGGCTATGCAATTTCTTGTAATAACTTTTTTTTACTAGTATATATGTTTAAAGAAAATGTATCATTGTTTGTATAATAATAATAGAAATTCCTATTCTCTGTACATAGGATGATGTATAAGATGAAATAAAGTAGTATGTTGATCACTAACATTTTCTTTATTTTAACATGTGCCTCAATGTACATATGCAGTGACCAACCACTGCTTTTTAATTGCATGTTTAATGAAACTATACAAAATCCATTTTATATAATCTTCTCTACAAAATCTTTAAACGAATCATCCAATATTTCACATTTAACTTTTCCCAGCACACAATCGGTGTATAGCAAGAGTGACATTTTGATGGCAAATTTATTCTTTCTTTTGGCGAGCTCTTTCCTAATAACTTAAAGAGATATTAAATAAAGTATGCAAATTTTTGTTAAGACATTAACAGGAAAAACGATTACTCTAGAAGTTGAATCCAAAGATACCATTCAAACAATCAAATCTCTTATTTTTGAGAAGGAGGGTGTCCCTTGTGATCAACAAAGATTGATATTTGGAGGAAAACAGCTCATGGACACACTCACTCTTGAAGATTACAATATCCAAAAAGAGAACACAATTCACTTGGTACTGCGTTTAAGAGGAGGCGCTAATCGAGAATCGCCTTTGGGATGGGGAGTTGAACCATAAAGTAAAACAAGGATTACGCGTTTTCAGTATATGCAATGTAATTAATTTTAAGATGTGTTTGGCGCACTTATTGTGATCGTATTTGTGGAAAAAACAATATTTTCTCATGTAAGGATACCATTTTATAAGTGTTTGAATTGCGGGTATGCCATAATTTTCGATATTGATACGGGGAATGCAAGATTTCTGTAAAATATCTTGTTGAAAACTTTTTCCTTTATAGCCAAATTGAACATTTCCTTTAAAGTAATCATAAAATAATCTGAATCTTTGCTTTAAAAAATGTACAATTTCTCGATACTTGTAGACACGTTGTCCATAATATGTGTTGTCCGTACACATTATAACTTCTTGTGACATTTGTAAATATTTATTGTATTTTTTCGCATCCTTATAACGCATTGGACTTTGAATGAAAAAGTGTCTCTGAACATCCAGGATATCTACATAAGCTAATTCTAGAACAACATATCTGTTAAACAAAATGACACCTTCCGTGTGTATAATGGCTGCAATGTACATATTTTCTTTTCAAAGTTACGACTAATTTTTTTTATGGGTGATCAGGGATGTCTATAATAAAGAGGATGAAATTGAACTTGAGATTTTTAGTAACTCTAATATTGATTGTTGCTATAGTTATTTCTTTTGTTTTGATCGTTCTAGAGGTGATGAGTCTTAATAATAAGAAAGATTTTGTATTTACTGTGGGTAACTCAGACAAAAAACTTGAACAATTAAAAGCAACTGATGCTGCAACTGTGAAAGAGCTAGGCACAGCAACAAATACCCTACTTTCAGACACACAATATTATCGCTATGGTAGCTTAGCAATGCACATACTCGCAGTATTATCGGGTGTATATGTAGTATATTCGGGATAATAAATGAAATACTTTTCCAAAATGATTACACTTATAATAACCTCGAGATTTTTTTCAGATTAATTTTCATTTTTTAATTTTTTCAATTAAAATAAAGAGTAATGAATTTTAGATTGATCCTTATATTGTGTCTTGGGTTATTTCTATTTACTTCAATAATTTTGTATGGCGTTATTTTCTATAATACATATGATTCCGACGATACAGGAAAAGTGGCTTTTGGTAAATTTAAAAGCTTAATGTTTGGAAATTTTGCAGCTCTAATAATGGCTCTGCTCGTTAATGGCATCCTCTTCATCAAATCTTAAAATATTGTTTTGAATAATTTTCCAAAAAGAAAAAATAAGTCATTATCGTATTTATAAACATAATCCTCCGAAACAAAATAAATGGCATTAAATCTGAAATACACAACAACAGACCCATCCGCGTTAGAACCTACCCGATTACAAGAAAATTCAGCAACTTATAGCTTATTTGCTTTAAAAGATATAATCGTACCGCCGACAGATTCTATCAGAGTGAATACTGGAATTATCTTCGAAATGCAAGGTTCATATTTTGGATTGATTTCGGATGATCTCGAATTTATTAGGGAAAGAAATCTTAAAATAATAGCAGGAGTAATTAATCCTAGCTACAGAGCTGATATCTTTGTTACATTTTTTAATTTATCGAATAAAGAGCAAAAAATTTTTGCACGGGAAAAAATCGCCCATATTTTATTCATACGTGTACTATTACCGAAATTCATATATGCCGAAGAAATTGAAACTATCAATGAAATACCTGAAATTCTCGGAACATACGTTTATTATACTAAAACACATCTTTCTGCATTTGAACCAAGTAGGTTTGAAGATGGATCTGTAGGTTACAATTTACACGCATTAAAAGATTTAGTGATTCCTGCTCATGGAATAGGAGAAGTCAACACAGGTATTATTTTGAATATACAAGGTCCGATGTACGGTCAATTGTTTGATAAATCTGGATTCGTGACCAAAAAAAAACTTCATGTTGTGGGTGGAATTATAGACTCGTCTTACAAAAGTTCCATCGTAGTGCATTTTATTAATTTATCGAATAAAGAACAACGAATTTTTGCCGAAGAAAAGATTGCTCAAATTATATTTTTACCTATTGAAGTGCCCACATTGGTGTACCAAAAAGAAATAGACATGAACACTATTCGAAGAAATAGAGGTTTTGGAGGTTATAACGAACTATGCTCAATGAATCACTCTTTTGCAAAATGAAAGCTGTATTTGATTTGTTTGCGATGGCCTTTAAATATTTTTTTCAACTGTTCTGGGCTGTTACTCACAAATCTATCATATCGAGGCCTGATAATATTAAAATTTAAATCGCATTCATAAACTGTGCCGTTTTTCAAATTTTTTTCGCAACATTGAATTAAACCTTCTTTTGTTACAAAAAATCCATTTTCGTAGAGTAAATCAATAGTATTTTTAGATTTAAGTTTAAAAATTTTATCTCTCTGTGTATGGTAAATAATACCATCCGACCGCATATCGGATTGGATGGGCATTTTGCCTTGATAATATTTTTGGACACTATATCGTGAATCTGTGGGAACTGTTTTTAAGTATTTTAAAAGGATATCGTGTACGTTGAACACTCTAACACCTCTGACTTGCGCGACATATAAGAGGATAATTTGATATTCAAGTCTTTCTGCGCCAAATACCACACCATCACCTAGAGATTGGTTTTCAAACAAATACTGTCTACCATCTTCCCATTGTTCAAAGATATACGTTTTGTAACTGTAGACATGACCAAATATCCCGTCATATTTCACAGCCTTGAGACTGTGTTTAATTTTTTTGTCTGTTGTGAAAACCGTTTTCCGCATACATTTATGCAAGATGTAGGGTGGAGGGGTTTGGTTACAAAATAAAGTTAAGATATCATCACAATATCGGTTTAAATCCCCTACGTTTATGGGTAAATTTCGACATCTACTTGAAGGATTGCATACTTCGAATTCAAATGTCAAACCAAATTCGGAATTTTTTTTTTCATAACAGTACAGTTTTGCTTTTTCGTCAATTTTCATCTCCCACCGGTTTTCAATTTCAAAAATTTGTTGTCGAAATGCCACATGATTTTTAAATTGCTTGTAATTTTCCACTTTCCATCTGTCAAAAGGTATCTCTTTAGACTCAACAAACTTCAACCAGTTACAAGATTCAGGATGATACACCATTGTTTCACGCATTTTTATTTTCATCTCCCACGGGCCATCATTTTTAGAGCGAAATGTTTTCGCATACTTTACAGTATAATATGTTTTTTCTGGGAATTTTTGCAGGAATGCATTCAAAGATTCCTTGTCAGGAATGTATATTTGTATTCGGTACTCGTACTCGTAATGCATGACGTCGGAATAGAATTTTTTTAAAGATTTTGAATTTGTTGAATATAAGGTAATATTAAGTTTTTAGTTTTTTGAGCGCATTGTATTAGTAGGTTGAATTTCGTTTCGATTACCCAATACAGTACAATGTAATATAGAGTAATAACGATAAAGGCATATATTAGTTTCCACTGCAACAAAGATATCAACAATACAGTAATAAATGGTGGCAAAGTTGAAAGTAAAAATATAAACTTTGAAACAAAATGTTTAAGTGAGTCGGTATTAAAGTTATGGAGGAGAACTTGATCGTCTTTCATTAAATTAGCCTCGATCTCTTTTAAATGTGTCATCTTTATTATTGAAAAATGAAATGAAAAATTTATATAAATATTTTTTATTTCACACTCCAGAAAATTATGCAATTCTAATAATAAACACTTCCAAATGTTTTCCATCAGATCTTCAAACTATATTACAATCACTTAATAAATCTGTCA
The DNA here is from genome assembly GCA_963932465.1 of Maratus speciosus. Classification (NCBI taxonomy): domain Eukaryota; kingdom Metazoa; phylum Arthropoda; class Arachnida; order Araneae; family Salticidae; genus Maratus; species Maratus speciosus. Next base: position 121,128 of record CAWVRF010001331.1, read on the forward strand.
AATCGACGACCCTGACACGATGGGAAGGACGAAAATGATTCCATTTTCTTCCGTCAGATTGAATCCAACTTTCCAGATCTGTGAGTACACGTTCAACACATGAAGTGTAAACTCTTTGTGTTGAGTTCTCCAGCTTGCTTTTATCTAGATGTTCAATAAGGTCACAGCAAAATATGATGAATACTACAATTTTGCTATAGGCAGTGCCATCGTGGAACAATATATCAAAGAGTTCTTTCACGGTACGTTCAATATTGGCTAAAGTTTCGAGCGGTCCCTCTTTAAGAATATCTTCAAAGCTTTGGGCGCTGTGACGTTTTGCATTCTGAACGTACTTTCTCAAGCCTTTCAAAACCTCCTTTTCCGTTGAGTTTATGGTTTCGGACGAGTTGAATACATCAATTTTGTTTGGCAACAAAAAACTAAACAGTTCTCTGAGAATAATCGAAGTTCGAGCACTTGCCATTCTAGAAAAATAGCCTGGTAAGCAATGATGATTTCAGGTTTCAGTGCAACTCAACTCCCTGTTGATGAGTAATAATTATGTAAAACTACAACAACGGCCCATATAAAGAGAAGGGTGCGTTACCACCCCTTATTCTCTTATTGGTTAGAGAAACAACATGCAGCGCCACCATAGTGTCTCATTGGTCAAAGAGAAAACCTGTAGCGCCACCATAGTAGAGTTCGCTTTCAAGTTCTGTATTAAAATGTGATTCTTCTTTTTTTTTTAAGAAATGCATGTTATAGGAAAGAAAGTCTTAAGTTACAATATAGAGATTTTTCACTAAAGGTTCCAAATTGAATAATGTGGCTGCGCCAAGTGCAGCAGTTTCATTTTCTGGAACGATATAAGTTAGGTGACAGAATTTCTTTTTTACACACGGTTTACAACGGTTAATGGTACCAACTTTATTAAACGGATACATCAGTATTAAATTTGGTAACGATACATTACTGTACTTAAAATTCATACAAAACAATTTATCTAGATTTTTATCGATTAAATAGTTAAATTTTTCGTTATTATGATTTGGAAAACAGACGAACCAATATTCGACCTTGTCGATATTTTCTTTTATGAAATCAATGATATCCAGGAGATACACATACATTCCTCCACTTGTTGTTACCTGAGTAAGATCAGCTATAATAACTGTCATTTGACTCAAAATGGGTAGTGCATTCCCTGGAATAAGAACAATATCATTCGCAGAAGGAGTAAGACCAGTGTTAACACCGACTGTTATAACTTCGTCAAAATCTAACTTATATTTAAAAATTTTATCTAGCTTATTGAAATACCGAGAGGTTTGTTGTAACTCTAAAAGCCTTTTTGTTGCGTTAATTTCTGCCTCTTTTGATGTATTGAAATGGAAATAGGTCGCAAATGCCCAAAAGGAATTATTTAAAAATTTCGATAATAAGTGACTCGTAAAAATTACAACTTTTGAAGCCAGTTCTGGGTGAATGATTAGGCTTTCAGGTTCTGGTTCTATAAAAATATACAAGTCACATTTCTCGACGGATTGAGAACGTACATGTATATGATCTCTTGAAAATAATTTATAATATTTGGATTCTACGATTACTTCAAATGTGGGCAATTCTTTGATAATATACTCGTATATCATGTGATATTTTCTACCCAAATTTCCATACACGATTGTTCGCTCATTTTTCATAATGAATTGAAAAAGATTTTGGATTGAATTCATTTCTTATTTAGTGCATTCTTTTTCTTTTTATTTGGTCTTTACAAAATAAATAAAGACTATGAGTGAAGAATTAGCTCATCAAACCCTAATTGGTATTTATAAATTTTGCAATGCAATTATTGGAGAATTAGACATAAGGAGTGAAATTTTAAATCATTTTGATTCTATATTTAATAATTGGCCACACTCTTGGTCTATCATTAAGAAATGGCTTCTCGAAATTGAATTCCAAAATAAAGAGCAAGCTATTTTAAGTCTTGTAAAAAAGATTCCCGAACTTGAAATTTTTGAAGATATTATATTTGCCATTTTAAATCAGAATTCTTCATTTTGGGATGTTGTGTTCAAGAATCTTCGCGATTGTCAAAGACTCCTGAAAACAGAATAAAGATAATGAATTTAAATAAACTAGAACCCTTGGGTTTAACGTTTTTGGCTGGAGGATTATTATACTCAATTACTGTATTTATTGTAAATGGTTCTAATTATAAATTCCATTTTATTATACTAACTTTAATTATCTTCATATCTTTATTTTTCATCACAGGTTATAAATATTTTATGTACAGGTACATGTGTGAAAAAATAAATGCTATTAAATCCGACATGGTGAAAAGAAAGATTAATTAGACAAAATTTATTATTCAGAAACATAGCAGAATGGAAAGCACCAGTGGTGTCATCGCTGACAACAGAAAGAAAACAACATCCAAGGATACATGATAATTATCTAAGTTGGGGCGAATGCGGTACACATGGTTTCCCGAAAAATCTCTCCCTCTAACAACTCGACTAGGATTCAGAACAGGAGGTTTTAAATACGAAAACTCACCTTTTTTTGATTTTGCTGGATAACTTTGACCCTTTTCATCTTTCAAGTAAAAAGGTGTATTATCACGATTTACCATGTAATATTCATTGTCACGAGGATCCTTCGGGTAAATTTGTCTACCTGCGTTAGAATGGGCAATCAAAACCTCTCCATTTCTCTTATACGTGTACATATCGAATCTTATACATCTCGCATACCGTTCATTTCCATTAGAATCCTTAGCATAATAAAATTCATTATTTCTATTTTTGGCGAAAAATGGACAAGGTTTGGGATAAATTTCGTTTGACAATTTATCTCTTGCATAAATTTCATCGCTGTCACTATTTTTTATAAATATAGGAATCTTGTGCTTATCGTATAAATAGTATTCTGAACCCCTTTTCGTTTTGGGATACATTTCATTTCCCATATCGTCTCTCTCATAACACTGAATGGGTGGTTTCGATAAACAATTCCACTTTTTCATCATCTTATTTAATCAAACTATTCTTTTCTACAGTTTATAGTGTAAAATTGTTACTAAATAAAAAATGTAATAAAAACCAATCCACGTCATAAGACTCGTGATAAAAAGTAAACAAAAATATTTATAAAACATTCTCTTTTTTTCCCCTCTACCGAAAAGTGTTGAAAAAATATTAGCATTCCATTTTTAATGAATTTTCTAAGTATTGGCTTGTAGATCCTTTGGATTCGTCCGTCAAATGTTGCGATATTAATTCAGTAAAAGCCGGTTTAGCTAAAAAATCTTCAAAATGCATCAAATTTGCAACATCTTCCGCGACAACTCGAGAGCCATCTACAACCTCTCCTTTATAATTTACAGTCCATGGATGCAAATTGTGAATTAATTTAAAATAATTGTAACCTGCAGAAGAAATATTCGAGGAACTAATAAAAGCATCTATTCCAGCTTGGGCGTGTACTGCAAGTTCAATGGGTGATAATCCTCTTAGGAAGGATGATTTTATGTATTTATTTAAAGTGATTGTACTATTTCTAGCATATTGGTACCCGAGAGATGACACTAACTGAAATGCATGAAAGAACGATCCTTTAGCGTTTGCCAATATTTGGGTGGTTAAACAACCTAACGGATTCGAATTTTGCATCAGAATTTCGAAATCTTCAAAGGTCAACTCCTTGCACAACGTTTCTAGATCTTCAATTTCTTTATATGTAATACAGAACAGCATATCATTTTGCATGACATTTAAATAATAATTTTTCAATTGTACGATACTGTCAAAACACACCTTAGGACCATATAGATCATGTATAACTCTGAAAGTTTCACTTAAATTTCGAGTTTTATAGGGTAAGAAATGAATATCGTTGTATTTTAAATAATAAACTACTAGCATATCTTGATTCGGACTCAATTTCAATCCCATTGTGAAGCTTGATAAAGTATTTTCGCTGTTCAAAATTACTTCACATTCAGCTTGGGAAAGGAGAGATTGCAAGATATAACAATAAACTATGTCCCCGTCGAAATCCAGTTGTAAATTCGGTAAAATTTGAAGATTTAAACCCACTGAGTAATGATTCCACCCTCCTACCACCTTAAGAGCTAACATGTTTTCGGGTAACAAAGAAGGCATCCGATTTACGAGCAGCCACTTGCCTTTCAATTTCATTTTTTCCTCTACATATTTCGGTATGATAATTTCATTTGGATTTAAGAAAGGCGCCGGAACGGCAACCGCCCTAAACATCAACTTGGTTCGCTTAGCTAAAGCGATTTTTCGAAAATAAGTATTTTTACCTTCGGATCTTTGATTTAAACTTCCGTGATTTATAAAAGCAGATTGTAGTTTACTATACATATAAGCGCTTTCTTCTGCTCGTGATCGTTTCTTCAGCTTATACTTTTTGGTATTTTTCCCGGTTACATATTTTAAAACAAACTCGTAAACTAGTGTGGAAGAAATTTGCCAATAAATAGGATCAGGCAAAACAATAAAATTCTGACGTGTTTTGATTTTTAGCTTTTTTAGCTGGTCTTTCAAATTTTTCGGTAAAAATGTATGTCTTGGGGTATAAATGGCCAATGATTGAACTACATAATGTTCGATCGGTTTAAAATAAAAGTTATTACAACACGTAGTAAAGTTAATAGAAAAAGATAAACTTTTAAAACATTTAGAGCACACATTTTCAGTAGTATGATTATTTCGCCAGCATTTTAAGATGTCTAAAACATCATTAGGATTATCGTAGCGTATGGGGCAATCAGTGTACTTTAAAATCGAAATTTTATAACTTGTGACTGCCATGCAGGAAAATAACAATCCATACTTCGCATGATATTTATAAACACTTTTTTCTTTGACATAAAAAATTTACCCAAAATTTAACATGATTATCTTAAAAATAAAGTATTTGTTCAAAAAAGAAGAATGAATAAACATCTTTTTGATTATAAGAATTTAGTAATGAGGTTACTCTCAGACGGTAAATATCCGGTCTTATTAAATTTTGTCATATTAGAAATTTATTACAAAAACTTTGAGACGAAAGAAGTTGGTAAACAACATGATCTAAGAAATAATATACCTGAATTAGTATTTGATAAAATAAACGATGATCCTTATCAAATAATTTTTTTAACAAAAAATGGAAAATATTTTAATTCTCATAAACATAATATTTTTAGTTTAAACTTCAGTCATCTGCCTTTAAAGTGTAAAAAAATAAAAATTTATAAAAATGATGCTATTTCGAAAATACTCCAACTAAAATCAGAAATCACTTTTGAAGAAGAATTATATTTTTTCATAACTTGCTTAAATTATGATATTCCCAAAATAAAAGATTTGCTCAATTTGGATTTTATTGAAAGTACAACATTCATTCCATTATCTTTGAAAATGAAAGTTGATACATATACTGTAAAAGAGATGGAAGGGAATTATGAAAAGCCGAATTGTTTTGGCCCCAATAATAATGATTTACAAGTCCGTTTATTTGAAGGACAATTGTCGAATTGTTTTTCGAAAACATATATACTGTCTTTAAGAGATCATCATGCTTTTAAAAAATATCTAGACGGAAAAGATCAACCTGATTTTATAAATCAGTACAACTGTTACAACATTCATTATGCCTTAGAAAAACAATCGTTTATACCGCTGGCATATAACCCGTTGGAAAATCCATTTGTAAGCTAAAACAAGTATCTCCTCTCAAAAAAGAGAAACTACTGCTTAGCATACATTATGTTCGATTCTACCATAAAAATACATTTTAGAAAATGAACTTTTTCTGGCATAAGAATGGTCACTATAAGATGCGCTATCGTATTTCTCAAAGCTCTCAATGTGAGTTAATGCATGGTTAACCGCTATGAAAAGCAGATACCAAGAAGTAGATACTTTGAAATAATCTGCTGTATGTATGTTTAAAAAATTGGAATTCGATAAATTAACAACTCCTCGATCTAAATCATGATTCAGTTGATTACTTTTAGAACGGGCTAATATATATTGTTTACGTAATTTTTTAAAAAGGGGTACATTAAAAACAATATACATAAGTTTATTTCCTTGATTACTTTGTAATTCAAAATATACCATTAATATTTCTTTTATGGGGTTTGGTTTGTCGCAGTAAATAAAAATGGGTATAAAATCCATTAGATTGCTAATCGGAAAGTTGTGCATTTTGTTAAGTAATGGAAGCCAATTTTCTATTAGTAGGTGAATGTGTTTTAAATCGAGTCCATTATACATCATCAAAACATTAGCACAAGCTAACCATGATCTCTCCCAAATCTCTATTTTAGGTGCCACTGAAGGTTGTAAGTCTGATTTAGCTTCATGGATCTTATCAACTCGTCTAATTGTCTTTGCTGGTTTCATATAACTTTATTTATTAGGGTTGGCAAAATTTTTTTTTTTTTTTTTTTTTTTTTTTTTTTTTTTTTTTTTTTGCTATTTGGTTATCAGTGAAGGATCAAAGTGCTTTAAAAGTAGATATTTCATACAGTCGCCGATTCTAAAAAGATCTCGAAAGTCTGAGTATTTTTGTTACATTAGTTTATGTAAATCATCGTTTAATTTACAAAAATTATGTAAATTAGTTTCTAAAATATAAAACAGATACTCTTCTGACTACAAAATATTTAATATTCATTAATGAAAAAAACTTAAATTATTCTTTAATTACAGAAAAAAACTTAAATTATTTTTTTAAACTGACATAGAGACACATTTAATTTTAACTTTTGCAAAATTTTACCGACTAATTTAACTAATGTTGTTAAATAACTGTAAAACACTCGAAAATAATTTACATAAAAATAAATTCAGGATCATGACATTTTCTTGCATTTTTAAACACAACTGTGTGTATTGAAAGGTGTCACTAAGTCTGAACGAAATCTAAATCGTTATTAAAAAAATTTTTGTATACCGCATCTACACAATACGGCTTATTATTTAGATTGATTAAAATGTTGGGATTTTTACAAATGCAATTCATTTTAAACAAGTCAAATTGAAAACTTCCATTCTGACAGACATCGTTTCTTTTTTGTGAACATTCAGGGCCACCGTATATGTCAGGCTTGGTGCATAAACATTCCCAGTGAGCAATAAACTGGAAGTGAGTTAAAACAACAACACCTCCGGTTTCTTTATTACAATTTATTTTAGCACTATTTTTTGACTGGCATACATTATTGAAACAGTAATAGTTATCTTCTGTGCAAAGAAAATCACATGAATCGATACACTTGATTTTCTTAGATGAACAATCGTGTCTGATTATTTTCTCAATTTTTATTTCGGGCTTACTGGATTGAAGATCTTTTGGAAAAAACAGAAATATCAAACCCAAAACCAAAATTATTAAATATATAACGTAAATCATTATCTTTACTGTTAATTTTCAATACACACCATAAAATGATTACTCAACAGTTTAAATCTGGTAGCGAGAGTTTTTTAACATGGTTTTCAAAATAATCCGTTGCTAACACAAATGCTGGTAAATAATGGAAAACTCGAGAGACATTAATGATAACAGTATCATTCTTATATCTCACTTTGAAATGATTGAAATGGATGGAGTTACACGAATAATAAATCCAGTCACTGGAACAGCGAATACAAGAAACTTCCATCATAGAAATGCAGACGAATCTCAAAACACATAATTGCTTATGAACCACTGTATCACAATTTATGAAATGAATGTATACGCACATCTTTCCTTTTGTATGAGTGAAAATTTGTCCTCACCTAGATAGGAAACTTTCACTAGCCAAAAGTAAAATGATCTCGCGACGAAAGAGACAAAATAATTGATTTAAAATTTGATATGGCGAAAAAAAGTTACCAAGAATTTGTCTTTCTAAAATGAGGAAATTAAATTTGATTTTAAAAATTAATAAAAACACACAAAGGATTAAAAAGAGGCATGAATGAATACTTCGTTTTTTTTTTGTGTGTGAATACAAATTTCAATGAAAAGTATTTTAAAATAACAAATTTACTAAATAGAGTAATTAATGCACAAGAGTCGTTAAAACATCCATTTGGGACGATGAATAGTACCTGGTTCAGTCTCAGGAAACTGATTTACACATAAGGTCCGATGCGCATAAAAATGGATTTTTTCCGGTATTTTTTCTCATGAAGGTAGTAAGCGTACCTTAGGGCAAAGTTGATGCTACAGTAGGTTTGACTTCCTTCTTTATGGACATGTTGGAAGTTCATTGGCAAGAATTCCAAATCTTCATAGGGTGGAACGTATGCCATCATATTAACGCTGGGCAGTCCATTTTGCAAAAAAAAGTTAGTTTGTTTTTGTCCGACGCAGCCGATTAGGCCGGAACCTAGTTCTTTATGCACATAATGGAGTGATTTTTGCAAATGGCAAATTTTAACACTCTTCACCACTTTCGGAGGGGGAAACTTCAACCCTAGATGTTTCTCCGCATAATAGTGATTTCGAAATTTGTCCAAACGACTGAAACTAACTTCACTCAAATCGAGCTCAAAAAATTTTCCACTGGCTTTAAAACTCTCAACTGACATAAAGCAGACTTCTATAGGTAAAGAACCCTCTTCAAAATAGTAACCATTGACATGGCCCACCATTTGTATATCACAGCAAAATTCCATATTTCGTAATAAAAAACCAGATGAATTTGAGTGTATTTATAATAATAAATCACATGACTATTCTATGACCCTGAGAGAACTGGTCACATGACAGTCATGTGACGGGAGGCTTTGGCTTAGTGAATTCACTTCTAAAATGACGATCAATAGAGTCTTGTTTATAGGTCAAGGTAGCGACATTAATTTATGCACATTTTTACTTGTGTTTGAATGAAAAATTATCTTCATGTAGATAGGAAACTTTCACCAGTCAATACTAAAATCACCTCGCTGCGAAGGAGGGGGTTCATACAAAATCATTGATTTAAAATTTGATCCTGCGAAAAAAAATTGCCATTCGAAAGTGTAAGTATTTTTATGAAGTTAAATTTGATTCTAAAAATTAATCAAAACATGCAAAGGATTAAAAAGAGGCATGAATGAATACTTCAGTTTATTGTGTAAATACAAATTTCAATGAATGCTACAAGTATGTTAAACTAACAAATTCTTTTATTATTGTTAAATAAAATAATTACTGCACAAGAGTTATTAAAAACATCACAATTTTTCAAAACTTCAATTTGGGACGATGAATCCAGTTTCGTTCAGTATGTGAGATTTACACGTAAGGCCCGATGCGCATAAAAATTGATTCTTTCCGGTATTTTTTCTCATGGAGATAGTAAGCGTACCTTAGGGCAAAACTGATGCTACAGTAGCTTTGACTTTCTTCTTTATGAACATGTTGGGAGTTCCTTGGCAAGTATTCCAAATCTTCATAGGGTGGAACGTATGCCATTATATTTATGCTGGGCAGTCCATTGTTCAAAAAAAAATCAGTTTGTTTTTGTCCGACGCAGCCGATTAGGCCAGAACCGAGTTCTTTATGCATATAATGTAGGGATTTTCGTAAATCACAAAGTTTAACACTCTTCTCTGGTTTTGGAGGGGGAAACTTCAACCCTAGATGTTTCTCCGCATAATAGTGATTTCGAAATTTGTCCAGACAGCTGAAACCAACTTCACTCAAATCGAGCTCCAAAAATTTTCCGCTGTCTTTAAAACTATCAACTGAAATAAAGCAGACTTCGACAGGTATAGAACCCTTTCCAAAATAATAGCCATTGACATGGCCCACCATTCGTACATTACAGTAACATTCCATTTTTCATAAAAATAGATCCAGATCGATGTCACTGTATTTATAATATTAAATCACATGACTGTTCTATGACCCTGAGAGAACTGTTCACGTGACAATCATTTGACAGGGAGACTATGATTGGCTTAGTGAAAATCCGCCTCCAAAATAACGACCAATCGAATCTTGTTTATAGGTTAAGGTATGAATAAATTAGGTTAAGGTATGAATAAATTAAAAGAGTTAGAAGAAAATCTAAGTTATCAAAATCAACATTAAAGAATGGCTGTTCCTAATAATGCTTTTAAATATTCCGAAAAATTTTGTTCTTTCAAATGATATCGTGGTTATTCGTCGATATAAAAATTAGTCTAATTTCAGTGTTTTTATGTATTTTCAAAAGAAAAAAATTTGAGAAAAACAACATTGGAATATTGAGATTTTGCTAAGTTAATCCTTGTTATCTGCACTGTTTCCACTGCTTTCCTTAAAAAAATATTTTGTACTCTTTGCTTCTCTTAAGAAAAAACTTTGCATATATGAGAAAATGTATCCCTGTTAATAATTTTAGATTTACTTATTAATTCGTTGCTTTAAATCGTGAATATTTTTCTCATAAAAATTTGTTAAAAAAAGTCTTCACTAGAATAAATTGTAATTGTTTTCTTAAAATTTTAGTTTCCAGTAAAATCAGTTGCATGTGTGTTTAAATAACACGTTACCTTACCTTTTAATTCACATATAAAATTTTAAAAAAATGTTTGGAAGTATAAGAAAAGCCTGGAGTCATGCAAGTTTTTTATATGTTGACTAAAGTACTAAAAAAACGACCACTGAGAAAAAATAATGAATGCATTGAATTAAGTGTAAAAAGATGCACCACTATCAAAAAAATAATTTTATTAGCATGAAATATACAAATTCATATACAAACGGATCCCTCCACTAAAGGCACACAACTTTTGAAAATCAACTGTTCATGAACAAACAAGCACATTTACATAGACGTTTTTCGCAATCATGTTGCGATGAAAGGCACTTATTGAAATTTCCAACCAAGAGACAATCGATACATCATATTTGATTTGTCCGCTTTTATTCTTTCAATTTTTTTATTCAGATAAGCAGCATATCTGTGAGCATAATTCATGCTGCAGAATGGTAGATTGTGTGTTTTGTGCACTTTATGTTTCGAGAACAAAGGCATGTCTTGTAAGTCCTCGTAGGGTGGGACAAATGGTGTTATGTTTACAGAGGGAAGACCATATTTTAGGAAAAATTTTCTCTGCTTTTCTCCAACACAGCCGATTATCCATTTTTGATCGTTTCTTTGTATGTCATACAGATTACGTAGATATCTTTTCATATTATTTCGATTTACAGTTCTTTTCCATTTCGGCGGAGGAAATTCGAGTCCTAAATACTTCTCAGAAAAATATTTATTCACGATCCTATCTGACGCACTGAAAGAAACATCACTTAAATCAAAGATGTAGTATTTACGTTTTTTTTCAAAATCTTGTACTGATGCTATACAAACTTCGACCGGCATTATATCACTTTGATAATAATATCCACTGACATGGCCTACCAAATGAATGTTGTTGTACAATTCCATTTTTCACAATGTACTGACCAGTGCTGAAGAGTAGAGCAGCGTTGAGGGGTTTCCTGGCTGTGATTAATGAATTAGATGAACATCGGTCTATTTATAGGATTAAATGACATACATATTCTAATAGGGTTGAACTTGAAATCACGTGCTTCTGTTATGATTGGCTTAGTGGATCCCCCTCTCACCCCTCCTGATTACAACAACCAATCAAATAGCTCAAATTAGGAATAAATTTAAAGCGAGTTAGAAAAAAATGTAGGTTATCAAAATCGACATCAAAATGGATTTGTTTGTGTTGAATACAATGATTGTTCCTAGTAATGTTTTTAAATATTCCGAAAAGTTTCGTTCTTTCAAATGATATCGTGACTGTTCTTCGATGTATATATGGCTTGCTGTATCTAATTTCAGTGCTTTTATATATTCTTTGAAAAGCAAACGAACTGGATATTCACGTTTACATACAAATCGACGAATAAATATTTTTTCAGCTGTTAAGACAATTTCTTTCTCTTTATCGGGATGTTCTAATATCCACTCCACTGCGGAAGTTATGAAAAATTGCTCTGAATCAATAATAGCTTTCAGATTGCAACAGAAAAACTGAAAATTGGAAAAATCTGTTACTCTGTCTAAATATTTTTCCCTAAAAAATAATAAATCTTGGACATCCTTTGTTAGAAGGACATTTTGTGAATTCATTCCGTACGTATTCTGTCAACGAACCTGTTTATATTACATTATATACATATATAAAAAAAATAATGAAAAAAATATCCAATTTCTAGAAATGTTAATTCCTAAACAAAGAAGAGGGAAAACAAGCAATTTAGAAAAAAAATATTTTAGGAAAAATGATTAAGCTTTTTTTTCAGGAGAAAAAAATAAGATGTTAAAGAACCCCACTTGTGAATCGAGTTATTTGCAAGCTGGCTAAATTATGAAAAAAAAACAAGGCAGTCAAATGAAATGATGAATTCTTATTAACAGTTCGCCACATTCTTACCGAAAAAAAAATATTTCTTAAACTTTTCAATAACTTATTTTGAATTTTATTCACGAGGAAGCTCATTATAAGTAAAAGAGCATTGCTATCAATATCAAGAATTTCAATAAAAATGCTCTACAACGATCCGAATATTGATTCCTTCAAAATTATAACCGATGTAAAACATGCTCCTCTTGATTCGTTTCTAATATACAACATGGAAGGTGGGTTAGGCTTTATTACCCGCGAGAATTATGCAGCATTTTGTCAATATTATACGAAAGGGACAACTTTTAAAAAACATCACACCATGGATCTGGCTTTTGCTAAATATCATAATTTAATTTTAGATATTGATTTTAAAGGACAGTTTACGCACAATGACAAAATAATTTTCATGGAGACTTACTTGAAACCCACTTTGAAATCCTTTTTTGATGAACTGCCATGCTTCACATGTATATTCACAACGAGAACGAGTGGCGGAATCCACGTTCATATGGCTGAATATTTAGTAGCAAACGATGACTACAATCTGTTGTGTACTCAACTTCAACGACAGATTAATGTGAAATATCCCAACTATACAGTTGAAGTGGATATTCCAACAGCGATTTGTTTAGGCGGGGCGTCAAAACCGAACCTGGAAGCATATATGCCTTTTAATATTTGTTTTTTTGAACAAAATAGTGAAATTTCTCTGCCCCTTTCTGATCGTGCAGCGTATTTGCGAGAATATAAAAGAATGAAATTTAAAAATAAAAAGAGCAACTCTAATTCATTATTTCGAAAACTGATTTATTATCAGTACGATCAAATACTAACAGAAGTTTTAAACTGCATGTTCCCTTACGTGGTCTGTCATGGAATTGAGATGCGGCACATAAGCTATCAGACAATATTTTCCGAAAATCCAGTAAACGACTATCAACCGATCGCTAATTTATACTATAATAATTCCACATGTTCCATATACAAATCGCACAAATTAAATTTCAAATCATTAGACTGGTTAAGTGTATACAACTTCTTAAATAATCAGTGTTTCAAAATTAAAAAGATTGAAACAGAAAACTACGCAATTAAGTATTGGTTTTCAAAAATTCAATCTTCCATCAACACGCATACCGATATATTTCAAAACATTAATAAACTGATTAAAGATGACAATTTCTTCTGGCGCAACGAGCTACATCCGTTACGAGAAATTATGAAATACGATAACGGATTTTACTTTTTACCCGTGTTTTATACATTGTGTAAAATAATCGACAAACCACCGCATGAGATTTTAGATTTTTTCACTGGCATGTCTCTAGACAAACTCATTCATCGCCTAAAATTGGTCAATGAAAACTTATTCCTCGACACCTCGCAAAATTTTACAATTGAAACAATTCTCTACTGCGCTGCAATGATACCCATGCAATCGGCGAATAGTTACGAAAAATTAACAATCGAGCAACGCGTTGATATGATTCTTGAACAAATGAAAGGCAATATATTTCACTGTACCACTGCATTGGATTATGAAGAGGTCATTCAAACTATTATAGTAAGATATACTCCACTTGTGATTGGTTCATACAAATTTTCTTCTAAAAAACCAACTAAATTAGTGTGGAATTTAATTACGCAATTTTGGCAAGAATGCTCTAGCGAAGAAATTAAAATGCACGTTCAATTATTTCATAAACGAATGCAGGTGTTTCTTGAGAGAAATAAAAAAGAGGCCAACATTTTCAATAAAATACAAATTAGTGAAATTGCCAATTTTTTACAAGGAAAAGCTAATATGCAAAGGTTAGAACTTCAAATGGATTCTCATAAATTTCTCATCAAAACAAAAGTGGGTATTATCGACTTGCTAACAGGCCACGTAAGTGGAAATGCGCCTGAGTTCTTTATGTCTAATAAATGCATTGACGTACATTTTACAAAAATGGAAATGAATCATTTTCGGCATGATCCGGAATTAAGTCATATATACAGAACGATAATTTCGAAACGCTTTTTTAGAACATTTTTAAAGTATTCATTGATAAATAAATCTGATGATTATCTTGATATACTAAAAATTGTCTCAAATGAGTTCAAAATTTCCTCGGAATATAAATATCTCGATACAATTTTAAATTTCTACACACATTTATGCAAATACATGGGTTTTGAGTATGACATGATTATTTTTATGTTGAATGTCATATCCAGTATTTTTATCGCTACCAACTACTATAGACGTTTTTTTGTATTTCATGGTAACACTAAAAATGGCAAAAGTAAATTTTTTGAAATGTTTAGTAAAGTATTTGGCAGCTACAGTCACGCAATAAGATCGATAAATCTTCAGATGTTCAAAAATTCGTCCAGTGGCCCACAACCTGAATTCGCAACATCTTTACATTCATGCCGTCTAATTTCTATTGAGGAACTCTCCGGAAGACTCGATGCCAATTTCATAAAGGAATTAACGGGAAATAGTCAGATAAGCTGTCGAAATTTATACGAAGCCAATGCGGGTGGAATTCCAACAGCCAAAGTCTTTTGTTCCACTAATAACCCACCGCAGTGTGTTGCTAGCGATGCGTTCCGAGATAGAGTTCTTGTTGTTCCCTTTAATTCTGTTTTTTCGGATGATCCACCCATTTTAATTTCGGACCAAATAGACAAAAATATTTATAAATTGGATTTGAGCAGCGATGTGGTGAGAAATTCTTATGAAGGAATGTTTATTTTGGCGTATTGCAATTTAGGTGAAAATGTTGACTACGAGACAGGTTTATTAAATTTGCCCACTATTCCTGCCAAAATGGCAGAATTTAAAATCGACTATCTTAAAACTACAGATATATATGTGTTGTTTAAACAGTATGTAGATCTACAAATCATTTCAAAAACAAAATTGTTATATGTGGATTTAGTATCAGCTGTGAGAAAATTTTTAATCCATACGAAAAACCAAGTGAGTTTAGAATCCATAATTTTAAAACGTTTTGATGAAGAATTCGCGAGTCATAAAAAAGAGCTAAACAGTGGTATAGAAAACTTATTTAAGACTTCTGCTTCAGAAGAAAACGACGACGGCGAGGTCGAAGAAATTGCTAAGAAAAGAAAAATAACAGTTATATATTATCAAAATATATGTATTAAAGAATTCAAAAAAAAGTATGAGACATAGCGAGCTTATGTGTATTAAAAAATGGCAAATGTAAGTAATGAAACATTGTTACTTTTCCATGTGCACTGACATGGTAATTAATGGCAAAAATAAAGCTTTTTGGAAATTCATTTTCTATACAATTATCACTTTGGTCATGTGAAAAAACATATTTATTTATTGATATTATTTTGACAGTTACAAACATTGTGGTTAATACCCATGCATCAGTTTTCTAACTCCCTTGACTTCAACCACCTTCTTTCGGGGTCGGTAAGTATAGTTTACTTTCAGAAAAGATTTTAGGCACTTTCTCCAGTGTGTCAATTTTGAAATCTTGTATGAATGGCGTCTTTCAGAATGTGTTCCTCTTTTTCGAATAAATTCTCTCATATGAAACTCGAGGTGAGAAATGGGGCAAGTTTTTAAAATGTCCATAATGTAAAAATCTTTACCTCGCAAGCACGATAGCTGGTCAAATCCCGTTCTGTAAATGATATTTTCTTTAAACATTTCTGGTTTCTCTAAAGATATATAAATTTCATTGTTAAAATAAGAATATTCGGAAATTCTTGAAGACGTCTGTCTAATTTTTATTAATAATTCTTGAAATTCAGATATAGAGTACTTAGTTGTAGCAGATCTTCTAACGGAGGAAATTTTTTTGTTTCCAAGTGTAAAACTTTCTAAAGTTAACACCCCTGTCTTCTCTTTTAATGCAATTTCGTACAGAGATTTTGAACTATGAGATATATAGAGTCCTGGCTTTAGAATATGCAGGTATTTTTTTGAAATACACATATAAGTCTTGAGAGAGATTTTAGGCAGATGCTTCCAAGAATATTTTGTTACTAAAGCTTTTTCGAACTCTTTTACACGTAATAAATTTATTTTTTCAGAGGTTGAAAAATAACTCCGAAATATGTAAGACTGCACATCGATTGGCAGGCGTTGAAACATCGCGTCAACTCACTGAAAACGTTTGGTGGGCCTTTATAAAAGACTGCTGGGTTGCCAGTTTGGCCTCCACTTTCAATTAAAAACATCTCTCAACCCTGATACTACACATATTTTCAAGTGTAAATGTAAAATATTAAGAATTAATAAAAGCCAAATCTGGCAACCCTGGCTATGACCTTCAACTACGTATGATAAATTATAATGTTTTGAGGAGGAGGGGGGGCTGGGAAAGGGGAAAGGAAAAAAACAAAAATATTTTTTAAAGGATCATTAAATTTTAATCTACGTTTAAATGAATTCAATGGCAATTGAAATTCAGAGCATTACTTTGAGATCCCCACAGCTATTTTTTGACAAAAATAGTTTAATATATTTTCTTGCTGCTCATTATTTAATAGAACAAAAACGAATTAGATTTAAAATATTGTCAAGAACTGGCTGGTGTTATAGCAATTCCTTTGTAACTTGCGATTTAAAAATAATACAATTTCCTACCCATAAAAAGTTACATTATTGTCAACACATTTTTAAAAGATCTAAAAACTACTTTGTAAGAAAACATCTCGAAAAAGTACTATGTTGAATGTATATTCAACGAAAGAAAAATTCCCTATTTCCTCTTATATCGATAGTAAGTTGGTAAATCTTGTGAAAAATAAACCAAGCAGTTATGCGACTATTGAAAAGAAAGATTGCGCTTGTAATAGCAAAAATGGTATAGCTGTTAACAAAGAGTCTATATTCATAGAT
This sequence comes from Maratus speciosus, assembly GCA_963932465.1. NCBI lineage: Eukaryota > Metazoa > Arthropoda > Arachnida > Araneae > Salticidae > Maratus > Maratus speciosus. Next base: position 138,405 of record CAWVRF010001331.1, read on the forward strand.
AATTTAGATAACTATGTTAAAAATCATGAAACATATGTATTTGATTTCCAGTCTGCAGAAGAAACCGAAACTGTGGTGTTTTTTTTACTCAAATCCCATTTTCAGACATACGGTAGCAGTTGTTTTCGGTCAAGATTTCAACGCCATTTTTCCGAAGATTTTTTTTATGTTCACACCAAAAAATGTGGATGTATAGAATATGTGCTAAGAGGTAAACCCGTGTATTGTTTGGAAACCATTGTCGTGTCGGCTGAAAAATCAGACTTGACAGTTAGAGCTGTTATCGAGTAAGCCGTAGAAAGGACATTTAAATAAACACGCATTGGAAACTATGAATATCGGCATTGGAAAATTCTATGACGTCCCCCTCGCTAATCCCAAATACGTCGTGATAACCGACGTGAACTGGGATAGCATTTTGTCGTTTCAAAATTTTCTTTATCGTGACATCTTTCAGGGTTATAAAAAACATTCTTAAATCATTGTTGATTTTTTTGGACACTTGATAGTTTTCAAATTCGACAGTCAAGATCATTGCATCATCAATCGTTACTCTCGTGACCAACTTGATAGCTTTTTTATAGATAATATTTTTAAAAAAATCCATTGTAAGAAACAAGTAAGGTGATGACTGAAGAAGACTATGGGATATTTTTACATGAAAATCCTCTACTTCAAAAGCTAATTCGGGATAAAAATATGCTTACACCAGATGAATTTCAGAGTGTTGAAACGGATTTTAAAACCCGTTTTCCCTACAGAGACTTTAATACTTTTTTAGCAGAAAATAATTTGCTTTCCGAAGACATTTGTACGGATGTACCGATATTTGATACGAAACTTAAAAGAACATACAATGCCAATGTTTTAAACCCGATAAGACGAACTAAAATTGACACTTTTAATATACATGAATTTTTAACCGAATCAATACAAAACAATCAAGTGTGTTATTTGAATTTCGACCCTTCTCCAGATTTGGATTCTGAAGAAGATGAAACGCTGCAAGTAAATATTGCACGCGAATCTCTCAAAGATATTGCTAAGATAGCCTTATTCGTGAATCAGCAGAAAAAAGATATCCCATATACAATTTTGGAAGTTGTTCAGCAAAGATATATTAATTAATTTGCCCGTACTATAAGACTTTTAAATGATAACAGGAATTATATTTTTTCTAAAAATATTTCTTTGAAAAAAATCAAGAAAAAAATTCATATAATTTCAACTGGATTTTTTTTCCTCCTGAATTTCTTAGATTGAATTGTTTTCAACGGTGTTATTTTTTATTTCTAATAAGCTTTTTTGTTTAGTACATATAGATTACAGTGATGTCTTTTGAATTGTTCGACTTGAAAACACAAATTATTCATGCTTTTTTCAGAATTTTTACCAGCGAAAAGCTGATTGTTAAAAAGTTTATCAGTGATTATATAGATTTTGTTGAGATCTATAGTAAAATGCCCAACTTTATTCGATTTAATAAAAAAATACCAATTTTAACAAATTTACAACCCGAATGCAAGTCGTTAATTCTGGTTTACTTTGAAAATGAACAAGAGTATTTCTTTAACACTTCTGTTTTTCCAGTATGTCTATTTACAGCCTATTTTAAACACAGAGTATTAATATGCAGAGATAGCATCAATTTACTGCTGTTATATTTACAGATCGCTAATATTACTACTGTTGGTTTTTATAGACTTGAAAATTGGGAGACTGTTATGCAGCAAATTAAAAAACACAATCCTAAAATTAAGTGTTATCCACCAAGCTCTTTTCATTACTTTTGTAAACTGAATAAAATCTACAAACGTGTTTCCAAAAATTAGATCAAAATAAAGTAATATGCTCTCGCAAATGTTTGAACAATTTTATGCACATATCCGACACGAACAATATTTACAATTTCTGGAAAATTCTACTCATTTTGAATTCAACTATATTCCTGTCGTAAATAAAGCAAAGTTAGATTATGAAATGCAAGAATATTTTAATAAAAAGGAAATGATAGTGTTCAGTTATAAAATTTTGATTGATATCGTCTCTATTCCCCGGACTTGTGTTTATGAAATTGATGAGACTGGTAAATTTATTTTTAAAACAGCACTCACTTGTGAATTGGCTATCGAGCAAATAAGGGGAAAAAAATATCAAAAAATTAAATTTATTCCGAAATCAGAAGAAAATGAGGAGAAATAATTTCAGATGATTTCGAGAAATCATCTCAAAGAGAAATGTGAAAGTACATTTATGTTATGAGTACTCATTCGTATGGGAGCGTTTTTCTCAAGTTTTCGGTTACAAATAAGAGGAATGTTTTCTAAAGAGGAAATTTTACTCTGGAAGCAAAATAGAAAACGGCAGAAAAAAGTTCGAAAATGTTGTTCAACTCCCCAGATGTGTCACATTACAATTCAAGAACGATGTCACGATGAAATGAGCACTTATTATAAACTGTGTTTGAATTGCAGTAAAAAAAAAAAAAAAACACTGAAAATTAAACAGTAGCTTACTTTTTTCTTTTGCCATCTCTTGCAAAAGAATTGCTTCTTCTTCACAGATTGAACAGGAATGATTTGGGATCGGTCGACAGTGATTCGTTATCGACATGCTGTTCGCTGATTGGTTGGCTATCGTCCAATCAGGGCGACACACCTATTATAAATAGTGAAGTCAGCGTGCTCCTCAATAATTCATGATGGCAGCTCTTTACGTTGCACGGATTTTTGATTCTACATTCTATATCATTTCAGATGAAAAAGTTCAAATTTATCTAGGAGCGAAAGAATTGTATACTTTTTTAGGGAAAGATTGTGTTCCCAAAAATTTGCCAATCGTGTACAAAGAATTTAAATCTTTTCAGATAAAAAGTAACAAAATAAAATGGAATGCGAAATTCCTAATTTATGAGGATGTGCGCCTTGTGATTGAAAGGGCAACATGTTGTAAGAGTAAAAAAATAATTATAAATCGTGGACTCCAATGGTTTATGGATAAAAACATCAATTTAAAAAGTCCCGCGCAGTGCAAAGAATACAAAGATCAATATTTGAAAGCCCTTCATGAATTTCCCACCAACAAGCTTGATGCAAACATCGTTTGCAAAATCATTGACAAAGGATCCTCGGACTTATCGGTTCCTGGGCCGTCCACAGACAACAATGATATGCTTTTCTCGTCGGTTCCAGGACCTTCAAAGATGAACCAAGACTCGTCGATTCCAGACAATTCAAAACTCATCGAAAATTCTGTTTTAGTCTGTTTTCCCTTAGCAGACAACAATGACTTAACTACCTCGTCGAATCCTGGACCCTCAACAGACAACAATGACATACCTTCCTCATCGAATTCCGGACCCTCCACAGAAAAACCTCCCTCACCTGTTATATGTAGTCCCGAGTCCTCAAACGTAACTTTAGAATCTTTAAAAGCTGGTAAATATTTGGAAACGATCGACCAGCTGCAAACGATGATTGGGTTTTTAAAGAAAAAATTGTCCAAAGAGATATATGTAAACCCCTTAAAATAAACAACAAAATGCCTTGTTATGAAATGCTTTTGTGGGTTCTGCCATTCTCCCAATTTTTCTTTTTTAAAAGCAGCATTTTTCTTTTCATTTTAACATCCCAATTCTGATTTTGAATAATTGAAAATCTCCTTCCATCTCAAAAATTCGTATTGCTAACACAAAGTTTTCTATAGACGATAAATATTTCAGCTTCCCTTGTCTTTGTATAAAGTGATTTCCATTATTCGATTTCAAAAGACAAAATCTTGAAGAAGAAAAAAGTAGAAAAATAAGAACTAAAGGGGAAAGCCTCTAGCATGATGAAATTTAAACGGTTCTAACAATTTTTTTTTCTCTCTCGAAGGTCTTTTTTCTTTTCATTTTCACACTCAATTCTGATTTTCAGTGATTGTAAATATCTTGCCATCTCAAAAATTTATGTTGCTAACACAAAGATTTGGAGGGACAACATTTCAGAATTTTTGGAAAAAGTGATTTACGTTTTTGAATCTTGAAAAAAAATGTGCTAAATATATAAAAGGAAATATGTGTTACCAAAAAAATTATGCACAATTTCATTGCAATGAGATATAACCGACTAACGGTTTATGATATCTCACATTACAAATCAAGAACGATGTCACGATGAAATGAGTACTTGTTATAAGTTATGTTTCAACTGTGGTAAAAGAAAACGTTGAAAATTAAACATTGGCTTACTTTTTTTGTCCCCATCTCATGCAAAGAAAACGAAGAGCTCTTAACAAACTGAATTGGGCGTATCAGTGAACCTAGCAACTAACTTGACAGCCTTGGGGACATTTTGTTTATGTATCTTTTTTTTCTTCATTGCGATTGGTCCGAGGAGGTCACGTGGTAATTCATTGATTGGTTGTCCATTACACAAATCATTATAAATAGCCGAGTTAACGTCTCTCCTGGATTCAACATGCCTGAAGTTTATATAGCCGAGATATTTGACAAAACGTTTTATATAATACCAGATGATAAATATTATATATATCTGGGTGCTAAAGAATTATATAAATTTTTGGGGAAAGATAATATTCCCAAAAACCTTCCTGTTGCGAGTAGGGAATTTCGAAGCTTCCACATAAAGACTAATAAAATAAAATGGAGATCGAAATTCATCGATTACGAGAGCGTCCGTCTTGTGGTCGATGCGGCAAACTGTTGTCGTAGCAGGAAAAACATTCTAATGCGTGGTCTTTTGTATATTGTTGAACGCAGTATATACTCTAAGAGTGGTAAGCATACGCAAATATTACACTGTAAGTATTTGCAAGCCGCTCGTGATTTCCCTATCCACGAAGTCGATGCAAAGATCGTATGCAAAGTGACTGGAAAATGGGATTCAGCTGGAAAAGAATTGTTCACCACAAAGTGCCCGGTATTAACCACAGCCACAGTTGTGGCTAGTACTGCAAAGGAGAATCCTCTACAATCAACTACACCTGTGGCGAGTACTTCAAAGGAGAATCCTCCACAATCAACTACACCTGTGGCAAGTACTTCAGGAGAGAATCCTCCAGCATCATGTACAATGTTATCCTTTACCGGTACTTCAAAAGAGAATCCTGAAGCTGTGAACAATGAATATTTGAAAATCATTCGTGAACTACAGAAGAAAATTGACTTTTTTCAAAAAAGATATGAAAATGTACATTTGAAATAGAAGGAAAATAAAATGCTTGTTGCTTGGAAAATGTTCTTGAATCACTTAATAAAAATTGAAAAATATTAAATAGGAATTGAAAAATATTAAGTAAGAATGTCTGAATATTACGCTCTTTCTAAGTACGCCAGAGATAAGTCAAATAATGAAATTTATGCGCAAGATAACTTTCATAATCAAATGTACCTCAACATCGGCAAAGATAAAATATATCAAATTTTCGCAAAAAACTATAACAACACTATACGTTATGCACAAGATAGTGAAAAAAACTTTATATTACCCATTCAAAATAATAAACCATGCTATTTTTTTAATGGCGATCAACCACTTTTTCCAAAAAATTCCCAAGACATAGAAATTTATGCACAATTTAATAGTAATGAGATATATCCGACGGATGGTCCACGAGACATTTATCTGAAAGATGTCGATGGTAATCAGTGCTATGCTCGCGATAAAAGTGGGCAGGAATATTTCGCCTCCAAAGAAATGAATGCTGAGCGTATCCAATTTTATGCAAAAGATAGTCTTTTAAACGATATTCCAATTTTTAATAAAAATGGTGAAATTGTTTACTTAATAAATATAACTCAGAATCGACCCCTTTATCCAGTCGAACAAGAGAAAGAATGTTATCTCAAAATTGGCAAAAAAGAAATATACGGTCGCAATCTTAAAAATCTGCCAGTGTATGCTAAAAATAAAAGCCTCCAATACTTTGCCCTGGATGAAAATATGTTACCCTATTACGGAACTTATAAAGAATTTGAATATTATCCGAAGTGTGACAATGGTGATCAGTTTTATAAAGTAATTGAGAAAAAAGAAATTTATGCTCAGAGAGGTATAGATAAACAATTTTATGCTAAAAATGAACAAAACGGTGACATATTGGCGCGTTCAGAAAATATTTCGTACTACGCACAAGTTGGGAAAAATGAAATTTACCCACAGGTAAATAATAAGTCTCAGTATTATAAAATGGATCAAGACATTGAAATTCCAGCCGCTCATAAAAATGGATTACGTTACTATGCCAAAACAAATACAAATGTGAACTTTTATCCGATGGATTTCAGTCAAACATCTACAGAGGATAGTTTTGAGGACGATTAAACCACCTTGTCTATTAGTATTTGGTGCTTTGATTTCAGATGGTATCTGCTCAATCTTCTGGAGTTTGAACTACCTGTTCTATTTCCATTTGAGGATCCTTTGGTTTTTCGTTTTCAGAAGGCTTACGCTTCTCTAATTTAATAATAAGTGGCTCGCTATTAGTTGAATGAGGTTGTTCCAATTCCTTATTTTCAAATTTTTGGTTCTCAGTATCTAACAAGGCGTCGTCCTGGTTTTCGAGTCTTATTCGTTTTGCATTTCTCTCCTCATCATTTTTCTCTAAGTCATTTTCAACGTTTTCGAGAATACCAGAAACTTCTTTTTGATCATTACTATTTTGTTTGTCACCATTATTACCTTCTGCTGAGCTATCATCACCTTTTTGTGATTTATTGTTGTTTGCTGAACCATCATCATCAACATTTTGTGAATTTTCATTTTTCTCAGGTATGATTATTTTTTTTTTTTAATTTCAGCCATTCCATTGCATATTTCCGAAACGAGTGACCGCTTTTGTTTATCCTCAAGTGACCTAACTGAATCAAGAAAGTCGTTGAAATACATACAGTATTTTTTTACTCCCTCTACATTTTTCGGAGTAACGTTGTCCTTTAAACTCTTCAAATAATGTAAGCATATAAATTTGACAACTCGTTCCACACTTTTTTTAGCTTTATCCGGTATTAAATTAGCCAGTGCAGTATATATTAACATGTTTTTGTCAATGAAAGGAATATTATCAAAGTTGTTCGCATGGCTGTACGTTAAGAAAGATAACATTTGATGGATTCTAACTTCAGCATAAAATTGAATGATTACATCCATTAACTTATTTTAATGGAATCAATAAAGATGGTTTTATTTTTTGTCTGGTTGCTACTGGTGTTATATTCTCAGCATTTTATATATAAAGCCTTTTTAAAAGTTACTTTTCGAACACTATTCTATAATATTAAACCCTTTGAATGGAGGGATTATTTAATTCAGAAACATTTTTACTGAACCGCTAGGAGAAAAATATAATTAAGTATGTATAATCTACTAGGTGTCCTCTTTAGCGTTGGAATATGGACAACATTCATTTTATTTGTGGCTTTGATTGTATCGAAATCTTGGATAATTTTCATCTTTATTCTTCTGAATATAGTGTTTTTCATCTTTCTGGGTTTCACAGAACTTAAAAAGTATGCATTTATGAAAAATATTGGAGGTTATGTATTCAGTGGTTTATGCCAGTTACCAAGTTGGGTCATCAATATGTTTTGATCTCATTCGTTTATATCGAAAGAATATTTTACCGATTTTAATACTAGTATCAAAATGGGTTTTTTAAATTTTTTCAAACAAATGAAATCGGCATTCAAAAACCTTCTCCATGCCATTGTATTTAACACTTTATTGCAAGGCTGCATTAAAACAGCCGAATCATGTAAATTGAAAAAAGCAACATTCAACAAATGGATCAGTAGTTTTTTTTGATTTATAAATAATTTTTCAAAATTGATTTCTTTACAATCGTCGTGCAAAGATGAAATCATTTTTTCACTTGTCGACTTTGAAACATCAGCTCGGAGGTAGGTGAAATCAGTTTCATTCGTTGATGGATTGGGGGTTTTGTGTGTTAGATAGAATGCTTTAGGATTTGAACACATCGCGAAAACTTGTATTAACGCATTCGTCCAAATAACCCAACCATGACTTGCACTTCTTTGATTATGTTCTATAGCCCAAACAACTTTAGAAGCAATATAGTTTGACATCCATTTGGAAACGCTGTTTGCTTTTTTTTCAAATCCAACTAATTTGCAGTCATCGTGATTTTTTTCTCGAAAGATGTACCGTTTTTTGGATATGATTAAAAGGCAGGATAGTTTTTTTACAAGCTGTAGCACCATTGATTTTTGATTCAGATAGTGGTTGATGATGTCACAATTTCCGTGCTCATATTCTAGAACGAAAATACTGTCAGTGTCTGAATAGATACTTCTACAACCGAGCTTGTGTTGAGCAAATTGGCTTGCACCCAACAAAAATATTCTTGCATAACACGCAGTCATTATAGAAATATCTACATAGTTCATACCAAAATTTTCACTTCCCAAACAACCAGAAATGGAATTCAAAAGAAACTTTATGTTTAGTTGTCTAACATGTAAAATAGGATCTTTGTTTTCTTTGTACTGCTTTTGAAGGGCTTTTCTTTTTTCTAAAAATTCATCCAGAACACTGGGCAGGAAGCCTCGTTCAGCTTTATATGAAACCATTAAGAATCGGTGTTTTCTAATGTCTATTTCCGGAAATGCGTACAAACTAGAGTGGACGTAATTGTCCAATAAAATTTCATTTTCCAAGTGTTGAGAGTATGGGACTACTATACATTGTTTTTTAATATCATCAGATAAATTAAAAAATGTATCGAGGTCGACTAAACCGGACGTTTCATAGCTCAAGTTTTGATTCACGATGATTGAGCTATACATACTTAAAAAATCTAAAACGGTGACATTTTTGTAAAAAGTGCCAGGTATGCTGAAATTCAAACCACCTTGAAAAGTATGAGATTTATTTTTACGATGAATTAAAATATCCCTGTATTTCACCAGATCCTCTGCTACCGAATTGTGGAAATAACCAATGTTTAGAAAAAAGCCCAAACGAACTCCAGCTGTTAAAAACATACTGAGGATGTATCTGCTGTTGCTTAAATATAAAGCAGACTGAACATCCATTGCGCATAAGTTGGCTCTCTCTATTAAAAATGGCAAAGTTAATTCATGGGTAAATAATAAATAAATCAGTACTGAATTTTCCATACAAGTGTTTAGACACTCCGAAAAGGTCCCAAATTCAAAAATATCTAAGCGCTTGGGTTTCAGATAATCGTAGACATATTTTTTATCAGACGATAGGAGAATATCGGTTGTGTTTATAGGATTTGCATAGTAGTAATGGAGCGAAGAAGTGGTCTCGACTGGTTGTGCCGATCTGTTCAGTTTACTTTGGGCGACATCCTTCAAGTGGACGCTAGTTGGGTTCTGGTTTGAAAAATTTTGGATGAAATTATACATGTCTAAGATTATTTTGTTTTGTATTGTAGTTATAATGTGAGTTCCGATTCTTTTGGAAGAATACATCTTCAAATTGTCTTCCATGTTACACAACAAAATCAATCTTGCCAACAGGCAAGGTATAGCGAAATTAATGATATTGTACCCTGTTAAAAGATGACAATGGCTAATTGTAGCATGAAATGCCTTCAGCAATTCCTGTTCAGAAAAAAATTCAAGATATTCGACATCGGGAAGTTTTTGAAGTTTACAATTTACGCTATCACTTAAAGGATTTAAATAGAGAAGACATTTTTCTGCTATTTCATATCTGTAATTCCATTTCACAAGACTGATTGTCACAATTTGGTCGTTTTCATCGTGTCCAGAGGAAAACCTGTTGGGATTATCAGTGGCAACAGTTTCAAGATCAAACGCGACAATATAAATCGCTGGATTTTCCTCATATTCCAGATTTAATTGCATAGATTGGAGTAGCATTTGTGAATTTCCCACGTTATACCAACTGTAATAAAATGACTCCAAACACAAATCAACGTACAGTGTTATCAACCAGTCCTCTGGTCGATAATAAGAAATTTTATATTTATCCAAAACCACACCGATATCAGAAATATACGCATTGCTTGAATATAATTTATAAAAGTTCTTTTTAAGGGGTTTTTTCTCAAATAACCTGTTTGAGAAATTTGGTAAAACTTTTTGATACTGTCTATTCTCTAATATCTCGTAAGTTATGTTTATACCCGGGAAATAATAGCGGATCTCACTGATAGTCTTTTCTATATTATTTGTACATACACCCAACCACTGCTCGTATTCTTTTTCTAGGGTAATTGTTTCTCCAGTAGCGTTAACACCTTTTATTACAACAGTTAGACGATTGAGATTTTTAGAAAAATTACTTTTTTTAGGGGTCCAGTTCAAAGAATAAAATAACATGATTGAATCTAGTATTTGCCTGTCTTTTTTATAATGAAGAACAATGTATTTTTTTAAATAGGTTTTTTAAAGAAATATTTTTTAAATAGATGAGCCCTTTTCAATTTGTAAAAAAAAAGGAAAGTCAAAAAACTTATTTTGCAGGTTATGCTTCGTGTTTCAAAATCTCTTCTAAAGTTGGTTCTCTGATGATTGCCGGTAAGTCAATTTTTCCGGCATCTGGGTTTTCAGTTAGGTTAAAATCTTTAGGGTAAAATTGATTCCCCGTGTCATCACTGGCATAAAACCCTTCATTAGTGGTTTTATTCACAGCAATGCGTTCCTTATTGTCAACAAGCATATAAAAATTTTTGCCCGAGGAAAGACAAGGATAATACTCCTCTGTGTTGTTCATTTTTGTGGCGTAATAGGGAACTGTGTCGATTTGTGCCAAAATGTCATCTTTAATTTCTGTTTTAGCATAAATTTCATCAGTGTTACGCTTAGCATAGATTTTGGTTTTGCCCGATCGCAAATAAAATTGCCGCCTAGTGTTTAATTTAGGATAATATTCAATTCTATATGTCGCCGAGTCATAAAATGCATAATAGGGTTCCCCTCCTTTCAAAGCCAAAAAATCATCTCCATTAGCTTTTTTAGCATAAACCGGAAGATTTTGCCTATTTTTAGCGTATATTTGAACATTATTCTTTTCTAAATAAGTTTCATTTCCGTTTAACTCTGGATATATAGGTCGTTGTGACAATTCATCATAGGGATATTGTATTGTTTCCCCATTTTCAATATATATCTTTTGCTTATTGTGATCGCTTGCCGGAAATTCTATAAGGTGTCCTTCCTTTGTCAATCTTGCTCCGTAGTACGGCTTTTGATTTTCATTTAACGCATAATACTCATTAAGGAGATCAGTCCTCGCATATACACAAACCTCATTTTTCATGATATAATATTGACGATTATTTCGTTGTGGGTAAATTTCTTTATTTTTAATCTTTGGATAAGCAATATCTTTCTTCAAAAATTTTTGTCCCACCTCTAAAATCGGACATATTGGGATGTTCTGGCTTGTTACGGCAAAAACTGGCATCAATTGATTTTTGGAATTCTTTTTTAAGGCAAAAATTTCTGTTCCATCTTCCTGTTGTCGATAAAATTCATCATAATTGGAATTTTGCGCGTATATCTCCGAATGATTTTTATCCTGCGCATATTTTGGCAAGGCATAATATTCATTTCCTTTTGAAACCATTCTTATTTTATATCGAAAAATGCAATATTAATGTAGTCTCTCTGATTTGACTGCAGTGGTATTTTAAATTACGCTAATATCAATTACATGATAAGTTTTGTGTGCAACTGCTGATTCGGGAAAAAAATGACCGTCTGACTGCACGGTGGTAAAAGTTTTAGGATCGAATGTGGGTTGTTGGGTCTTTAAATTTTTATATTCTAAGCAAGCTTCGTTGAAAGTTCGCTCTGAATAGGTCAAATCTAATAAGACGGCAATGATTTGATTCTTATCAAAAATATCAAATAACAAGTTTTCCATAAACTTTTGCTGAAAATTATATTTTTCGTAATAGTCTGTTACCCACAAAACGTTTTTCCAAAATTCTAAAACAATACGAACTTCAATGTGAGAGGGAGTCACATACTTCAGCTTTTCTTTCTTTAACAAGTGCTGTAAAATAGTGAAAAACACGTACGGCATATAGTCTTTTTCACACATGTTCAATGCTTCATGAATGATGGCGCTATTTTTTTCTGTTAAATCTATAATAGAGGGAATAAAGTCATTTCCAAATAGGAAACTAGCATGAATAAAACACTCTTTAGTACATCGTATGTAGTTCGACACAAATGAATTAACATTCCATATTATATTAGAGGACTTATAAATTTGTATGGTATCAAACTTAGACAATTTTGAAAGGGAAATGATAAAAACATCGTTGTCCACAGACACTACTAATGGATCTTTACATTTCAGAAATTCATTAAAATAAAAAATTTTATGTTCCCCTTCTCCTACTATGTTGCTTCCAGAAATAATAAACTGCATTTTGGCTGGTATTTTAATGTCATTTGAAAAAAAAATTGCACAATTACTTTTGAAATTTTGGATAATATAATCGTATACCTGAAGGCTTAGGTTTCCGATTTTCCCGAAAATTGAGGTTTTAAAAGGACTTTTTCTTTCTGTGTCCGAAATTTTATTGCGTAGCTTTTGTATCGGAAATTTTAGCGGAATTGTTGCTCCATCAAAACATATAATTATTCTTAAAAAATCTTTAAATTGACCACGTGAAAATATCGAATAAAATAAGGCAGATAAATCATTCAAAACCTTTATACAAACATCTTTTCGTAATTCTGATTCTTCACTTTTGAAAGAATTTTCAATTGCTCTGTACAAAAAACTTTGAATATCAATTAATATTGAATCGTATACAGCTAATTCGCTTGAAACAAAATTTAACGCATTTAAAAATATCTTAAAATTTTTAATGCCCATTTTATTTTCAACAGAAAGATGATTCACGAAAATTGGATCCTGATATATAGAGAAATGTTTTGCAAGGAAAAAAAACTATAAAATAAAATACCTCCATTTTATTTATTTTGTGCTCCATTACAGTTTTGTCTTCGCCAACAATCCGTTCATGTTCCGCGTTCATGACTTGTAAGCTGGTCGATGTTGTGTGAAAAAAACAAAAGATGCTCTCAACATTTAAAAAAATAGAAAGGACTTTATAATACTTTTTAGAAAATAATTTTATGAAAAATTAAGAAACTTTAGACATGAATTCCTATTTTGATTTGATGAATGCTTTAAATTTTAGCCATAACGCGGCATTAGAAGTACAATATAACTATTTTTTGAAAAAATATCCACACATTTTTAAATATGTCAATATTCAGTCAAAACCAGCGACAAACTCGGAATATTATATACCAAAATCAATTTCCCAAGAATGTAAACTGTTTTCAGTAACTTTTGATGAAATAGGTTGCAGAAAAATTGGATGTTTTCCCAAAACCGAGTCTCTCAAAGATTGTAGCACTCATGACCTTACTCGCTATGTGTATATCGGTTCAAAATTTTATCTAGCGTGCCAGCCAGCTTGCCAGGAGATTTCAAAAGCGATTGATACCGAATTTAAAAATGACAAATGCCTCCAGGTGAACACTGAGAAAAAAATTTTTGCCCTGTTCCCTGAAAAAATTCATGGTGTAGAAATTTACCAGCCCATGCATAACGGTCTGGATTTTAGGGACGGTGATTTGTATCTGAATAAAAATTACTGTACTGCCTTTGGACTGGATTTCGAGAATGATCAGTGTTTTTCACCCATTGGTCAAGAGATTGGGGAATTCTTTCTGGGGAGCACAGTTTATAAAACTATGAAGCGTTGTGCCGTACCTTATGCATCCAAACCTCCAGCTCCACAGGTACCAAAAGATGTTGAAAATTTGAGTCTGTGGTTAGAAGGGCAGGCACGCATCCAGAAAAGTTCTGAATTTCAAGACCGGGCTTCGTTACCGGATTTGCCGGAAGAATCATTTTCAGTTATTGCCCAGAATCTTGCCAGAGATATCGCTTTAGATCAAGCCGTAGATTTATCCATTCAGAAAACTTTAGATGTCTTAAAGAGAAAAGTTCCCAAGTATCTCACCAAAGTTTCAGCTTCTGTTGTCAGTAGCAAGGTAATACAATCAACTCTAATTAAAGCCATCAGTCAAAATCAGTTACTCACAATGGCTGCAATTTCGAAAGGTCTTTTTTCAGCCCTCTCTAAAATAAACATCGCCTTAAGCATATTTAGTACGATTTCCACTATTCTGGATGTAATTGACCCTTTTAATTTTAATTATGTCCTTGATAAACAAACTATTTCAAGGGTAAACACATTGTTAGACTTCTCATTTTTCAGATCCAATATTACAACTGTTGAAATATCACCAGAAAAAATAATGCACATTTTAGAAGACAATATGGATTTGTACACAGAAACACTCAATGACAAAATGGAATATTACCTTCGAGCCCTTAGTTTAGAAGATGAACAGACACGGCATGAAATACAAAAAAAACATTTTCAAAAGCATACGAGTAAGCATTATAATTGGAATAAAATATTTCACGTACTATTTGTAACAATGCTTATTTTTCTGGCATTAATTTTTATCAAGTATTTTGCTTACTTTCTTCTTGTTTACTTTCTCTTTATCTTCTTTTATCAGCCCTCGTTTTATTAATTTTGCCTCTTACTCGTGAATAAAAAGTTTTTTAATTGTCTCTTCGATAATCTTACCCACTTGAATAAGATGTGAATTATTCTCTATGACAAGATAATTCATGTACAATATTAATCCAGCCGTTAAGACGATAAAAAATAGAAAAACGAATCTCCCAGTGAGAAAAGCAATTATTACCAACATAATGTTGATATACACGCCTGCATAAAATAAAACACCTTGACCTAAATGAGAATCCATATTCTTTATTCTTCAAATTCTTTTTTACGATTCGAAAATTGTACTCCTAATAACTAAGGTGTGGAATTCCGTAATCCAATTCATATTGAATCGGAATAACGTGGCTTGCGTTGCGATCAAAAACCACATCATATACGCCACTTTGTACAGTTCTTAATGACCTGTTTTCTAGATATGTGTTTTCGGGATTCGTGGGTAATTTTTTAAAATGGACAATGGCTGTGTTATCCGATTCAAAGTCACAAAACACATTCTGTACCTGAAATTTCCTCTTCATTTCTTCCACAGTGAGGGTTGTGTTGACATTATAAAAGAATGTTACACTGTCTATAGTCACATTAGAATTTTCAGGAATAGATATCTTTAAAATTTGATTGAGATAAAGCCGAATTTTTAATTGGGATGGTATAGTACTTTCATAAACAGCATCTTTGGGTAGACATGCAAACATACCGGAAATATCTTGAATGGTTTCCGTCAAGCTACTGGGACAGAAAACAAATGGCTGTTGTCTATCGCATGTCATATAAATGGTCGAATCAAGCACGAAATTGCCCGTTTTTATTTTGGTTCCGAATGTACAAAGGTCTTCGGGATTTACAGCCAAGCGTTGATTCCAAAATTCTAATTCTAAATTAAGCGGATTCCGGTACTCATGTTTTACAATATCAGAGCCAATTCGAACACATTCATAGCGATTATCAATTTTTATGGATCCTCTTATTTGGTGCAAAAATTGGTATGGGAAACACTTCTTGTGAACACAGGCATTGATAAAGTCCATTGGTTGGAAATCTGGATCGCAAACTACCGTTGTGGAAGGAATTTCCGACACTCTGGGTAACATCCACTCATTTATATATAAATTGTTCATTTTAAAAATATCGAGGTGACGAAATGTGAATGCATTGGGTATTTTCATTTGACATTCCACACCATTAAAGAAGCTATTTTGTGGACAGGTGTGCGTCATCTGGCTTTCGGTGTCAAAATAGACGGCAGGGTTGAGCGTAGGAATCTTTCCGTAACGTTTCGATACTATTTTGGTTTTTTGAAAATTCAAAATTAATTCACCCGGCTGTAAGGTCACTTCGATTCGATTATCGTTTGCATCGCATTTGTAACCCCTAACGAGATCAAATAGGTGAGCAAAGCTCCAGTTTTTTAAATACTTAGCAAACGCGTATTGTGGAATAATAACATTCGGATCAGTCAATTTTACATTTTCACACAAAATGGGTTTAGTGCAGGCATTAGCCATTGGATCGAATACCTGAGGGAGATGCAAAATATTGACATTGGTGTGATGAGAATCCCAATTTTCGGGGCATTCAAATATTTGTGATAATTGACCCTTGACGCATTCGCCGTATCTCAATGCATATTCAAAACTACCATTGTCTATTTTTATGGGCACCATGCCTTGATGTACATTTTCACAAACTACGTTCTCGCAGTTCCCGTTCAACGCGTACATGTTGGGAGGACAGTTAAGTATTTGAGGTAGACCTTTCACACATTTCATGAAACTGGTGCGATTTATATCCTTTACATACGCATCGGGCCAAACTGCACAGATATTTGTGGGTGCAATACACGTATCGTACTCAAACAGTTCCCCTGCTGGGCAGATTTTCGAAACAGTTTTTTCTTGGATACACTCGAAATATCTGAATTTTGAATTCATATCTGGAAATTTCAAATTATCGGGTTGAGCTGTGCATCTATGAATGGCTTCGCATTTTACTTTATGATTTAAAATAGTACCTGGAGGACAAGAATGTAAACTTTCAATTTTATTATCTCTGCATTTAAAGTAAAATAACCGACTACTGTGAAATATGCTGTGTGATAAATTACCCAGATAATTGTCAGCAATTAATATATTATTTTGGATGTAATCATACAGTAACTTTCCCTCCGCTCTTACAGTCGAATCGTTTACCGCGTTAAAACATTTATCTTTTTCTACAATTTTATCGAGTTGCCAGTAATAGTTCTCTGTCAGGCTCAGGGTCCAATTTTGTGTGTCGAAATTGTTGTCAGGAGCGGAAAAGACTAATATATTTTGATTTGCATCGTACTGAATAGAAAAATCGTAGGGTCCTTTCACGGAGCCGGACTCGAATTCATAAAATTCTCCTGTGTTTAAAGTGGAAACGACAGTGTCCCCGTTTAATACTTCGTTATTTAGATTAACAACAGGTTTCGATAGATTTTGAGGCTTTTTTATACTTTTATCGAACGTCACGAAAAAGTAATAGTATAGAATGAGTACGATCAAAGCTATGAAGACCATTAATTCTTTATTTACTTGAACTGGCCTATTCAGGAGGTAGAAATTATAAAATTGAATATTGTGTTCATCTTCTAAAACTGTTTGTCACTTTAGATGGCAATTTCTTTTATTGAATACTGTCTAATAGTCTTTGAATATTGGGGGTTAAATTATGTACGTAAAACTGATATTTTTTTAAAATGTCATACAGACAAATTTTTTCAGTTTGGCACAGAATTTCATGAGTTATATCATTAAAATGTACACTTTCTTCTAAAATACATTTTGTATTTTGCTTTTTTTTTTTCTTGAAATACCTAGGATGAACGTATTTTAAGTATTCAATAATTTTTTTAGAAAATCTTTTAGTTAAAAACGTTTTCCATTTTTTCTGACAAAATAATTCTTCAAACAGACTTTTATGTCTTCTCATCGCGTTTGTAAAATTAATGTCCACAAGTATAGGGTGAGATAGAGAATATAAAAATCGCATGTTTTTAATAACTGGTGCAATTCCTCCGAGACGATAAGACGTTTCGCAAAAAAGTACAACATAAGTTAAAAAAGTTTCTGCTAAATCAGTTGCTTTCAGAATGCTTGGACCGTATACTGGATATTTCTGTTCAAACATTCCTACAGTTTCACCCGATGCAATGCGAAAATGTAGAACAAACGGCAAGACATATTCTGATCCTAATTTGTCATGTAAAACCACTAAATCGTGAAAGTGTTCGGGAATATCACAAGACTGACTACTGTTGTAAAATTTATACCTGATGGGTCTAGGAAATGTGTCATGTAAACAATGGAAGTTCCTTTTATTAAACGATATCGATAGACAAGTATGATGTCGGTGAAAAGGACAATTAGAAGCTATATAATAGGGATTGACTATCTTATCCACAACAGAAGTTTTATGATCAAATAGTTTTGTTTGCAAATCTATGTTCATGAATCAAGAAGTTCTTTATTTTTTAAATTAAATTACTTTAATACTCGCATCATTGAAGACTTTTTCGCCTGTACAAAAAATATTTAAGTTCTTCAGAACAATAGATTTATTCAAAAAATCTCTATTCCGATTTCACTACATAAAGACGCATGCATTAAACAAGGCAAATTTTTACCTTCAATGTAGTAGCCTGTACTCGATTTCTCTCCAAATGCCTTTTGCCGCGTTGTATTATAAATGATCTTTTGAACAGTGGCTTATTCTTTTCTTTTTTGTAGGGGTTGGTCGATTCATTTTCTTTTTTAGTAATTTCAATTGTGCAATCTTGGTTAGGGCAGTTGTTTCCAAATCAAGAATGTGACTTGTGTAGATAGTTGTAATTATCTTAGATTCAACATTATTTTGGCTCGATGCGAGACTTTTGATTGTATTGATGAGTAACTGAACGATTTCATCGTCTTTTGCAAAATTCAAATAAATTTTCAGTAAACTTGAATAAATTACCTCGACATGAAGTGATTTCAATTCTCTGTATATTTTTCGTATAACGTGTACATGGTCCGATCCTTCATCTCCAATTTTCAAGTTTTCCACATATTTCAAAGGATTTTGAGTTAAAAAGCCATCCATTCCCAATAATTCTCTTAAAAATCCCATCTCGTTTTTAATGATAAAAATATTTATAAATTTTTGTACATCTATTAGATCGATGAACAGTTCAGACTTCATCAACTTATACAAGTTAAGTTCTTCGGGTAAAAGTTTAACATTTGTTTGAATGAAACTATTCCATTTGAAATCTATTTTTAACATGTTTTTAGAATGAATGTGTAATTTTTTATCCATGTTATACCAAATTAATCGAATCCTTATTGTGTCTGCACATTGTTGTAATAGTTTTTGCAGAATAATTTGTTTAGTTTCATGGAAGTGAGAATGTTTAAATAATGTAGTCATGTAGCGATCAAAGAAATCCATATGAAATTTATTTACAATATATAAGATTTATATAATGATATATTGTTACAAGATTTTTTTAAATAATTTTTTTAATAACAAGAGGTGAGAGAATCAATGATATTCTTGAAAAAAGATATGCAGTCTACTTTCAATGTGTTTTCGAGCAAAACACTGAGTGTGTTAATGTCTATCCAACACTCTGCAGTTGCGACATCTCTTGATACTTTCAAAAACAGTGTTCGACTAAACTGTTTGTCCCATTTTTCCAATTTGAATAACTCCTTTGCATGCAAATAAACTAGTTCTGACATCGGATAGTACTTGTTCACATTTTCATAAAACTCTTTTTCACGACTTATAGTGATTAAATAAAGTGTTTTTTCACCCAGTTGCACAAATTTATCTCCGTAACAAAGAAAGTTATCTTTAGGTTTTCCCTCTGCCATATCGATATACTGTCCTCTGGAACCATATTGCAAATCTCCGTTCTTAAAACAATATAAATTTCCATTTTCTGTGTAAATGGAGTTGGGGCTCACAGTTTGACTCGTTTCGAAGAAATTTTTGACAGAGGATAAAAAGTTTTTGGGAAGTTTAAAATGAAATTGAATTAATGGATTTGGTTGTTCGTTATAACTATATTCTGTAAGGGATAATCCATTACTAAAGTTTATTTTTAGAATGTGACGGGAAGTCCAATCAATAAAAAACTTTGAAGCCATAATGCCAACTATCCATAAGAGAGACTGGTTGCG
Source organism: Maratus speciosus (assembly GCA_963932465.1). Classification (NCBI taxonomy): domain Eukaryota; kingdom Metazoa; phylum Arthropoda; class Arachnida; order Araneae; family Salticidae; genus Maratus; species Maratus speciosus. Next base: position 158,186 of record CAWVRF010001331.1, read on the forward strand.
CAAGTAAAACGCTTATTTATCGGTCAATCCTTTTCTACTCATTTTTTTTATTGGATAACAGCCAACCAATCATTTTGCACTATTTTTTTTATTGGATAAACAGCCAGCCAATCATTTTCTGGCATTTTTGGGTTCGAGTTCAGTATGACTTGTAAATTATAGTAATTGTAATTAATAAGATTAGGATACTGCAAATAAGATAAGGAATTGAATTCTGAAAATCTATTTTCTTTGCTTTCGTAGGTTGTTTTAATGAATGTTCTTGTTTTGTTCTCAGAAGAAGGTTTTGTACTGGGATTTGAATTTCACATGTTGGCGGTGGGTTTGACCATTTACCATTTTCTTTGCACATAGCTGTTGAAGTTTGGTTAGCGATGGGGCAGTGATACATAATAATATTCTTAAACATATAGATTTTTCGTTTTGGAGAAATAATGCCATTTGGGAAGGGATCAGGTGGAGGACAACTGATTTCTTTTGGCAGAACAAATTCACATTTTATTTCGTCTAATGACGGTGTCCATTGTCCATCTACACCACAAACTCGGAAATTTATACTTCTCATTCTATATCCTTCATAGCATTCAAACGTCACTTTTTTGGGGAAATATGAATTCATTACCAATTCTTTTTGCATTTTCCACATATCCTGGATGACCACAAGAAACCGGTTTGCATTCTGTATCCATTTGCCATAGAGCAGAATTTTTAAGCAATTTACAAGTAAACACTGGCTTTTTTCCCTGAGCAACATAAGACGCATCACTTGGAATGTAGCGACTATTGCATTTATAAGGAAACGTTGCATTTATGTCGAACGGTGGCTGAATATCACTACTTTTCAGTAATGTGAAATTCTCTTCTATAGGATAATCCATACATTTGTCTGACATTTTCTACTCTTTAGTTAATTGAAGCGTTTTTCACCTTCAAAAATTTTAATACAGCGGATGAAATTATTTTATAAAATAAACATCGCCTTTACATTGCTGTTGGACGATTTCTAAATAAATAACGGAATCCGGATCCTTTTCAATCCATTCCTTAATTATGTTTGGATACAGAGAGTACCGGCAAAAAGGACAGGTCAGTTTTGTTTTGAACCATTCTAAAATACATTTTTCATGATAAAAATGACCACATGGTAGATGAACGACTTTTGCGGTATCAGCGCAAAAGGAATCAAGACAAATTGAACAATCGTGATGGCTATTTGCTTCTGACGTTATTCGGTTTTTACCATTTTTAAAAAGAGTCAGGTACATATTTTTATAATTAACCAAATAAAACATAGCGTGTATTTGATCGTAGGAGTAACCCAACGATTTCATGTCATAATACGAAATATATTTATCCTTATGAATACTGTTATCCAATAATAGTATGTCTAGAGCATGAAATCCGATTTTAAAGAGTACAAACGTAACGTATATTGACAATTTTTTGCAAGTATATCCAAGTGAGTGAAAATTTTCGTCCACAAATGTTAACACAGTATGGGTGTGTGTAAGCACAGAATCTAACTCGATGGGATCAATGTTGAAGCAAAAAGGTAACGATTCTGCAAAACCAACAAAATGCTGCATTTTATAATACATAATGATTTAGAAGAAAATTTTTTTGCGACAAATTATGGATGTACAGGAAAAAAACATTAAAAAAAAAGAATGTTTTTTATATTGCCACATATTTCTGATTGAAGTGCAAAGTTCTGTTTTCTAAAAAAAATTCCACTTTTTTCTGAACGTCGTATGAATGGTGTGCCCGATGTCCATTGGAATCTTTTGTTTTATCACAAATTGAACGAATGTATTTTGAAATAAAAATGCAAAATTTTACATACCCGATAGCAACCTTTCTAAAAAGAAAATTTATTTAATTTCTGACGATATATTCAATGGCTTCATAGCAACTTCTTTAATGATTTCAGTTATATACTTACTAATAGCAGACATTTGTTGCGTAAATCTATTGTATAAAGGATTAGGAATTCGTAAGACTTCTTGTTTTTCCAGTTCAGATTGAATTAAATAAGCGATACAGTGGAGTTCAACTATTTTCTCTCGATCTTCACTGATCAGAGATTCTTGATATTTTACAAAGGCATTGCTTAAAGAACTTTCAGATAAAAAATTTTTCAAACTGGGTTTCACATACTTATCGTGGATGAATTTCCCTATTACCCCGTGAACCATGTCAAAAATTGAATTGAATGCCATGATTTTTTTTAATTGCAAATGGGAATTTACACAAGTTTTTGCGATCGAGTATGTTTTAAAAAAGCCATCTCTATTTTCTTGAATAGAATCTAAATCGATGATCTTTTCACATACGGGAAGCTCCTTTAACACCTTTTTAAAATATGACACGAAATACTTTTGTTTCGTTATTTCGACTTCGGCATTAATATTGATATCAGTTTGATTTAACTTATTTTGCATTTCTTTTAACACTTCTAGATCTGATGTTTTCATTTTTTTCACCTGATCCTCCGTATCAGTTGAAAATAATTTTCTTTTCATTGAGTCAGGCGTTTGTTGCATCACTTCAGTATTGGAAGTTTTTACTTTTTTTACTGAGTCAGGAATTTCATCGATAGAAAATTTTCTTTTCATTTGGTCAGGCGTTCGTGTATCAATTTCAGGGGCCATACTTACTTTATATTCCTTTATGCTTGTGTCCCTTTTTAGAAAAAAAAAATATCTTTCCGTTGCAAAAAAATTTAACTGATCCGTTATTGGAGAAGGGCAAAATACTGTTAAATAGATTGGCAATCATAATAAAATTTTGGGAAGTCCCGACCTGCATTTAAAGATGGTACCCCCAAAATATATGCTATCATTTTATGCTTTTTTTTCCTACCTCTATCTTTGATCAGAAAAGGTTACCTTATTTATGTTTTGAATGATTCGCAGTGGATATTATCTTTTTTAATATGATAATTGCAATCTTCAATTTTCGGCTCACCTAACTGTTTATTTATATTTTGGACAACCAAACTCTTCTAACCGAACGATCTCAAAATCCTTTCACTTACCAATCAGAACTACCCTCCGACGGTTGTTTGACATCTTTTCTAACGTCATACGCATTTCTTTTGAAAATGGATTTTTTTTTTTTCGAGGAAAAATAAATTATAAATTACGGATTCAAATCACTTTGAAAAAACAACCATATAACACTTCGATAGTTTGAGATAATAAACACTTTTCATGAATATCGAGAATGAAAAATTATTATGGCAATGTCTCTCTAAATACGTGATTGGCAAAAATTTTAGAAGTACGAAATCTGGTTTTGAAATTCGAGTGGAATTTTTAAAATGTATTGCCAAATATATGAACTTGGATATCACTTCAATTGATTTTGCAAAAACATCATTTATATCTCCCGACAATTTAGTTATCATTGATAATGCTTGGAACAAAATATTGAAACAAAATTTTCAAATTTCACAAGATGATTTGAGTATTTATTATCGTATTAAATATGACCCGTTAGTTTCTGATAAAAATCTAGTCAAATTTATATTGTTTTTGAGAAGTCATGATTTTGTCGTTCGAGAAAATTCAGAAAAAATCTTAAAATCCAATTTATTAGTTATTTTACTTGCGGTTGACGGCTTCCGTGGCTACTCATATAAAGATTTGGTGAATTATATATCCAATTTAAGAAAGGAAGAATGTTTCTGTGACAAAATGGGCACATTCAAATTATGTGAGTGTAATAGTCTATTGGAATTACATATGAAAACAGTTCGTCAAATGTATCACTTAGAAAACGTAAAAACGCTATCTGGAACGGACGCAACAGCTATTGTATTTTTAGCCTTGCTAAAAACCTATGAAAAATATGTATGTACGAAAAATTTAAAGATACATATAAACGATGTGGAAAACTATTTGTTAAAAAATTCCATTCTAAACCCGAATATAAAGGAGGCAAAAAATAAAATAGATGAAATGACGAAATTCTATAGATCCAAGGTAAGTACGATTTCAAAAATTGCTAGCACAAAAATAAATCAATTAAGTTAATTAAAAGATTTTTTTTTTTTTTTTTTACTGGATATGGAATATAAAAAGGCGACACACATTCTCCGAGCTCATTACAATCGCATTTAAGATGGCTTTACACCAAGCGGACAGCGAGCAGCAACCTGCATTTGAATACGAAAAGGAGCAAGATGTTATTCTAACAATATCAGACAGTGAGACATTGGATGACCTGCATACGCCCTTGCCAGATTCGAATGTCATAGAACAAAATGGTGGAGCAATCATGAAAGAGGACTTAAAAAGTGCTGAAGAGATAGACGATAAGGTTCCAACGACGCCAACAGAATATGCAGAAGACGAAAAAAAATCGAATGAGATACATCAAGTGAAACGCATGCAAAGAGTTTTCGGTCTTTTGTGCATGGCTTTCAAAGAGGGTCCGTACGAATTTACAATCGCTACAATGTCTGAATATATTAGCGGCACATGTGATGTGGAATGTTCTTGGCTAAAAAATTTAGATTCTTACATCGAACAACTCCAGATTACAGAATTATTCGTTCTTGGTCCTACTCAAAAACGCATAGTTCAAAACTTTATCCGCAACACTCCGGTTTTTCAACTATGGCCGGAATCTTTACCTGGCACCAAAAAGCAATGCCCAAAATGTTTCAGATACGGTTGTTCCAAATTTAAATGTGAAAACATCTTAAGATACAACTTTATGTATGATTTTCGAATACCTTGCTCACGACATTATTTTTTGGATTAATAGTCTACCTTTTGTTTGTTTTTTATGTGTATGATTTGGCTAAAATAAAATAAAGTATTATGATGAATTAATGGTATACTTTTTTTTTAGTGTATGATTTGGCTAAAATAAAATAAAGTATTATGATGTTGCAAATCTATATAATCTCTATCCTGTCATATTCATTTTTAGCATGTGCAGAGTTGTGGCATAAACATTATATAACTTACTCGGTCGAAAATATTACAGATTTAAATTTAACATGTCTGAATAATGGAATTCATGAATGGCAGGTGCCATCTTTAGAAATAGTGAGAGTTGGAAGAGGAAAGGGTGATATAAAAATTTACTTTAAAAACTTTACATCAAATCATATACTAGGTACAGCTTTTTTTCCACCCATTGGGCAAATTAATCTTAACCAGGAAATAGAAAACATATATGTCTGTAGAACTATTCAGCATGAGTTCGGCCACGCTTTGGGGTTACAGCATTCGAGAGAAAATTCTTCTATCATGTACCCATTATTTTTATCTCCGTTCATCGGTATTCAAGAATCGGACAAAAAAAATCTAAATGATTTATACACTTGCCGATATGATAGTGTAACTCTACTAAATTTTCAAACTTATTTAAAATTCAAAGGGCGTCAATATGAGAGAATTGACTTAAATACAGGCTACAGAACTAAAGCCTTGTTATGGCATTCTTCTATTTTTAGAGTCAACACAATGTACAGAAACAATTCATACGTTATCATTTCGGAGAATAAATATTACGAGTTTAATAATTTAATGCACTTTATAAATGAGGGAAATATTGGTTTAAAATTCCCCAATATCACACGCAGTATTCAAGCTGTACTGACTCTAAAAAATGGTAGCATTATTGCATTTCTAGAAGATAATTACCTGTGGTATAATAATGTACAAAATTACCAAAATTTATTTAAAGTTTTTCCAGAGGGTAAAATACAAGGAGCCTTTTCTACTTTAAATTCAATTGTTTTAACAGTAAAAGATTACATGTATTTGTATGATGACAATTTGAATTTCATTGAAAAAACACGCATGTGTGACAGACCTCTGTATCAAGAACTTCATTGTTGTAATCAATATTCCATGAGTTAGAACAATTTAAATTCATAAACCAAAAAGATCTCTTGGTCAGTATAATTTTGAACGTATGACCAAAACAGCTTAGATAATGTTTTTCATTCCATTTCCTTTAATAATATATCAGTTTTTTACAGTACAATATGTATTTTAATTAGAATTCAATATCCATTTTCTGTTTTTTAAAACCGATTTTGAATACCAATATTTAGAAAGAGAAAGGGAAAAAAATAGCAGCGCCACCTGTTGAGCGATTTACACCAAAAGTAAACAGCACTAAACGATATCAAGGTATACCTGAATCTGAAGTTTGTTGAAAATCCAAGCATTGGTTCTTGAGATAAAAAGCTATTGCGGAAATCGTGAAAAATGCAGCATAGCAGCGCCACCTGTGTAGCGATTTACACCATAAATTAAACAGCACTAATTTATACATAAATTCATGTCAAGGACTAACTAAATCTGAAGTTTGAGGAAAATCCGTCTTGAGATACACCTCTTGTGGAAATCGTGAAAAATGCAGCACAGCAGCGCCACCTGTTCGGCGATTTGCACCAAAAATTAAGCAGCAATAATTTATATCAGGGACTAACTGAATCTGAAGTTTGATGAAAATTCGTGCATTTTTTCTTGAGTTAGAGCTATTGCGATAATCATGAACAATGCAGCATACCAGCGCCACCTGTTGGGCGATTTTCACAAAAAAGTAATCAGCACCAAACTATATCCTGGACTAACTGAATCTGAAGTTTTATGAAAATCCGTGCAGTAGTTCTTGAGATACAGCTATTGCAGAAATCGTTAAAAATGCCGCATAGCAGCGCCACCTGTTGGGCGATTTTCACCAACAACTAATCAGTTCCAGTTTATATCAAGGTCTAACTAAATATGAAGTTTTGTGAAATTTCGTCCATTAGTTCTTGAGATAGAGCGCCCACAAAATTTGTGTCACATACAGACGGACAGACAGACTCACAGACAGACATTTTGTAAAAACATGTTTTTTGGAATCTCTGACTCATAAAACGTGTAAATCCGTCGAAAACCGAAAGTCGAAAATTTTCATGAAACCAATACTTTCTTCTTGTAAAAGATAGAAGAAAGTAAAAAAGAATTTTCTGATATTTTTTTCTTTTTTTTTTGCTTTTCGTTTTTTCGATGACCCCTTCAATTTTTTTCCCTCAACTTTCTTGATAAATACACTTCCCTCCAGAAGCCAATATCTAGATATCTTTTTCATTAAAATGAAGCTATTATACCTTTTCAATTCGTTAACAAATCGTATGGAAATTTTTAAACCTGTCATCGATACAGATGTTAAAATGTCTCTTTGTAGGCCGATTGTATCCCAATGCATGGATTTGCAAGAGGCAAGGATTTATATCAGCATAGATATTATTAGAAGAATATTGGAAGATTATTTTTCATATAATCTTCGATTTGTAATGAATATTATAGACATAGACGAGAAAATTGGGGAACATGATAAGTATGAGCACGAGTTTTCGAAGCTCATGGATAAATTGAATGTCAAAAAAGCCAATTTTTATCCAAAGGCAACTGATCATATCAATGAAATAAAAAAGTTCATCTCTGATTTATCCTACTTCACGTTTGTGTCAGATGGAAATGTACACTTTAATTTGGATAAGTATAAAACTCATTATTCTTATAATATATTAAGACCACAGGACAGTGAGAATTCCAGTTTTGTTTTGTGGAAAAAAAGCATGGATGGTTATCCTTCAGAATTCGGCAGAGGTCATCCCACTTCTCATGTGCAGTGTTCAGCTATATCGTTAGCGATTTTAGGTCCAACAATTGATATTAAAGCGAGTGGATTAGATTTCTGTTTTCCACATCACGAAAATGAAATCGCGTTGAATCGAGCGCAATCTGGGGGAAAGAAAGTGTTCAATTACTTACTGCATATTGGTGAATTAAAAGAAAATGGTGTAACCCTTTCTGAAATTTTAGAAAAATATTCTCCTAAAGCCCTTCGATTATTATTTATCCAACATCATAACTGGAACTGCATTATGCGCTTTAGCATGAAAGAATTAGAAAAATCTCAACTCACAATAAATAAATTGTTTGACATTTTATCAGAAATTGAAATTCATTTATTAACAGTAACGGATGAAAACACATATGTTCCCAAAAACGAAATGGATATTTTTTGTGAATTGAAATTAAGGTTAAATGAAGCCTTCTGCGAAAGTATTAATACTTCGAAAGCTTTCGAAGTATTAATACAATATATGAACTATCTAAGACTGAATTTAAAAAATCTCAGTGCACCTATATTACGAATATCTGAAACATATGTAAAATTCATTCTCGATTTATTTGGTTTGATGTAAATCCGACTACTGTGTATGAATATCTTTCAAAGAAGTTTTTTGTTTTGTAAAAAAAAAAAAAAAAAAATAGTTGTAAAGAAAAATAAAAACTGTGCTTTTAAAAAATAATAAAGATGTCTTCAAATCAGAAGAATTACCCTAAAACTCCAAATGATGTTGAATATTATGAGTTAGACACAGATGGTAACGAAGTCTACTTATCACACAATAATGTTCAAATATATGCTTTTAATTTCCCAGACAAAGAAGAAATCTATGCAATTTCTGAAGGAAAACCGTACTATGCGAAAAATAATCATAAACAAATATATGCGGTCGATTTAAAGAAGGACGGAGAAAAATTCATAAATATTAACGGTACAGATATATACACTCGAAATCGCTATAAAGTTGAATTTTATCCACGAAATTTGGTTGGAAGAGACAAAGTCGCTACAAATAATACAGCTTATTTTTATGCAAAAGGGGAGAATCAAGAGTTTTATTATCCGACTGACGAGTATTCAAATGAATTCATTATTCAAGACCTCATGATATTTTTAAAATCCGGTCAAATAATCACACCAAAAAAGAGAGACGGGTCTGTGAATTATATAAAGATTGGTGAAACCGAAATACCTTATAAGTGCAATAATATTTACTTTGTTGGTAAAAATGCCATCGGAGATGGTCAATATCCCCGCGACTCATTGGGAAATTCCTACTATCCCGATGATAATAATGATCCTAAATTTGCTACAGATTCCCATTACAATTACATGTATGCTTTGGATAAAAATAATTGTTTAATATATCCTAGGGTTTCAAATGAAGAAATATACATACAAAATGAAGCGGGTTCCTATATTATTTTAAAAAGACACGCTCAATATTTTAGACAATACGCTCAACAAAATACGTTATATCCAACGAAAAATTTGGAAAATGGTCGAGTTTCAGAAATGTTGATTAATGACACATATGCTGAAAAAAATAATAAAAGGATCTACCCGAAAGATTCTAACAAAAATGAATACGTAAACTCGAGGGGAGAGCTTTTAGATTTCTACCCCCAAACGTTTGACGCGCATCTTATATTACCTAATATTAACAATAATCCTCTAGTTAAACAAACCGATAATCATTTAATTAAACAAATCAAATGCCTCTTGTTTCGACCTGATTTCAAGAGATATGATTTTCTTTTAAATTGTTCACCCAATAACCATCTCATACTGCACAGTGAATCATTTTCCACACCTCTTATCAATTTCAGATATTTGATAGCTCTATTATGTACAATAGTCTGTTTATTATTTTTCATACTCATAGTGTTCAAAAAATGAAAGCTTATAAAGAGCTGTTTATTATTTATTAAACATCCATAACATATTTAGATAGTTTCAATATTTTCAAATAAAGACGTAACAACATATCATTTGCAGGATACAGGAAGTGTAAAGTTGTGAAAGTCCTTCATGTAATTTTTTACTTTGCCTACACTACAGGAAAAGGTCTTGCACTCGTCGCAAACTTTTTCTTTGTTTCGCTCAGGCAACACCATTACGTAAATATTGGGAATATGTTCCCTCAGGTATCGAGCTTGTAATCTTCCCTGTACATATAAATGCGTTACATTTACATGTTCTAACTGGGCACACAACTTATCTATCCAATTTCCAAGACATGGTTCATTAACGACAAATTCTTTGAAGGTGGCAAAGGTATAATTTCTAACTCCCACTAACGGATTTGGGTGAAACTTGAAGGCCAAAAAAGCTTTGATAAGTGAAAGTTGTTTCACTCTTTTTGGAGGAGGAAGAGAAATTGCTGAAGCTTCTCTTTTTCTCTTCGGGGAAGGCTTTTTCACGATTAAAGGAGGAGATTCATTCCTTTCTTTTTCAGTCGCTGGAGAATTGGGTGGTACTGTTTCCTTTTCGAATGGTGGATCGTTTTGATCGTCGACGACTTCAGAACTTTCCAGATGTGTTTCTTCATTCAAGTTATTGGAAGTGAGAGAGAACGTATCGAAATCAACAGTTAAATCAATATTTTCATTCAGTGAATAGGCTTTTAGTATTTTGTCGTGTAATCCTGTGTCGATCAAATACTTCGCGATCGACAAGATAGTCTTCAAATCTTCACCTTTTTCGTTCTTCATTATGTCGATATCCGATTCGGCAACTTGTTTCCAAGCGATCTGTAATTCTTGAGAACTTCTCGCTATCATCCCCTCGAACCAGCTTGTGTATGGAGCCTTTAATCCATTGCCCAACTCTTCCACCAATGAAATAATGGGATTTTCCTCTTTCGAGATCAACTGTTTACCAGTAGCTTCGACGATAAGAATAATCGCGTTAAAAATGTACTGTTTAAAGATACACTCAACAATACCTCTTTTTTGGTCGTCTGATGCCATTTAGCATATGTTCTCTCACTCACTGACAGATGTATATATACTGTAGTTTTAACCACGCCCATTGAGAAAACTTTAATACAAAAAAACCAATCAAAATTGCGAAAGGGTGGGGGGCACATTAATAAATTCATTTTTTTAATCAAAATAAAGATGTTGCATTTTATAAATTTAATGAAAATAATAAAACCTCCTGAAGTACAGTTATGTAAAACTTTTTACACGCTATATTATATACACACCCGTAATTTTTTTATTCTATCCTTCGTTATAAGCATAACCGCTCAATTTATGGGAGATGCTGTTATCTACTGTAATATAGCGGGTGAAAAATCCATTACAGAGTCAATGGCTTATTCTTTTTGTTACTTAAACGGAACTTATACTATAGTGAATAATAAAACTTTCTATCATCATTATTATAAGTGGATCTCAATGATTCTTCTTATAGAATCGTTTACATTCTACTTGCCTTACTTTGTGTGGTGCACTCATTGTAAAAAATACATACAAGGTTTAATTTATGATACAAGTAATGAAGTTTTAGAAATTAATGAAACGAGGTGTACATATCTTTTAAAGGAAATACAACATTCAAATTTTTATATGTATAAAAAGCACTTATTCTTAGAAGTAACATTTTTTTTAAACGTCATATTGCAATTTACCCTTTTACACGTGTTGCTAAATTTCAAATTTTTTATGCTCGATTTCGATATTTTATTTCCTTACGTTACAAAATGTAAACTTAATATCATTGGGTATAGCGGGGATGTTATAAAAATAAATCCAACTTGTAACTTACCGCTAAATATACTGTATAAGAAAATCTTTCTGTTAATTTACGTGTGGTTTTGTTTTTTAATTCTTAGCAATATCGTTTTCTTTCTTTATGATTTATACACAATGATGAAGGATAAAAAAGATCTAAATCAATGGATGTTATACAAAATAATTTTGTATAATATAACTGGGGAAAATAAACGCATTTTACGAGATGCAGTACGAATGTCTCAGAATTGTCATTTTGAGAAGATAGATCAAGAATCGCATGTATAATGAGTGCTGAAATTGTGTAATGTTTTCAAGTAAGAATTGACTCTGTTTACCGAACAATACCATCGATGGCACTTGGAGCATTTTAGGCTCGTTTTACAATTTTTTAAACCTGTAATACTAATACCCTTCAAATTTTCCCTTAAAAAGAGAACTATATTCGTTCCTTGAATATATAATTTGGTGAGTTTCATTTCGTGAACATAAAAACTCAATTTAAATAGCCAATTTTCACATTCTTTTTCGTGAATAATACAACAAAAATTTGCTAAACAAAATTCTTTAACGGTAGGAAAAGTACTTTTTCTATCGTACTCAACAGCTAAAAATCCAACAGTAATTGGGTAAGATTTTATTTTTTTCTTTAGTTCATCGGTATTCGTTTGAGCGTCGTTGAATAAAAGCTTTTCTAAATCGTATTTTTGAATAATACTTTTCAAATCTAAAACTATATTTGAATGTAAAGTATCGCTGTTTAAAAACTCATAATTCGAATGTATCAACCCCAAATAAATCGTTTGTAGTTGTGCTAAAGTTTTACTTGCAAGAACATTAAACCATCGAAGATAATGTATATTTAAACTGCTTAAAAGTTTTTGAAATCTTTCATGAAAGTCAGGTATCTTTTCAAAATCTATATTATTGGAACTCAATGCGTGTAATGTAAACTGTTTTAAAATATTGTATATTAAGTTTTCGCTATTCATATTCAAGGTGCGTATGCACTTTTTTTAATACACTAGATTCTGAATGGCAATTTTACACGTCTTGTCTTTTTTTGTGATTTTTTTCCCTCTCCAACCTTGCAAGAGTTTTTGTTTTCTTCTAAATGACTCCAATAGAAAAGAGAAAAGTGTTTAAACCAATCTATCGGAATTAAAAAATGTGTGTTACAAATTTGGCTGAAAAATTAAAGAATAGTTTAAAAAAAATATTTAGGTTTGTAATTGAACCGCGTCCCTTTTTGCTCCCAATCTAAAAAATCAGATAAACCGTAATGATGAGTTCGGATGAAAATTCCGAAAAGATCTTTAATTATTATTTTCTAAAATCTAACAATGTTTGTCCCGTTTGTGAAAACATCACCAGTTCAAAGTGTTACCAAGAACACGGTATAGAATATTACAGTTATCTTCAACAGAAAATTTTTTTCATGTATTGTCCGACCTGTAAGAAGAGAATAAGGTCTGATGAATTTTATAGATCGCACACACATGGGACCAAAGAGAGTTGCATCTGGTGTTCTCAATCGTGGCATTCGTTGCGTTTCAAATCTAACGATGTCGGTCATTTATTGTTGTGTTTTAAACAATTTTTGAACAATGTCCACCAAAAATTCCCATTACTAATAATGATTACTTTAAAGAAGACATCAAGAAAAAACATTGTCCGATTTGTGGTAAATCTCTCTTTCACTATTCGATTCGCACACTATCTAAATGTTACCACCAGTTTCATTGGGCTTGCCTTTCCATTTGGGTATTAGAATATTTTGTGGATTATTGTCCAATCTGTTTTGCGCACATTGAAACTAGGTACTTAAAAAAATATGCTTATGCTATCGAATGGGAGACACTAGGAAGCTATTTCTATAGGCGATGTATTTTAGACCCTATCATTTCCGATAAAGAGGTCGATTATTGTTTTGAAGTGTTGAAGACATTTTATCAGTTGAATAGCATGACAAAAGAAAAACCCTTCAAGGATGTCGACATTTATCCTCAATGGACTCTCGAAAGACTTAAAAAGAAATTTGCTCATATAACACATTATTCTGATTTCCAATTTCAATATTACGTGTACGAATATAATATGGATAGCATTGTTTATCTACTAAACTATTTAAATTATTATGTATTTCCTAATGAAACGTGCCTCGTAACAACAAAGGATTCTGATTTATTGTGCTCAATTTGCTTAAGAAAATTCCATATAGGTGAAAAAAATGGGACAGTGTTTTGCAAACATATTTTTCACCCTAAATGCATTTCGAAATGGTCTCAAGAAATGGGTGATCTCAAAACATGTCCGATATGTAACCTATGTGCAATTTGTTTACGTGAATTCGATTTGGGCAATGAAAACGTAATTCTGCCTTGCAAACATATTTTTCACAAGCAATGTATCTTAGAAAAAACAGACGAATGTCCAGTATGTGGTGGTTTGTGAGCAATTTGTTTAGAAGAAATTGATGTAAGAAATGAAACGATGAGATTGTCTTGTAAACATAATTTTCATTGGAAATGTATTTTCATTTGGTTTCAATCAAAGCATGGTAAGCAGAAAACATGTCCCACATGCAGACAAAAACATATTGAAGGAAAGTAAAAATGTCCCATCAGTATTTTTTGTCTTTAATGTGCAAAGCTATAAATTTGTTTTATAATATAAGCGACTAAAAGTAACGCTGAAAAAAATTAACATGAATCAACCTTATGGTTAATGACGCTTTCGATTACGCCACGAAGGCAATCGCACAAAAGAATTACAAGAAGAAAACAGGTGATTTACAATGGAAAACAACTTGAAGCAGTCATGAATTTTTCCTGAGGATCTTTACCAATCCAGATTAAAAATAATCGCATCCTTTCTTCAAAAAACTCCAGTCAAACTCTTCCTGATCTAAGACATAAAATTCTGGGACGTTTGTCCAATTTATATGGGATACTTCGGTTAAACGTATCGGCTTAGAGTCTTCCAAATTTTTGAGCACTCTACTTAGCACTTTATTAATACTGACCTGAGAAAACAAATTAAACCAGTAATGCTCGCACATAATGCATTTCATTTCATACCAAATAAGGTGATTCAATATAGAACGTAGGACACCGCTTATGTGTATAGTTGAAATGAATTGCCATCTTTCTTTGAATGGATTCCAGCAATAAATATTTTCACTTTTGATTATGGGAAAAAAATTCTCTTGAATCCAATAAATAAAATCCTCGAGTTCGTCGGTCGTAGTTACGTATCGTAGGAAGTCCTCGAATTTCGACAAGATCGTATACATCTGTCTTTTAATTGAACATGCGATGTTGTTCGATTCCCATTCTTCCATTTTTAAACTGCAGTATATAATTGTTTTTTCAGTTAAGTTTCCCAATTCCATAAATTTCATACTATCACATGCGAAATGAGTGATTTGTTCTAAACGATCAGCGACTATTTTAGGTGGATACCTTTTCTTCAATATATTACACAGTGCATTGTACACAGGCACAAAATAATAGCCACTTTCTGTGAATTCACTTTTATAAGCAAGCAATGTTTGGAGCGGGTTACTATTTTTTTTCAGATCGGAGCCATACGACCTTAGCAACCGATTAAACTTTTGAAATATTCCAGTATCATCGAAGTTCTGCGATGAGAAGCGTTTACACCATGTTTTGAGAACTCGGTTATTAATTGACTTGAATGTAGTTATCGCATGAGCGTTCTTTTTCAAATAATAAAAACATTTCAACCAGTCTTTTTTGTCTTTCAAAATTGCAATCTCATCATTCTTACAAATGACATACTGTCGTTTATTCAATATATGAGTAAATCTTGCAACGACATGCTGCTGATGTTCTCTTTTGTCTGGATATATTTCTGATGAATAAAATACTCGATACAATGGTTTTATGGAGCTCACGCATGGCATCATTAATTCCCGCAACTCATCTTCAAATATTTCTTTCTTGTCAATTGAAATTAAACGCTTAAAATACGAGTTTTCATTGCTGACGTTTATTTCGGAAAGTTCTGAAAAATAATTTGGCTTGTACATAGCGATGCATTCCATTTTATCGTTTACTGTGTCCACAAAAACAACCTCAACAGGTATATATCGGACGCTATCAGGTTTTCCGAAACCTACTAGAGACAAGCTTGAAGGGCAATCCAACCTGAATGTTATTTCAAAATTTCTCTTGTTGCATTTGTATTTCATCTGATTACACAAAAATACGTAGTCATCATGGCTTAATTCTACTTCGGGGAGATGAATATGCAGGCCGCCAGAATAATCTTCCCGTGTAGTCAAAATCACTGTGAAATCCTTAAGAACGGAAGCTAAATGAAATTTAAGAACATCAAGGAAGACCGAATAGAAAAAATTCAAAAGTGGTTCGCGAGAAATATTGGTTCCACACACATCTATATCGAATATAAGGGAATGAGACAATGAATAGGTCAAGCTTAAAGCTAGACATTGGTTCTCATGAGATGTACCGAAAGAACTGGCCAAGTGAGAAGAAAGTTCAGGGTAATTTAGAGGAAAACAAATATATAAGGATTTACTTGCGATGCATTCTATAATATAAGATTGTCTTTTGCAGTCCCGAAGCGATACACGAGAGATACTATGCAAATATTTCTCCATAATGAATACACCCTTCATACGAAAAATCGGTTTTTATACAGGAATATTAAAAAAAAGTTTCGTGAAAATATTTTAATTTTTAAGATCTTATCTTTTTTTTTTCCCAGTTGAGAAAAATAAGATATGGAAATGTACGAGATAGATAGTTTTGGTAATCAAATTTATCCGCCGTCGAATGATGGCGGTGGAGAGAAGTATCTCAAAAATGGTAAATTTGAATTCATGGCTAAAAAAAGAGATTCCAGAGGAAATTTACATCCTTATTTTGCAAGTGATAGAGACGGTAACCCCATCTGCCCTTTTTTAAAGGAGAATATGGAATATTTGGAACTTAATATACCGTATCCAAAGCGTGGAA
Source organism: Maratus speciosus (assembly GCA_963932465.1). NCBI lineage: Eukaryota > Metazoa > Arthropoda > Arachnida > Araneae > Salticidae > Maratus > Maratus speciosus. The sequence continues at coordinate 174,585 of CAWVRF010001331.1, forward strand.
CCAAAGAAATTTACCCTAAACGCGATAATAAGGAATACTATATAGGTCAGAACGAAAATTGCAAGTATGCATTCAGCGAAATAAATAAAATGTATTACGCGCACTCCGAAAATGGATATTATTATGCGTTTCAACGAAACCAAAATGGTGATCTTGTTGATTTTCCTATCAATGACGAACAAAGAGAACCAAAATACATAATCACTCGAGATAGCATTCGATATCCTGTGAATTGGACGAAAAGAAGAGTCATGTACCCTATAGATTCAGATGGAAACGAATACTATTTAGAAAAAGACGGAACACAGTATTATGGGATTTTTCCGGCCACCAGAAGAGCACCCGCTATGCCTAGGTATGCTAAAAATAAGTTTGGGGAGGCTATTTTTGCAATTCATGCCAACTATCCTTATTATGCGTTTTGCATAGATCCAAAAGGGGAAAAAAGAGAATTTTATCCCAGAAATAAAGAAGGTCAAAAAGAGCATTATTTAAAAAAAAAGGGACGAGAAATTTATGCAAAATACGGTGTCAAAGAATTTTATGCACAAAGCGAAATTGGACAATATTTAGCTCGCGATAGACAGAATATCTCGTACTATGCAAGAGATGAAGATAACAATGAATTTTATCCATCTACTCATCGCGGGAAAAATGTGTATAGGGTAGAAAAGAATGTAGAACGTGTCGCAACAAATCTAACAACTAACAAGGGATTTTATGCGAAGGATGAACTCAAAAATGAGTTTTATCCTAGAAATTACTCTTTTTCATAGTTTCAAAACAAAACAAAAACAAGATAGAATAAAAAATTTCTTCTGAAACAAAAGAGGGCGCCACTTTCTTTTTCTCTCTTAAAAAAAAATACCGATCATATATAAATAGAAGAGGAGTGCTAGAATTGAGCAGTCTGTAAGGAGAGGCAAAAATGATTGTTGCTGCAATCGATGTCAGTTATTCAACGAATCTAATAGACGGCTATAAAGATACTATTTTGGGTATCTTAAATACAGTGAAACCACCTATTCGTGTTATTGAATGGCACAAATATGCTACTGAAAAAACATACAACGATAAAATAATGAAAAATTTCGACTACTGTGGAGGATTGCATTACACTGAACCTAAGAGCTTCATGAAACTGTTGTTGGATAAAAATCCCATCGATTTATATGTATTCACAGATGGAGCTATTACTACTGGCCATATACAAGAATGTCAAGGAATTCTAAAGAATATGAATATATCGAGCGTTAAATTATACTTTATCGGTGACACTAGAAACATAAATTTCAAATTTGCTGAAATATTCGAAGGCATTTCTCAAGAAATCTATATACTAAATGGCAAATTGAATTACACATCATATAAAGAGACTTTCCAAGAGCTATATTTTTCCTCTGAAACATATTTTGTTTGGCAACTCTGGAAAACACTATGCGAACAGTCTAAATTCGCTATATTCAACATATTAGCACATTATTTTGATTATGAAATAATGCACGTACCGAGTCAGTTTCAAATGATTTTATACATGAGTGAAAAGAAAAAATTCCCGCCTTTGATCTACGAATTTCTTCATTCTCTGCCTTTGAAAACAGTCTTAAGTGTATACAAGAAATTTATAAAAACAGAATCTCCTACCTACGATCATGTTCCGTTTGAAAATATTTTCGATGATACAACTTACGAGGATTTATTATTCGATGACAAGGATCAAGCAAAAATGGATTTATTAGACCATGTTCGCGTGAACCTCGCCACTTGTCACCCGTATGTAATATGCCCAACAACGAAAAAACACTGGAAAGAATGCATACAAGATTTTAATGAAGTAAAACATTCCTATTTAAGATTGTACAGAAGGTATTGTGAAAAATATAAAGAGTACCCCAAAAGCATTTCTGATCTGATTGTTTTCTTAAATGAATATATTTTCAAGAAGCAAGAAGGTATGCCAGAAATATTTTCTCCGACATTGAAGCGTCATTTGGCAAAAGTATTCATGATTTTCAAGGAAGTTAGGGACACATTTTCATGTTCGACCTACTTAAAGTGTGCACGCAAATATCGTTCAGAAGTTCTTCGTTTACAATATGAATAAAGTGCAATCATAGCCGAGTGGTTAAGGCGTTGGACTTGAAATCCAATGGGATTTTCACTACGTGGGTTCGAATCCTACTGATTGCGAGTGTATATTTTCTAATTTCATATAAAATGCTTTGGCGGTATTTTTTTCTTTTTTTTTTTTCATCTGTATGTGTAAAGGAAAGCTTCTCATCACTGTATTCACAAAAGAACTTTTTAAGATTCTTTAAAGATTATAGTAGTCTGAAACAAGAAAACTCCAAATCTTCACACAGTGATGTTGGACAAACTGCCTACAGAACTGCTATTCAAAATTGTACGCGAGTACATTAATTATGAAGAAAAGGTACGTTTAATGAACGATCCATTTTTCAACAAGTTACTTTTAACAGACTACGCTTGGCAAATATTACCAAAAATGTCTTTGCAATGTTTAAGTTTCATTTCAAAACATTATCTACATATTATTGCTTCGGGATTTTATGTTTCAAAGACTTCAGCTTATGACATTTTTACAGTGTTTATAAATAAACAAACAGGATCTGTGCTCATAAAAGGTTATGAATTAACGACTCTTTTTACTGCTGATCTTCAAAAAGTATCGACAGAAACACATTATCAAACTATTTTAGATTTAAAAGAAATGTTGATCCGTTTCAAAAGATCCTGTCATTTTATTCCTGACATGAAGATTGATTCCAAAAGTTTCACTAGAAGTGGATTATTTTTTTCAAACGCAGTACCAAGTTGTCATATGTTCAGACTAAACGAAACATGTTATATGTGCGGTTCAAAAACATTAAAGAATGTCTATGAATATGATTCTGAAAAAAATGTTATCAAAACAACCTATTATTATAAAAAAAGAAATATACTTACGTCATAATAAAATGGTTTTTCCTTATAGCTGATTGGATATGTCGTTTTGAAGGTCAAGTTGAGATGCTTGTCATTCGAAAACCACGTGTTGTTTTGAAGGTCAAGCAGTTGTATATAAAGAGCCTTGTCATTCGAGAATCACACGCAAAATGGATTTATCCCCTTACAATACAGATATGGAATTCAATTGGGATAATTATTCCTCTGACGAGGAGGAATGGGAAACAATTGAAAAAAAATTCTGTCTGGATTCCGTTTCTTTTGAAGAATTGAAATGTCCAAATATTTCGGTTGCCTTTTTTTTTGCTTTATTGAAATTAAATTTCAGTAAAAATGAAATACAAATCATCAATGAGAAAATGAGTCGAGGATATATTTCTGCACATGAACTAGAAACTTTGGGACTTAGTTTCGACAAAATAGCGGCTGTGACTTATTTATTGAATCCTGAATATGCGATTTCCAATTTCACACTCGATATGGAAATTATCACGCTAGATGAAAAAGATATTCAACAAATAAAAAAATGTGCCATTTGTGGTGAAAACTTTGCAGTTGGAATTGATGTATGCAGTTTAACGTGCATGCATTTTTCACATAAAAAGTGCATTGTGAAACGATTAGTAAAATATCTAACATGCCCCGTTTGTAAGACAAAGTACGAAAAATACCCACAACTTATACAAAAGTGGATTGATAGTGATGAAGAGGCTATGACATTTTTGTATAAAATATTACACAGAGTTTCAGGGCTTATTTGTATACAAAATTAATGATTTTTCTTTTTCTGTATGTTTGTTTATTTCTCTTTTGCATAATAAAATTTTCTATGGTAGAAGCTTCTATTTTTTTTAAATGATGATTTAACTTTTTAAGGACATACTCGAAAAACGTTTTTTATCTACACAACTCAAATAAGCGAGTATATATATATATATATATATCACAACTGCCAACTTTTACGCTTTTTTCTTTAGAATCTAACAGAATTTAAGCGGCCACCACTTTCAGTCAAAAAATAAGATAATGCAAAAATTATTTTCAGATTTATTTAATGAGTGGGAATTAAAACGACCAATAGAGGCACTGCTCACAGCCTTCGGTACAGAAAAATTGTTCCCCTTAATTTCCCTTTAACGAATGCTAAAGTACCTTTATCATTCTGAACAAAAATACATGTAACGCAATGTGCTGCTTACACGGCATTCCCCTGAAGCGAGAAGTTACATCTTTACTCCACCAGATGGCGAGGAATTTCGAAATAAAAATGGAGACCAAACTGGGAACCCTCTCTACAGATTGTTCAGAAAGTTGCGAAATTTTGTGGAGGAAGGGGAAGTCTCTTCTATTTCCAAACCTCAAATCTATGTGACTTTTAAGGATATTTGAAATATCTGGTGAGTCCCAAAACTTTAACCCGATCTGAAGCCGTCGCTCTACAGTTCAATACATTTATTGCTGAGTCTTCAATCTATCCAGATGGCAAACACAAATCACGCCAATTGCAAGCCCTTTCCATTTTACGATCTGCCTGAGCTAGTTATTGAGAAGATTATTAAGGAATACGTTCCTGTGACCGAGAAAGCGGATGCTCTGTCCGAAATGCCTGCCTTTAAACATCTTCTTCCCCGCAAAAGACTGTGGTGTGCATCAACTGTTCTTTCAAGAAAATGGGAGCCGTTGAGTCCGGATGGTCCCCCCCTTACTGGCATGAGAATTCGCTTGAAGAATAGACATTCTGAACAAATTTAAAATACACGTAATACAACGCACTTGCACAGCACTCTCCTGACGCCAGAAATTACATCTTTTCTCCACCAGATGCTGCGGCTCCAAACCACAATCTATCTGACTTTTAAGGAAGTCCCAAAAACTTTACCTGATCTGAAAGAAAACATGTTCTTCGCATTTCCCAGAACACACTGCGGCACGGATTCCACTTCAGGGTTGCCAGTTTGGCCTCCACTTTCAATTAAAAAACATCTCACAACCCTGATACTGTACAGATTTTCTGGTGTAAAAGTAAAAATTAAGAATTAATTAAAGGCCAAATCTGGCAACCCTGCTCCATTTCCGGCCTCTTTCAAGATTGAGGGCGTGTCTTCTCTTTCGACCTATAAACGCCCTAAACCAATGGCGTCTCTTTTAGTATTGCTCTTGACCTCATTTTTCAAGTATGGCTTCGCTCGTTCAACACTGTTCACGATTACTGCTGATCTACCAAGATGATGGAAGATAAAGATGACACCAGCGAGCCGTTTCCGTTTTTAATCTGCCGGGGCTAGTGATTGAAAAAAATCGTTAAAGAATACATTTCTCTCGAGGAGAAAGTGGGTGTTCTGTCCGAGATACCAGCATTTAAACATCTTCTTGCTCGAAAAAGATTGTGGTATGAATCAAGTCGTAAGTTTTTTCAAGAAATCGGAGCCGCCGTAAAGCCTGGGGGGTATGTACTTCGCCATTTAAGTAAACATTATTATGGTGACTATTCACCTGTGCTCACTATTTGTCGGTTGATTATTCAGCGTTGAGTGTCAGTATCTACAAGTTTGATTTTACAAACAAACAGGCCAGAATACTACTACTTCAAGATGGATGATCTGTTTATCTACGGATGCGATACGTTTTCGGAGCCTATCTATTTCTGGATTTGTAAATCCGAAAGTTATGTGCGTTGACCGGAGAGTCCGGGGTGGTCAAAAAAGTCGAAAGTGAAACTGAACAATAAATGTTGCATTCTTGATAGAAATGCCCACCCTCACCCATTATCACTAACATTCCAAACAGACTGTACAGTGATACTAAAATGCGTAACCCCATGGTTGCGGTGCCACACGATGATAACCCCATTAAAAATCCAATTCTGCACAATCATTCGAATGTTTTTCATGTGAAAAGGGTTTGAACTGTGTCCACCCGAACTACAAAGAAACTTTTTTTAATATCGAAAGAGACACTGTTTAGCTCTTTGAAACTCTCTTTTTCAACACAATGGAAGAAGCCGTCGATTTTAAGGCTAATGCTTCCTCATAACTCCTGCATTTCTCAATACAAAATTGGCAAAATATTTCAGATCACATAGGGTTCACATATTCCTTACTACCTCACTGATAGCGGCCCACTATTCAGTATTATTATTTATGACAGTGATATAACGTTATGTATATGTATATAACTAAATGTGTATATTGTAAATATGTATATAACTTTAATTATTTTATTTTGTTTTAGTACTAGTTTTATTGATCCCGATTTCTAGAATGCAAATTAATTTTAAGTTACAAAACACTTGTTGGCAAAGCAAGATAGCTTTTTTTCGTGCTACGTAAAGAGAATATTTTCTTTTTTTTTTTTTTCGCCTCCAGTTTACAAAAACTGAAACCGATAAACCAAATCAAAATATATACAACCTTTTATAAAACATATTATAATTGTAATTACTACAACGATACTATAACATTTAATTTGAATAAACGGAATTGTAAAACCACCAAAAATTTCTTTTTCTGCTGTTTGGTAATTGATACGTTTATTTAAATTAATCAACTGTTTTACAGGCTCGGGTGCTAAAATTATTTTACCGTGTTTATTGAAAGTGATGACAGAGTTTTGCCAATCTATATTATTTAACGTGGAAATATTAAATTTTTCCGCATAAGGATATTTTCTATAAATGTCAGCATTATTTTTTAGGTACTCGGATAAAACATTCGCAGTAAAATAGATGTTTTTAGGGAAATCAATAATATTAAACTCTAAATGAAAATTATCATAGTAATCCATCCAGGAATTTTTATATAAAATGGCCTCCATTTCTTATTTTTTTATAAGAACTGTGTGTGAAAAATTATATTACTGTATTTAAATAATCAATTGGGTTATCAGAAAAATTAAATATCTTCTCAAATGTGAGTATACCACTCATATTTTGTTTATTACAAAAAATAAAGTGTTCTCTCAAGGAATTTATGTTCATGCAATTTATGGAACCTGAAAAAATATTTTTTTGGAGTTGAAATGCTTTCTCGACGCAAGGGGATGACAAATCATTCACATTTTCGTGTTGCAAATGGGCACAGTCGCATTGTTTTGTTATACTGTTAAACCCAGGTATGCCGCGCCTAAAATGTAATTTTTCAAGACAATAATCGGAGAAACATCGAAAAGGAATTTCGTCTAAATGAATTAATTTGTTCCCACTTTTATCTAAAGAATCGCAGGAGCATTGGAAACGTAATTTTCCATTATGTAATTCATAGTAATCTTTTATGATTTCATTGGATAACGGCTGATTAGTTTTTCTATCAATTAATATATTTAAGGAATTGTCTACAGAATAGGAGTTTTGACAAGCAACTAAATGATCATTGTTCCAAATCGCAGGGTTTTTCGAGACGCACACCCAGCCGTTTACTGAATAGATGGGCGTGGACCGTTGCACGTTACAGTGTTCAAACCCTTTCGGTAAACAATAAGTGCCTGGTGACAGTTTTTCATTAAACATTATCACATTTTCATCAGGATAAACATGAAACTTTTTATACTGGCCGGAACAAATTGTCTGACAATTACAAGAGGGAGTTTCACATTTGTAACCATTAATGGAACAAAACAATTTTGCGTCCGTTGATGTTATATTGAGGATTTCTGAAAATTTGGAAGGTTTTTTGTTTATGCCAAACAAATTATATATACCGGGTTTATAAAATAAATTGTATATAGAGATGAGGAAAACTAAAAATACAATTAAATACATAAACCCAATTTTCATTCTCTTTATAAATTCATTTTTTTTATATCATTAGTCAAAATGAATAAATGCATTTTTTTGTTGTTTTTAATAAAGAAATAAATGAAGGTTGTGTTTTTTGTTTTGTGCTTTCTATTAATATTTTTTAATTTTGAAACTGTAAAAATTTTAAGCAAAACAAAAGACAGCCATTTTATAATAATTTGGAAAATTACAGAAAATAAGCATTTGTTTCATCTATTCCCGCATGAAGTGTATTTGCTGTTAGATCATGGTACATTTTATTTATATTTAGACGACAATACTGAAGCCACTTATATCCCTGCAATTAATCTCAAAACGAATTATAAAGTAAATGTAATCAATTATATCTATTTACGTCAGTGGACTGAATTTACCCCAAGAGTACAAGAATATTCTAGTGATCTTGGTAGTGTACCTGAGATAATAAATTCTTTAATATAGAGGGGAGGGGGTGTTTAAACAACAAAAGAACTTTTCTTAGTTCGGGTGACGAAAGTGAATTGGACGGGTCAATAGAGATATTTAAGAATGAAGATGGAAAAAAAAAATAAATAAGATAAGTAATGTATAAGAAAAACTGCCCTGATAATCGAAGTTTTTATGATTTAGATGTGTTAAAGAAATCAAATCGTTCTATAGATAAATTATTTCAGTTCACCATCTCACACAACAAAAACTTACCGAAATATTATAAGCGAAACTCTGCTTTCCACCAGTTTAATGATATAACTTTGCAGTTAGTCTTAGATTTTGGTATTCTTGCGAAATCGCATATTGACGAATTGATCCACAATACGTTACAATATGGTAGCTTGTATGAACTTGCAAGAATGACTAAATTCAATAACATTAATGTGGACTATGCTACATTCCCCCTCATTCATCAAGAGAAAAGAGTAGAAATTATGGAAGAAATTAAATCTATTGCTTCAAAATTTTATTCTCTAGACACACTATTATTTAACATAACGTGTTTGGAAATATTGTATTTTTTTGCATTACTTGTAAACCCAACATATAACTGGATTACGATAGATTATTTGAGCCACGGCAATAAAAATCACCAATATATAATAAACATCGAAACTTACTCTGAAGGGTGTAAAAATAAATATTTTTAAATATTTTTTTTTTTTAGAAACTGAGAAAAAAGTTTAAAAAAATCCATCTAAATTTTTTTGAAAGCTGTGCTACTATTCCAACAGAATCTATTTTTGATTTATATTAAGTAAAAATGACATATTACTTTGACTTAAAGAAGATTCCTGCAATAAGTCATTTATCTAAAAGATTTTTATCGCAGTGGCCTGTTACAAACTTAAATAAGTACGTCTTAGCAGACAGTGGCTTTTATTGGATGGTCCTATTACATCTGCAAATCATAACAAAAAAACCTCATTTGAAATTAAATCCTCTCAACTTTTACGCTTCCGAAGTAATACAGAGATCTGATATGTCTTTATTGCTTTGTATTATCTGCATGGTTAACGAAAGAAGTGTCGCATTTATTCCTTGTGGTCATTTCGGTACATGTAAGATCTGTTCCGAAAAAATCACCGAATGTCCAACATGTCGAAGCTTTATAAAATATACACAAAAAGTATTTCTCAGTTGATTCAGAGCTGACTATTTAACATGAATTGCATTAAATGTTCGGTGTGGTTTATTAGGGAATAAGTCTCTCTGTCGAGATTTAAAATTATGTAAATAACAGTGATAAGTTTTTGTAAAAAAGTTTTCCAATGCATCTTTTTGTAATGATATGGTTAATAAATATTCAAATATATATAATGCTTCTTGTGGTATTTTTTTCGCACTGAGAGTTTGTTTTTTTGATAATATGTTATAGATATCGAGTTTTGTAAGTTTGAGAATATCTTTCATTTTTAAAGGGGTCTCTAACAGTATTAGAAGGAGTAGTGATATTTCTTCCGACTTATAATTTTGTTTACAGATATTTTTTAAAATTATTAGTTCATCTGGATGAAATTTTATGGAAGATTTTGTTAGCAAAAATCGATTCCTAAGCGGAATGTTTTTCGTTTTCGATATAACATTTAAACTGTTCCGAATGTATGCATCTGATCTTCTACTATTTTTCAGATATGCTTTATACAACTCCAAACTGTCATTTTCATTTAATCTTTCTCGAGTACACCAATTTGTATAGCAATTCAAGTAATATTGATATGTTTTTTTACTGGACTCTGCTATCATACTTATTTAAAAAAACTAGGGGATCGTACCCGGGCTTCCCGGGTTAAAGAATATAGGTGAAATCATTTTTATAAATTGAAAACTAATAATTTTTTTATATTCCATAATATCTTTAGATTGACAACTTACATTAAAAAAGCATTTTTCATATGGAAAATACGAATTATACAATCAAATAATTTTTTTTAATTTATCAAAAGCGATATTTTCTTATTAGCCGCATGCTAAGAGTTATTTGCCAAGATTTTGCTACTTATGGCATCCTTTTATATTCTGATAATTTCAGAGCTTATACATGTCTGGTAAATTTGTGTTTTATTTATATTATTTTATTTATTTATTCATAGGGAATTTTTTAATGGATATTAGCCGTAAGAAAATGATGAAGTCTGTATTTTGTTTTAAGGGCAAACGGATTAATCTTTCGTAATCGAGCTCCGCGCGATATAGATAAATTTAAAAATATTTCATGCTTAAAAATTGTTTTTAAAACTATAGACAATCAGTAAACTGAGGTGGACTTTGCAAAGTTATTCCATTAAAAAAAATGCTATTTGGTGATCTAAAAATTTAAATTGTACGATTATAAATATGTTAGATTTGTTGTTTTTTCAATATTATTCTTTTATTTGTTTATAAAAGAAGTATTAATTTCGTTAATTTGTCTTTCACAAATATGTTAGATCGGTGGTTTTTTTAATATTATTCTTTTATTTGTTTATAAAGGAAGTATTAATTTCGTTATGCAAAAATAGTCAGAAACAAATGCTGAAAAATGTTTGTTGCTTTATGTGAAAAATGTTTATTATTATTATGTATTGAAACCGGCACGTGATAAGATAAACTTAAAAAAAAATCATGCTTAAAAATTATTTTAGAAAATATAATACATCAGTCAATTAAGATAAAGTTTTTAAACAAATTGCATTTGAAAGTAAATTTTTTCTCTATGCGACGAAAATTGAAAATGTAACGATGGTCAGAAGATTGAAAAATATACTTTATAAAGATACTCTAAATTTTTGTAAAACATTGCGTTTTATCAGTGTGTGATTTCGATTACATTATTTTTAAATGTGAAGCATTTTCAACTGTGAAGAATTTCAAAGCAGCTGGGCTGTAAAAATGACGCACTTCTACAAAACATAATTCAGGTTTAAGAAATAAAATACACGTTTTTTTATAAAATGACGTCATTTGCATCCGCTAAAGCAATCCACTTTTACAATCCAGTTTTAAACTTCGTCTATAGAAAAGTGTGCATATGACGTCATTATCACAGAATAACAGACAATATTCTTGACACAGCCCATATTTTAATTTCAATTTTTTTTTTAGGTTTTACGAGAAAATGGCAACAGAAAGATATTTCCTATTTTCGACAATTTTCCGTTTACTTTCAATGACTTTCAATGAAATGAGGTACTTTTGTTGCCACGATAAGAAAAATGTTATTAAAAACTACAAAAAAAATTAATATCTGAAAAATAAATTGAGATACAGTTTTTAAACAAATTGCATTTAAAAGAGTATTTTTTTCCTTATACGACAGTGTAAAAATTTAAAATGTGCGATGTTTAGAAGTTTAAAAATTTGCAGTAGGAAAAATTGCAAATCCAAAATTTTATTTCAAATTTCAAAGTGTTGCCATTCGCAAAATGACGTATGCGTTACGCACAGATATGTTTGTCCTTTATAATATAGATAATTTATTTTTGTTCAGTTTATTTCCTTCCTCTTTTTCTTTAAGTGATAATAAAGATGTACATACCAAATATACATGGAAATTCTAATTATAATGTCTCAAAAGGTGTACAACGTTATATAAAAGATGCGTCGGGTACTGATATTTATATCCAGCAAGGTAATCACGAAATATATGCCTTTGACTTCAAGAAAAAACGCGAATATTTTGCTGAAGACAAAGATAGAAAGGAATTTTATTGCAAAAGGCAGAACAATGAAGTTTATGCCCTCAGTCTAAATTCTGGTTTTGAGCGATTTGCAACAATTAGGGGATCTTTACAAATATATGCGGTTACTCAGTTTGGCAATGAAAAATATCCGCTGAATTTATACCGAAAAGAAAAAATGGCAAGGAGAAATATAAAAACGCAACCCGAGTTTTATTATGCTAGATTAGCAAATAGGGACGAATTTTATTTGCGAGATGATTTAAAACAGGAATATGCGTATATAGACAAAGGAATTCCCCTAATAGCAGTAACAAAAGACGGTATTCCCAAAGCACCTCTTTCAAGGAATGGAAGGGTTAAATATAATACAAATGGTGATATTGAGGTTTTATATGAATATTCCGGTAGTCCATTTTTTGGTAAAGATTTGGCGGGAAATGAAATTTATCCTAAAAATTTAACCACACAAAATGAATATTATCCAGTTCATAATTCTACCCTACTGTTTGCAAAGGATGCATGTGGAGAAAAAAAATATGCCCTGGATAAAAATCAACGCATTATTTATCCCCAAAAAAATGGAAGTTCCTTTTATATAGCTAACCCTGCTGGTAGTACACATTCAATTCTAAAAAAACAAGCGAATCATTTTAAAGAATATATCTCACCTGGAAATTATCCCGTAGAAAATACACAATTTGGGGTGACGGAGGTTCTTATTAACAATATTTTATCAGAACGATATCCTTTAGACTCGAATAGAAATGAATATACGAATGAAAATGGAGATATTATTGAACAATACCCAGTTACAAACGATGATTTTATAATTCTTCCTAATATAAAAAATAAGCCCTATGTAAAACCACGAGACGAATACCTTCTAAATCGGGTTAAATATTTACTCTATCGACCTGAATTTGACTCCTATGATTTTTTAACGACTGTAAAATCGAAAAGACACAGCGCGGCAAAACAACCTCTACCGTATGAAGTTTTAGATTTATCAAAGTATAAAGTAGGAACTTTCAATTCAGATTATTATATTGTTGGATATTTATTAGCAGCAATTATCTTTCTCCTTATGTGTATTCTGATCTAGATTCGCGCCACAAGTAATGTTAAAAAAAAAACTTAAAAATTAAGATGGCATTGAAACAGATAAATGCAAATTTATGACTTGGTTCTGTCCAAAACAGGATTCTAAAAGAATGTTGGAGGATTTTTACAAATGGAGAAAAGTCAATAAATTAAATCGCCTGTTTCTTAAGAATGATTCTGAAATGAAATACATCTTAATTATACCTAAAACTATAAATTTTGAGTTGTTGAATGATTTAAATCGAACTTTTAAACGGAAATTGGAAATCGAAGATTATATGAACTTGTTTCAGGAGTCAAAATGCTATTTATTGTACTTTACGCTATTTACATTGAAAGAAAAAAACGAAATTGGACCTATTGCAGACAACGTTTGCTTCCAAATTATTAGCAGGCACTTACATAAAATTCTAGAAAAGACTCAATCAAATGTCCAAATCGTTGGTCCTAATTGTTTAAAACACACATTTGAAATTCTATCTTACGATACATTTATTGAGCGCTTTCAATGATGATGAAACTCTAGCGAAGAAACTTTAATAATTTTAATAATAAATTTGTGTTTGCTTATTTTATCTTTTCCCGTAAATTCATCATACTTTTGAGATGAAACGGTATTCAATTGCCTGAGAAAATCTTCCATGTCTGTTACAATATTTGTATTACAAATGTTCTTCAAGCACTCTAAAATATTTTTTAGAGCACCCGCAACGGATTCGTTGGAAAAATTAAAGGCGTTAAATAATTTAATTAAAACATATCTCGTTCCACTGTAATTCGAAAAATGTTTGATATGTCTTTTTGTTTCATTCATTGCCGACTGTAACAACATATCTATGGTATCAACTTTATCTAAATGTGTAGCAGGCCACTCAGTTTCAGTTAATGAAGAAATTTGTTTTTGTATGTACCAATAAAGAATGGAATTATGCTCTTCTGGATCTGTTTTTTCTAAACTGTCCAACAACCTTTTTAATGTGGATAAAAGTTGAATGTCTTCCTCTTTCATTGCTACTTTTACAGCTCGTTTTTGAAAATGAAAATTGTAAAATGCAACAAACAAAGATTTCAAATTTTCCATTGTTAATGCTGTTCCTTTCTGACTGTATGTAACAATGTAATTCGCATCTTCAAAAGTATTTTCGTAACGCTGTAATTTATCTTGACATTGGGCTAATTCTATCGTTCTTTTATCTTTTTCTTGAATGCACCGACTGAGTGTTAAAGCTTCTGACTCCATCGGTAATTCAAAATCCTTACTATGCTCGGAATATTCATCGGAACCAATGTCCTGATATTTTTGTTTGCGTTTGCGAGAAGAGAAGGGAGGCGTTACTTTCCGTAAATCAAAATCATCTTCATTTTCGAATTCATCGATAAATTCACCTTTTGTGGTTTCCTGCAAAGCTTGAATTTCTTGATTAAGGTGTTCAATTTTTTTTCTATCATTCTCAATATTTTCTTTCAAATTTTCATTTTCCTCTGTTAAAAGAGTCACACGTTTTTGTAAGCTTTCTATCTCGGCTGCATACATTTTTTCATTTTCCAAACATTTTTTAAGCTCCTGTTCAAAATTTTCTTGCATGCTAGTATATTCATCACTACTTTGTTTCGCTTTCAGATCTAGAATTTCCTTCTCTAGCTCTTGCTTTTTAGTTGCTAACAACTGCAAATTCTCTTTTAATTTCTCAATATTATTCGTTTTCAAAATTAACTTTTCTTCTTGCTCTCTGACGGATTGCTGTGATATCTCTAACTGGTGGTAAATATTTTTCTTATCAGCTAAGCATGTGTCTAACTGCAGATGAATTTGCGTCATTTTTTCATTCAGTTGTGTATTTTTTTCTGAACAATTTTGTAACTCAAGGCTATCAGATTGATTCTTTAAGAATAAGTTTTGTTTTACAAGATCAAACTCTCGGTTTTGCAATTCATATTTACTTTTCCATGCATTTACATCCTGCTCGCATTCATTGAGTTTATTTTTTAAAATATTCGTGCTGCTTTTAAAATTTTCGAGTTCTTTTTCGCAATCATCGAGTTTGGATTGCAGCTCACTTTCTATGGTGTCCACAGAGTGTTCCTTTCGAGGCAACATGATCATTGGTGACGTTAATAACTCATTTTTAAGAGAATTAATAATATGTTCTGGTAAGAAATTGGATTTTTCGGCGGCCCTATAATTTAAAATTTTATAAACAAAGTCAATGACTTTTAGAAGTTTTTCAAGAACACTCTCTTCACTTATTATTGTGTCCTCTTCAAAAATTTGCTTTAAACTTTCTTTTATCATTTTGTAAGTGTTTGATTCTAAAGCTATTTGTTTTATTTTATTAGCATAAGTTGTTACATCGCTAAAAATGTTTTCACCAAAATGTTCCTTTAATACGGTATTCATAAAAGTATGCTCCCGCACGATTACTTCTAGGCCTGTAGTCAAAGAGGTAGCAGGCTTCAAACAAACGTCTTCAATACTTGCAATTTGAGGACTATAGGAAGACACTAGATTAGGAACATTAAAATTCTCTTTAGGAAGATTAAACTTTAAAAAAGCCCAGTCTCGTAACATCTGGTAGTCTGTTTGAAATCGCTCCAACGAATTCTCCAATTTCTCTTCTAAATACGTCAATATATTTGGGTTATTCTCAGGAGTATCTCCATTAAATAGCAACAAAAATCTAAAAAGATTCTCGAGGAGCATACCAGCTTTTTGAACATAACTGCTTTGAGCTGTCAGCTGACTCTGTAATTCAATAGTTTTGGATTTTTCGACCTTTAAACTCTCTTCTAGTTCTCCAAAATGAGCTTTTTCGTTTTGTGAGGATTTCTGCGGAGATTTTTGCGCTTCAAAAGGGACAATTTTTGATTCTAAATGTTCAACCTTGTCATTAAGAGTTTTAATTTTGAATGTGTGTCCCTCAACCATTTTATTTTTCTCATCAGCAAATTTCTCTTCTAAGTCTTGCAGAACCTTCGCATTATTGGTTCTTAATTCCTCACATTCTTTCTCAAGGTCATTCAATTTTTTTTGGAGTTCTAACGCCTTCTCATTGCTCGTCCTACATTCTTTCTCAAGCTCGTTCAGTTTTTTTTGGAGTTCTAACGCCTTCTCATTGCTCGTCTCACATTCTTTCTGAAGGTTGTTCAGTTTTTTTTTGAGTGCTTCTTCATTGCTTGTTTCTTGTGGTTGGAAGATGTTCGTTTCGCTCTGGCCGCTTGGTAATACAAAACTTAAAGAGCTGTCACTATCGATTAACTTCAATAAAAAAGTTAAAAAGCTTGGACTGCTTAAAAACAAAGTTTCGTTTTCTCGAACAATATCACGACTCATTTCAAAAGCAGCTATCAGATCATGTTTAATCTGCTTCTTATAAATTTCTATCAACTGCAGTTGAGAGGTGTCTTTATTTTTTTTATATTCTAATATGGAACAGACAAGACCTTTTATATCCATCTTAATTTTGAAATGCCCGCCATCACAATAATAGAAGAGCGATAATAAAGTCTTGCCAATGGAAAATTTTATTGAGGCATACGGAGCGTTTCACAATAAAATGTTGTTTGTGGCTGTTCGATTTCATACACCTCTTGTGAGAGTTCATATTACCAAAGAAACTTCTAATAAAGAAACACAGACGTTAACTTTTTTTGTTGGCGGAAATAAACATTTGGGTAGTGGTGGTATTTCTGTGAAGACAGGATTAGAGTCGTTATTAGCTGTATTGAATAATAAATCGGATATTTATTTTTATTCGTACCATAATTCCGTTCTCTATGTGTGTGGTGCTCACGACTGTGTACCATTTCGGTATAAAAGAATTCCTAAAACGATTGCATTTAAAGCTTTATATAGAATTACTAAGGCGCACCAAAAAGGAAAAATGAATATCGACGCAATTGTATTGTGTAGCTATTTTCGGCGTAATAATTTATTGTGGCAAGATTGGAAAAGCTGGTGGTATTTCATTCAAGATATTATGAACGACACGTTCAAAGCCAAAGTTTCAAGAGACATAAATTTGCAGATGGTGAAACTTCTAAAGAGAGTGTGGAAGAGTTCACTCAGAGAAAAAAATACATACAGTATTCATCCAGAATTAAGCTTTTGTGAGATAACACTAGAAAAAACGGAACAACCTGGCATATTGTGTTTATCCAGCCATTCAAAGATTTCCTACGTATCCCCCATGATCGTGAGTCATGAATGCTATGATTTCTTACCTATTCGGGATAAAGCTAATGTAAAATGCGATCGTTGGTTTCCTTTGTATACAAATAAAAATAACTGGTTCAATCATTTGATTTATTTTTATGTAAAACAACACAAAGTAAATATTAAGTATATAAAAAACATATTATTTTTTTTAAAAAATACTACAATAACAAAGTATACATTGATAGAGGAAAATCTCTCTCTCATTTATCGACTCTTAACTAGCAAGCCAAACTATTTTATAAGGTTAAAGAGTTCCTCATGAAACGTGTGTGTGTCTTAGACTTGGATGAGACGTTGGGACATTATAATGCAAGTCATGAGTTCCTAATTAGACCTCATGCCTATCTGCTGTTGGATTTTCTCACTGTAGCTCACTTTGATGTCATTTTGTGGTCACTTGGGTCTGACAGTTATGTTGAACATGTGATCAACACCTATTTTGATGATTTTACACACAAAACTTTAACACGTGTCTTTGGAAGATCGGTGTGTGAAATTTCTAAACGAAATTACGGAAGTAGTAAACACTCTAAAATTATTCGGAATTTGTACAAGGAAACGATCCATCTGATAGCCTTGGATGATAAAGTCGCTAAAAATATGGATTCAGGGTATGATTGTCGTATACAAGTGGAACCTTATACTCAGAAAAATACGGCTGACGAAGAGTTGCTGCATGTCTTGCGTAAAATCATTCAACATTTAAAAGAGACTGTGGTATAGATAAAACTGAGTCGTTGACCTCAAAAGTCCTAACAGTCGGTTCTACATAATTCACATTCTTTGGAATAGATAAAATGCTGTTGTCAGGGCGGATGTACTGTTTTTTCCCCGTTACCTCATTCTCTTCATTTTCGCGTTTCAAATTGTGTGTCTCCTCCGTTTTGTGTTTCAAATCTCGTGTCTCGACCATTTTGGGTTTCAAATCTTCTGTGGACATATCCTTTTTTAAAATTCCTGCAATAGAATCATTGGCATCGTTAAAAATTTCGTCAATGAAAATTACGGTTTTTACAGTTCCTCCAATTTTGCACTTATCTCCAAAAGTGCAACCCATATGTATTTCCAAATGAAGAATGGCTTTAGAAGGATTATCGAATGAAGAATCGCAATATTCACGTAGAGCATATTGTAACTGGCCCCCTCTGTAAACAATAGCTTCCTGTATGCACCATACATTATCATCCGGAACATTATAATTCCTACACTTTAAACACAGGCCTTTACAACCAATAAAGTAAAAAGCAGGGTTGTGTAAAATGGATTTCTTGAAATTCAGAGACATGACATCACCGACAAATTGCAGCGGTACGCTTTCTACAAGTTTCAGCTTACTTTTTCCGTTTGAATCCTCGTTCTCTTTGCAAACTCTGAATGAACCAAGAACTAATATATTAATATTTTTAGAGTAGTCTCTGACCCGAAAGTTGTTAATGGCTTTATTGGCTTTACTTTCGTATTTTAAATAATCTACAGTTCCATTCATGTATTCTTGAAAGGTCGGGTTGTTGGTTAATATGGATTTCCAATCACTCGATATTGCATTTATGATTCGGGGATCATTTTTGGTTCTTTTTTCAATCCATTTTGTTAAGACAGAGTGTTCTGACACTTTTTTGATCAAGCTCATATAAAAAGCTGCACTATTATCTTTTTCATATTTCGAAAACATTTCTTCAATTCTGGGATATTCTGACATTATAGCGATAGGATAGAGTTCAATATGTCTAGCCATTTTATAGAAGAGGCCCGTAAAAATATTATTAAAAAAAAAGTGTAAAATTTTCTTGTCATACAAATACAGATCACAATCTATTTGGTATTGAAAATGTTTATCATTAAACGAAATGGAGAGAGAGAAAAAATAAACTCCAATAAAATACGAAACTGCCTTGACCAGCTTTGCTACAATTTAAATACGAATTATGTCGATGTTGACTTCATCATACAGACCGTATTACGAGGTTTAGTGGATGGTATTCAGAGTACAGAATTGAATAATTTATTAGCAGAAACATGTGCCTCGATGATAACTTATCATTACGATTATGGTTTATTAGCTGCGCGCCTTGCGATTTCCAATTTACACAAAAAAACAAAAGCAAGTTTTTCTGAAGTTGTTCGAGAACTCAATAAAAATTCGATTGTATCTAAAAAAATTGTAGATGTGGTAGAAACTTATGCCACTTATCTAGATTCAAAAATTGTGCATTTTCGAGACTACGCTTTCAATTACTTTGGATTCAAAACTTTAGAAAAATCGTACTTATTAAAGATAAACGATAGTGTTGTCGAAAGACCACAATATATGTTTATGAGGGTGGCTCTAGAAATTCACCATGACGATCTACCAAAAGTAATAGAGACTTACAATTTAATGTCCCAGAAGTATTTCATTCATGCCTCGCCAACCCTATTTAATTCTGGCACTTTATATCCTCAACTTTGCAGCTGTTTCTTGTTGACTATGAAAGGTGAAGATATTAAAAGCATTTTTGAAACTATAACACAGTGTGCTGTCATTTCTAAACACGCAGGAGGAATCGGTATAGCCGCACACTGCACAGAGAATTTAATACCGTTGTTGCATGTCTTTAACAGTACAATTCGGTATATTCAAGAGAAGAATTGCATAAGACCCGGCGCATTCGCCATTTATCTAGAACCGTGGCATATGAATATCTTTGAATTTTTAAACTTGAAAAAGAATACTGGTACGGTCGATTCCCATTGCCGGGATTTATTCTATGCACTGTGGATCCCAGATTTATTTATGGAAAGAGTTGAAAATGACACCATCTGGTCCCTGATGGATCCAATAGCTTGCACTGGGTTATCGAATTGCTATGGTAAAGCTTTCAATTTATTATACGAAACATATGAGAAAGAGAACAAATTTATTAAACAAGTTCCTGCTCGAAAAGTTTTTAGGGCTATTTTAGAGGCTCAAATAGAAAGCGGTACGCCCTATATGTTATATAAAGATAATTGTAATCGGAAATCCAATCAAAAAAACTTAGGAACTATACAATGTAGCAATTTGTGTTCAGAAATAGTACAATTTTCATCCCCTAAAGAAATTGCTGTATGTAATTTGGCATCCATAGCCTTAAATCAATTTGTTTCAAACGGAAAATTTGATTTTAAGAAATTGAAAGAGATTACTAAAATCGTTACCTATAATTTAAATAAAATTATAGACATCAATATGTATCCCGTCAAGGAGGCAAAAATTTCCAATTTCTCGCACAGACCACTTGCAATAGGTGTTCAGGGATTGGCAGATACTTTTTTCCTTTTAAAGTATGTTTTCGATAGTCCTGAAGCTCGGGATTTGAATGCTAAAATATTTGAAACTCTATACTACGGTGCACTGGAAGCTAGCAATGAACTCTCTGATACTTATGAACCTTACAGTTCATTCCAAAATTCACCTGCCTCAAGAGGCATCCTACAATATGATCTGTGGAACGTTGTTAAATCACCTGATCTCTGGAATTGGCATACTTTGAAAAAAAAAATTCAGAATACAGGTCTAAGAAATAGTTTGTTAATCGCAGTAATGCCGACCGCTTCTACAGCCCACATTTTAGATAATTTTGAATCATGTGATCCTATCACCAGTAATATTTACACGAGGAATGTATTATCGGGCAACTACCAAATTGTAAATAAGTATTTATTACACGATTTAGAAGAACTTAAATTGTGGAATAATGCTATGAAAGAGAGAATTATCGCAAATCAGGGATCTATACAAAACATTGATGAAATTCCAAATTCTTTAAAGTTATTATATAAAACAGTTTGGGAGATACCGCAAAAATGTCTTATTGATTTGGCTGCACAAAGAGGTCCTTTTATTGATCAGAGTCAGTCTCTAAGTATATACATGGAGAATCCTACTATTTCCAAACTATCGAGTATGCATTTCTACGGTTGGAGACGAGGCTTAAAAACTGGAATGTATTATTTGAGAACAAAAGGTGCAGCTAGTCCTATTCAATTCACCATTAGCAAAGACTGTACCACTTGTTCTGCTTAGCATCAGAATCTTGGACAAGAAATAAAACAGGCAGGAGAATTTACAGAAGTTATTTATTACGAACTGAACAAGAGAGGGGGAAAAACAACAAAGAATGGCATCTGTTGACTCACAATAAAGTATTTACAGAAGGAGACCATACAATAAATTTATTCTCTTATCACCTGAACAAAGAAAACAAAAGCAACAAAGATCTATACATTTAGAGTGTTTTACTCGCACCCAATAAAGTTATTCATTACTAACATTTCAAACAAATTTGTTGCTTGTATACACATACATAAGAATGCATGACATTGTTTCTCCTACATAATGTCCTCTCTACTTTTATCAACATAAAGAGATAATACTTTTTTCAGATCGATATAGATATGTATAAAAAAAGGTTTGTTGAAATAAAATCCATCATTACCTTCTCTTCTTATGTTTGGATTGGAATTTTGAAATCCTATTCCGTGTTGATTTTGGGAATACATGATGCTAAACATATCTTCTTTATCAACATATTTTAAATCTAATTCAGGTAAAAATACTTTGCAATGCAACAAATTATTATCCTCCATAATATTTTCCATTTGGTAAACAATTTTTCCGACATGATGTTCCATATTTAAATTTACATTATAGAAAGCCACATTATCTCGAATTTCTAAATAATCTATTTCTCTTGAAAAATAGGAAATGTTTTTCTCTTGGTGAAAATCATATTTAGAAACATATTCAAAGTCCCAGGAACATTTTAAAATAAAAGACCCCAAACTAGGAAAACCTGATTTATGCATTGTCGAAACGAAATTCGAGGGAGAATTTAGAATATTTGCGTTTTGGTACACTTCCAATCGAAAAAATTCCGGTAACGGATTCGAAGGCTGTGAGCCTCCAACAAAAAGATAATCCCTGTATTGGGAAAGCCATTTTTTAAATTCAATACAATCAAGAACTTTCATTTTTGTACTTTTTTTAAAAAAAAAAAAAAAAAAACAAGAAAACTACTAAAACTTTTCATTGGAGATTTGTGCGCGAACAAAGATATGATTTGCCTCTTTTCGATTCCTCACTTTTATGATTGCTTTACATGGCAGATTTTAGAAGTGTCAATATCAAGTCTGTGCATATACCTGAAATATTTCATAACTGCTAACTGGTGTATTACTATAGGATTCATACCTATTAATGAAACGACACCTGATACAGTGAGTCTTAGACATATATTTGAATTTTGCAGAATTTGTGCATTTAAAGCTGTTTTTAAAGGAAAACGCTTTAATGAGTTTCACAAAAGAAGCAATTGCCGGAAATTTATATTGAAACATTTCATTTCCAAAACGTCGAGCATGATACATATAATAACACAAATCCATATTAGTATTAGCGAACAAGTTATTTACAAGAAAAAAAGTTAATGTATTCCCTTCGTACAACAAAAATGTTTTAAAGTCTTGAGAACGAAATACATCAAAATGGCACCGAATCATGATACGTTCATCATTAAAACCCAAATTGAAAATTCCCGAGTGAGGATCGAATGTTACTATCTGTCTATTCCAAGTTTCAAATATGTGATCTTTACGTACATTTACTGCAGTTGTATAAAATGTTGTTAAATATTGATGTATTTGTGAAACTGAATACTTTTTGTCTATCCTAAAAGAACGTTTATATGTTAAATTTTTACTGTTAAACTCGAGCAGAGTAACACTGGGTGATTTATAATCTAATAAAAATTGAAAAACAGATCGTCTTTCGGGTGTTATGTAAAAACCAGATTTAAATACACTCAATAGATATCTATCATGTAATTTTAGATTGGACAATGATATTTTGAGGGGTTGTATCCAAGCATATTTATCTTTCAAAAGGATATAAAATGGTTTTATTCTTAATAAAGAAAATTTGTCTTTCAGCGGAATATAGTGTCGCAAGATTTTTACTTGAATATCGGCAGGTAAATGGAAAAACATAATTCACTTTTTAAATATTATTATTTTAATAATAAAGGATGAAAGATGAAAGCTATTGTGTAAAGTGTAAAATTAAAACACTTACTATTGATATCTATAAGAGCTATACAATAAAAAATGCCCCAGTATTGAAAGGCTACTGTTCAGAATGCAGGTGCAAGAAATGCGTATTTATAAAGAAAGAGAAAAAAAAGTAAACTCTAGTCAGGTGAAAGTTCTTTTTCGGATTTTACGAGTTGACATTTGTCGCTAGAAATTATGTATCCGAATAAAAAAAGCTCATCTATTTCGTCACAATACTTCCAAATTCGGGGGTCTTTATAGCACATTGTTAGACACATTTTCTTGTGATAAGGAAAAGATGTAATTTTTAACTTGTTTTCGAAAACTTCAAACTGAATTCCCAATGATTTTAAAAATTCTGCATTCTCTTCAGTTACATCTTTTAGTTGGGACGTGTTCCAAAATTCTTCGATTAAAAGAAATTCTTCAGTTGTTATATGTTTTTTATATAAAGCATCTTTAAGAATAGTTTCGTTGAAACGAGTAAAGTACATTTGAACTGACTCTGTTTCTTTATGTAGTTATAAGTGGGGGGGTAGAGGGGGAGGCGGAATAAAAAACAAAAATAAAAAGGTGCTTTTATTTGTTTATTTTTTTGTTGCTTACTATATATATAGTGAGAGATTTCGAGTGATACCTATACTGTATGGATTCACCATCCAAAGAACTTCTGAAGGAAAAGTATCTCGAAAATTTCGACCTTGTCAAGAAAAGTCCCGAGTATGTAAGTTTTTAAAAAGAGTCTCGTAAACGGAAAGACAGACTCGGTCCTCTTTGTAAAGATTATTACAAGTTTCTTCAATCAGATGACAAAAAACTGAAAGTGATATTGAAAAAAGTGTCACGAAAATCACCTCCAAAAACACCAGATAATCAATTATGAATTTGGATTTCCTGATAACGAGGAGTGTTTGAAACGTGGCTATATCGAACCTCCAAAACCGTACTTCTTTAAGAAATGATCTCGTCTCGAACCATTGTTTTTCAATTTTTAAATATAACCGATGTACATAAAGAAACTAGAGATATTATTGATGCAATCCAACATTTGATAAAATATAAATCGGGAATGCGAAACCGAACGAAAGGAATTCTCAAAAAATGCGACAGGGTGCACATACCTTCTCTCATTGAAGAAATAGGCAGTATACTATTTGAAGAAGAAATTTCAAATGAAAGAATAATAGAAATGTTCTATTTCTGCAACAAATTAGCTAAAAAATTGGAAGTTTCAAATTACGAAAACTATATACCTCTTCTAGCAGAATGTCTGTCAAGGTACCTGATCCTCATGTTAGATGACTGGATAGTATGCAATGAGAGCTGGCGAAAAATCGTTCAATTATCGAACGAAAAATCCAATAATTGTTTATACGCATGCCTCTTATTCTTCTTGTGAAATAAATTGTGTTTCTTTTTTTTTTTTTAGAATTAACAGGTTGTGTCTATTTTATACTAAGTGCGCTGCTGACTCCGCCCCCCCCCCCTTCTTTTTTTGAACCAATAAGGTTTCTCGACCAAATATTTTCTTTAAAAGATCCCTGAAAGTTTTGCAAAAAGACAGTCATCAAAATGAACCCGAGAAGAACAGTTGGATTTATGAGAATACTCTTCAACGAGATTGAGATATCTCTGTTAGAAGACGTTAAAAGAAAATTTTCTGAACAATTTTTAAAAAATTTGAATTTGTCCGAGTATGCAGTAAGCGCACTGTTACAGTTAGATTTTACAGAAGCTGAAATCAAAATAATCGACGAGCTGACATTCACAGGAGTTCTTTCTGTCAAGGAAATGTCACGAAAAGGATTTTCCAATCAAAGAATACAAATTGTATTTTACTTATTGGATAACCTGAAAGCTTGGACCCTTTTTAACAGTGGATTCGAGCACATTTCGATTTCTGAAAAGGACACATGCTCAGTATGTTATGCCGACTTCGAAGTCGGCAGCGAGGCTGTGAAGTTGAACATTTGCAAACATTTTTTTCATGAAAAGTGTATCTTACGATGGTTTCGAGAAAAACTTAAATGTCCTCTCTGCAATACCTACATCGAGAAGGGTTATCCTGATAGATTTGAGAATTGGTGTGACAGCTATCTGTTTGCTGATATTCTATTGGCAAAAATAGAAGTGCAAGATAGATGGATAAAGTTAGTGGAATGATTTTTGTGAAATAAATATTTTACTTGGAAATCAATGTCTTTCTTTCTTTTTTGAAAATACTGGCGTTTCTAGACATCTTCCATTTTTTTAATATAATCCAAATAATAGTGTAAATTATCCAATGCCTTCGACAAACATAATAGGACAGACAATGTGGTCCCTGGCAGGCGAAGCGCTCGCGAGCTAATGGTTAAAATCCTATGGAGAGGTTTCAAAAAAAAGTAAAAAAAAAGAAACGATGCACCTCAGCTATCCAATGCAAAAAAAATATATCCTAAGTGTGCTGACTCCGCCCCTTCTTTTTTGAACCAATCAGGTTTCTCGACCTAATTTTTTTTATTTAAAAGGTCCTCGAAAGTTTTGCGAATAGACAATCGACAAAATGAACACGAGAATGACGGTGCTATCTATGGGTTCAAATCTTGTCAAAGCGCTTGATAGAATTCTGTTAAAAAAGGTTAAATGCAAATTTTCTGAACAATTTTTAAAAAATTTGAATTTGTCAGAGTATGCAGTAAGCGCACTGTTACAGTTAGATTTCACAGAAGCTGAAATTAAAATAATTGACGAACTGACACTGACAGGAATTCTTTCTGTCAAGGAAATGTCACAAAAAGGATTTTCTAATCAACAAATACAAATTGTATTCTACTTATTGGATGATATGAAAGCTCAGATCTTTTTTAACAATAGATTCGAAGACATTTCTATTTCTGAAAGGGACACATGCTCAATTTGTTATGCCGACTTCGAAATCGGCACCAAGGCTGTGAAATTGAAGATTTGCAGACACCTGTTTCATGAAGAGTGTATCTTACGATGGTTTCGAGAAAAAGAAAAATGTCCTCTCTGCAATACTGACATCGAAAAGGGATTTCCTGGTGCTTTAGAATATTGGTGTGGAAGAGATGTGCTCGCCGCCATTCTGATGAAAAAAATAGAAATGGAAGATAGATGTAAGATAAAGTTGATGGAATGATTTTTGTGAAATATTTATTTTATTTGGAAATCAATGTTTCGTGGGAAACCGGTTCCGAAAATTCATAAAGGACGTTGAAAGAAAATTTTCTGAACATTTTTTTAAATTTTTAAATCTGTCAGGGTCTATCAAGGAAATGTCACAAAACAAGTTGTATTCTACTAATTCGATAAACTGAGAGCTTGTACCCTTTTTAATAGTGGATTCGAATACATCTCGGTTTCTGAAAGGGACACCTACTCAATTTATTATGCCAACTTCGAAGTCGGCAGCAAGGCTGTGAAATTGAACATTTGCAAACACTTTTTTCACTATCTTACGATGGTTTCAAGAAAAACTGAAATATCCTCTCTGCAACATTGACATCGAGAGAGGTTATCCTAATGCTTTAAGAGAATGGGTGTAATGACAATGTGTTCGTAGTCATTCTATTGAAAAAAAAAATAGAAATGCATGATAGGATAAAGTTAATGGAATGATTTTTGTGAAATAAATATTTTATTTGGAAATCAATGTTTTGTGGCCTTTCTTTTTTTTTTTAAATAGTTTGAAAATATCAGAGCATTTTCAGACATCTTCCATTTTTGAATATAATCCGAATAATACTGTAAATTATCCATTGCATTCAACAAACATAAGTACATTGTATGCTTGTTATGACAATGTGTTAAATCAACATATACAAATGCTGGCTCTTTTATTTCCACAAATACTTCATCACGAAATGGTTTTGGTTTTATAACAATTGTTTCAAATTCTTCATAATTTTGTTCATATTTTTTTCTCAATAGTTTATAATTCGGGTATTCACTACGCAAAGTAATAATTGTCTCCTTATGCTTTAAATCCAGATGGCTTGTAAATACAATCATACATTTTCCATTAATATAGTTTTCAATCGTACTCCCGAAAGTTGGTTCGAACCAAATTATCACATCGAAATAATTATCTAATTCATCATCGAATGGCCGATATAAAACTCTCCATTCGTGAAAGTATTTCACCATGTAGTATATGATTATACTCGGTTTTCTTCCAACTGCACTGTGCACGATGGTTGTTTTATCTTTTTTCAAACTCTGCTTTAAAATTTGTTCAATGGAACACATCTTTTAACTTTTTAGATGCTTATCTTATTTTGAACTTTGTTAGAATAGAGTGTTCCGAATCAAACTGGAAAAATTTTGTCAAAAGTTCCAACAAATAGGTGAGAGTTTTTTTTTTCTCAATAGTGATATGGGTGAATTTTTATGAGCACAACTAAAGATCGAAATATGCTAGTGTCTGGCTGAAATTCATTTTTTTTTTACAATAAAAGAAAATCATTAAATGGTTTATCAAAAAGTCCTGTCTCATTTTTTACATTTCTTCTTCTTTACAATTAGCTTTGCATATTTTTTTCTTAATTCTGGGCTACAAAGGGCCTTGGCAGTCTTAAACATAATATGTTTGCATGCACGTTTACTGTGTTTCTTTCGCTTTCGACTCCCGAGAGGACTTCTAGGAGGTGAACGACTCATTGAACGTGAACGACTCATTGAACGTGAACGACTCTTTGAACGTGAACGGCTTCTAGAATAAGAATCTTTTTTAATTTTTGGAGGTGAGACACTTCTAGATCGATTAGTTTTTGAAAAATCAGGTGATCGGTTATCATTATTTATTGTTATACCATTTTTAGTACTAAGAAAATCATCGAGTTTGTCTACTGATGTTTTTCTTTCATGAAGGCAGGAATTAGAATAGCATTTACATTTTCGCATATCTTACTTACTTATACAATTCATTCAGATAGATATTTCGGTTCTAAAATGATGGAGACATGTTGTGCACAGAGATATTGTAAAATCCTACAAAAGAAAATCCGAACTAGAAACCACTAAAAATCCGACATAGAAAACAGCTCGCGTCTGTGTTTTTTTTTTATTTGTTTTTTCCAATCACAAGTAGAGGCCTTCATAGTTCCTACAAAACATCCCTTCTGAAAAATAAAGCGCTCCAGTAACGTCTGCCGAGATATTTTATTTCTTCTTATTCGTAAAAACAGCCTGTTTCAAAGAGTGGTGGCGCTAGTTGTCTTACCAGGTGCGGGTAGGTAGTGTAAGCTCGCAGACGGATCGGAAAGATTGAAATAGCAAGACGTATAAAAAATGGTGTGTCACTTCCAACGCAAATTTCCTGCTATGATTTCTACCACGCCGCGTTAAACAAGATGGAAATGTGACACCAAATAAAAGAAAAATTCATATACCTGTTCAGTGCATTTCGCGATGTCTGAACGAAATGTTAAGTTATTGCCACACACAGTTAAGGACCTTTGGTGTCTGCTTCAAAGGGAGGCCACATCGAACTGCACTGAATACGCTCTGGAATCCAATAGCTCTTTTCTATTTCAGAAACAGAAAAAAAAGGAAAAATTACTGCTTAACAATCAACACAGATAAGCTTACTCGTGGCAAGATTTTCTCAGTGAGTTCAAGCGTACTGAGATATCTTTCATATAGGGTACAAACGGTTTGGGCTTTTGTTGAAGAACACATTGTCTTTTCTGTGCGGAAAAAAATATTACGAGAACTTTCAAATAGTGAATCTGAAAGTGGTGAGCTTTTCAAAAAAATGAGTGTACTCTCATAAATTATTTTCGATGCCATGACAATTGTTAATGATGTTATTCACATTTATTTGCTTGCAGTGTTTTGTGTTTTAAAACTTTATGTTTTACATTAAAAATTAAAAGTTGGAAAACAAAATTTTGAAAAAAAAAATGAAATTTTTTTTAGAAAATTTTATGATGGAAACTTTAAGTATAAAAGGAACTGAACGATTGATTTCAGGTTAATTTTTAACGGAGCAGGACATATATATATATATATATATATATATATATATATATATATATATATATGTCAGGCAAGTTTAGTTCATTTCTAGAAAAGAGACTCTAAAAAATCATGCATGTCACTGAGATTTTAAAACACTTTCCAACGCATTCAGTCTTTTTTTTTTTTTTTCAAAGGTCCAGTTTTAAATCGGAAATGTTTCTCTTATTATCAAAAAATTTCAATTCCTAAAGTCAGGTCATTTTAAATTTAACCTGCTGTCGAGAGAGTAAGAGAGCTTTTGTGGTGCGGTACACCCGTATTGAATTTTGCTTCTTGGGAAGAACTCTCATAGATTATTTTCGATGTATATGATTATTTCTGAAAAAGGAACCGACGCAGAAGAGCTGGTCATTTAGAAAATCAACTTTTTCGCTGCCACATAAACTCAAATATCCCGTTGCAAGAAGACGTTTGAGACGGGTGTTGTGTGTGTCGTCCCATTCACGAGACCTCATCGTAGCACTCGTTATATTGCTGCTCGACAATTTTTTTTCCCCCAAACAAAGAAACCATCATCCGTGGTGAAAGAAAAATTGGGAAACTTGCCTCAACAGCTATTGGGACCGGTGTATATCTATATGTGTGTCAGATCATTTTTTCAATTCCTAAAGTTAGTCATTGTAAATTTAACCTGCTGTCGAGAGTAAGAGAGAAAGAAATACATAGTCAAAATCACAGACTTTTGTGGTGCTGTACACAAACTACGTTCAACCATCGCCTAGAATGAACCTGTTGGAATCCAACGTATGCCGTCGAGCTTTTAGACAAGGAGGACAATTGTCAGGAGAGCAGCAAACGACAGGAACGTCGTACAAGGATAAAAACACGAAGCGCGGACTCTTAGGTGATAGTTTTGAACGTGTACATTCCATTCCTAAAGTCAGGTCATTTTAAATTTAACCTGCAGTCAAGAAAGTAAGAGAGAAAGAAAAACACAGTCAAAATCACATACTTTTGCGGAAGAAGACAGTTTGTTAATGTGGGCTTTTATTATTATATTATTTGCAAAGTAAATGTTAAATTCGAGCGATATCTCGCCAGTTCTGGTTATGTTTGGCGACCTTCCCTTTCTTGGCGTGGCTTGTGCACGCATGCGCCAGTACACGGATGCAGTCCATGCTGTTATGAGGTGCGTCCAATTTTTAAGTATTTTTTCTTTAATTAAAAAGCATAATCCAGATGATTATTGTGTACTTTCAAAATCCTCCATCAACGTTTTCGCTGCAAAAAAAAAAATGTCGTATTTATGCGGAAAAGCCATCGAACTTAAGTGTCGCACCATTTTTTTTTTTCGTCTCGTTGTTTTTCTCTATTCGTGTTGTGTACTCTGAACTGAATGGACTTTAAAAGTTCACTATTGGGGAGTTGGAATCGGTAAAAGACATGGAAAATGTCCAAAAAGACTTAGTCGGAAATGGCGGTTAGAATGCTTTAGCAGAAGCGAAAAAGAAGTTTGAACTGGCCGATGATGCAAAGGCACTTTTATTTATTTCTCAGCCATCCTGGAGCCGCTTTCAAATGATTTCGATGCTATCGCATTGCACTGTATGAGATGGAAATTGCATTGAAAAAAAAAAACAAACAGCAATGTGAGCAGCCCTGGAAATTCAATCCAGTCGGCAAGTGCCGTTTCTTCTGTATTTAAAAGTTTTAAAACGTTCCCACTCAAGACCTGTTAGACCAACAGAGCTTGCTGAACAGAAGACGTAGGTTGTTTACAGTATTTTGGCAGTTGCTACTAGGCCAGAGTTGTTTCAAGAGCTTTTTTTTTTTTTTCAAACCAACAAAAGGAGACTGAAAACATGTAAAAAGAATTTTTACGAGGCACACAAGCAAAGTTGGTTAAGTCTCAAGTAGAAAACAGAATGACGCTCAACATCTGTTACGGTTTCACATGTGCGGTGCAACAATCTGTTGCACTGAAGCTGAATACGGGCTCATGTTGCTCTTCAAGGTCCCATTTTGGGTGTTGACAACCAAAGTGCTGCACAAAATCTCCAGCACTATCGTAGATGATGTGTGTTTTCACTCCATTAGAGAGAAAAAGTTGAGCGAGATATTTTAAAATTCCATCAGCAGGAACGAGAACTGCTGCCATACAATTTTTATGTAGTTTTTCTTTAGCTAGAAACCATAAATCCAGATGATTTTTGTGTAATTAGAACAAAATTTGTGTGTGTCAGGCAAGTTTGGTTCATTCCTAAAAAGAGATTCGAAAAATCATAAAACAATTTCCAAACGCATTCAATCTTTTTTGAAGAAGAAGAAGAGAGAAAGAAAACATAATTAAAATCAAAGACCTTTTGTGGGTATATCTACTGCGGCATTTGACAGAATGAATACAGATTGGTTGAAGCGTCCCAATTAAGAATAAATTACCCTGGCGACCGTTTTTTTCTCTACTTTGATTGGCTAAAAAAATCGGTGCCACCTAGTCACGTGATTAAAACTGACCTATTAGATAAAAGTTAAGTATGTCAGAAGGTCCACCAATCAGGGTTCTTTTCTTTCAGTGATGTTTGATAACGTATTCATAAAAAGATCCAAAAGAGCTGGAAGTTCTATTAAAAATAGTGATAGCGCGTAACGTTGTGTGTAAAAACTTTATTGAGATAACACTTTCTACAAAAAATATTTCGCGCTGGAACACCTATGCTGAGAATTCTTATATCGACTTCTATGAACAACAACCGACAGCTTTAAGAAAACTAAAGTTTATTCCCCCTGGCGGATGAATTTCTTAAGTAACAGAATAATTCAGGCACATAAATTTTTCATTCTGGGAGAAGACCGTTTCTTGCTGAAAGTTTATTATTATTATTATTATTATTTCAGAATTGCCAAGTCTTCCTGCCTGCTTTTTGACTCTATTTAGCTTAGAGAAAATGTTGTTCTTTTAAATCGGCCTAATGTTCCAATTAAATAAAGCAATATTTTTTTTAATTCTGGTATCGAAAAAGCTTGGCAACTATGATATAGTGTACGTAAAGGTCTGCAAGATTAAAAAAGATTCTAGTTTCAGGTTTGAAGATAAAATAAATATTTTACTGGGCTCAACTGTTATGGCATAGAAAAAACCTTTTCTTGTAAAATATTTGAGCCTTGTGTGGGGTA
Organism: Maratus speciosus; assembly: GCA_963932465.1. NCBI lineage: Eukaryota > Metazoa > Arthropoda > Arachnida > Araneae > Salticidae > Maratus > Maratus speciosus. The sequence goes on from CAWVRF010001331.1 coordinate 206,983, forward strand.
AGTAAAAAGCATAAAAGTCGGCAGCTTTCAACATTATTTATTGAACACCATTTTCTTTTTTTACAATTTTTGAAACTTACAGAGGAGGGAAAAAATGGATTTTCTAGCTCGTATGAGACAAATTGTTCTCAATCACTGGTTGAGATGTTCTTTTTCGTGAAAGAAATGGTTTTCAACCAATTTGTTTCACAGTGGTCGGGATGTTTTTCAAGAAAAACATTTACGCATTCCAGGCTTGTCTTTACCTTCTGAAAGAGAATACAATATTTTTCAAACATTTCTTTCAAGATATGATTCGAGTCTGTTTTTTCTTTAAATTTTTCAATTTCCAAGACTATAACTTCCAGTGGTGATTTAATTTCCTGCAAGTTGCAAAGGACGCCAGGAGTCTCCATCCCAGTTTTGAGCCATTTTTCCCACGTCTTCATGAACAGAAAAAATGTTGTCTTTAACCAAACAATATCGGAATCAGCTTCTGACTCTTTTAAAAACGTCATAATATCTGTTGTTATATCTTGAATCTCCAGTTTAGTTTCTGTCTGGTTCCTGTGAAGGGATATCATTTTGAATGTGTAAAAAAAAGTGGTTCCTTGTCTCTTTATATACCTGTCTTTCGAGGTTCTAAGCCCTCTGGTGAGGCTTAAAGAAAACTAAAGTATATCCCCTGGCGGATTAAAAAGCATGCACAAAGTTCGCATTTGACAGAATGAAGGCAAAAGCATTTGTAGAGAAACAGCTTGTTGGCACAATTCGACACAATAAAACAAACAGATATTCCCGCAATGGGGCAGCGAAAGTACAAATTTCCTTTTCAATGAGAACATCGTCGAAATGGAAACTGGAGACCTCGAAGGATTTTTTTCTTTCTTGGCCTGCCATCAATTTGTTTTGATTTCACCTTCTTTCGGAACAACATCGATGCATTCTTTTTCTTCTTCCCACATTTTTCTTATTTTTTTTTCTAAACACATGATCCATTGCTTTTTTCTGCACCATGGAGTGTTGTGTACTCGAAATATAAATTCGAGGTGTAATTTGCAATAATACAAATCAATACTCATCAGTTTTTCTGTGCATACGGAACATCTTAATAGTTTTCTTTTTTTAGCAAAATCATTCTGTATGTACTTTGTTAAACAATCTAAATGAAATTCGTGTCCGCACTGGCGAAGACTAATTATCACTGGTAATTTTGACATAGGATATCTTCCCGGTATCAGCTCTTCAATACACAAATCACATTTAGGATCCATTTTTAACGTTATTAGAGAGTTGAAGCTAGTAATATACAACCTAGGTACCAATTAAGCATAGATCAGTCTCTCAGTTTCTGCACATTGATTGGCTAAAAAAATCGGTGCCACTTAGTCACGAGACTTATCTATTGGATGAAAGTTAAATGCCAGAAGGTCGTCTTATTCTACTAATCAAAGGTTCTTTTCTTTCAACGATGTTTATTCTTTGATAACGTATTCACAAAAATCTAAAACAGCTGCGAGTCCTATTAAAAATAGTGGTAAGAGAAGCGTGTAACGTTGGCAGTTATTATTATAAATGTAGTGTAGCTTTGTTGAGATAACACTTTCTGCAAAAAATTGTTAGGACGCTGGAACATCTATGCTGAAAATCCTTATCGACTTGTGAGAACGCGTTTACTCTCTTAATCAGTAGAATGACCGCGACATTATCAATTCCAAAGTTGAAGAATTTCTAAACACAATCTCACAACTCAACTTATTTTCATTATTTATAAAAATTTTTTGCATCTATCTTCAGGCTCACCCAGAAATTGGTGATGCTTTTAAAAAGTACCGCCACGATTTTCCTCAAACAATATATCAACTCTGACATTAATTTTACTCTCAATAACGGAAAAATACTCTGAATCAACGAATATAAATATCTGAGGATTTATCTAGATAAAAAATAAATAAATAATATATAACTTTTGGGGGGCCCCTCGTGTTTGCTTCGAAGTACTTTTGTATTTGCTTACCCGCATTTCATTCGACTGATCACAACCAAAGGAAAGTAAATGAGAGCGACAAAGATTTGGTGTGGTCATCAAAAAAAGAAATTATCTCTTCATTGGCTGAGCTGTACTCATAAATAAAACTAAAGTTACACGATGTAGGTAGAAAGTTAGCTTTTTGAAAACATTCACATCTTGCGGCGGCGTAATGGTTTAGAGGGTTGCTTTGGGTGTGAGAGGTCCCGAGTTCGAGTCCCGGTTATTGTTGAGAAACGTATTCTGGATTTGGTTTTTTCCAAAATTGAATAAATAACTCAGCAGATCACTTCAAATAATGCTTCTCAGAGAACAAAAATTTTGAAGAAAAAAAAAGAAATTTTTTTCAGAAAATTTTACAATGAAATCTTTAAGTATAAAAGATTCCACCCGGAACATTTAACACTTTAGTTTTTAACATCAAGTTGTTTTGATTGCACCTTCTTGGAGAACAACATCGATGTATTCTTTTTCTTTTCCCCACAGTTTTTTTTTTCTAAACTTATGATCCATTGCTTTTTTTTTTGCTATGTACTCGAAATAAAAATTCGAGTTCTAATTTGAAATCAATACTCGTCATAATCACACTTAGGATTCATTTTTACGTTATTAAAGAGTTGAAGCCAATATTTATATGCGTTTGGGGATTTTTTTTTACTATTTTCCGTAAAGATTTCTTTTAGTCCTGTAGAAAAACTGAATCTGTCTTGAACTCAATTTTGATTTGAAAAACGAAAATATAATCCAGAAATCAGAAATATCAATCATTATTCTCTTGGATGTGGTCATGTTCGCTGTTTACTACATAACAGTTTACACGTGTTATAGAGGCACCAGACTCTAAACTCTAAAGTCTTAAGCAGCTTAAACCTGCACGTGACTAAATCTACAGGACTTATACGAAAAATTCTTTCGCCGTACTTTTAAAAAAAATTTAATTTAAATATGTGCAAAGCAGATATTTTTCTCTTTTAATATACAACAGCACATCGATTGATACAGCGAAAATACTTTGCATTATGATTATGCACTTCAGTATAGGGATGACAAAAAAATTAAAACCATCTCGGATTCATTCAAATCCCAACTGAGATTATCTAATGCTATGGAGCTAAGGTAACAATAGTCCAACATTGTTAGAGAATGCTTTTAAAAACAAACGTAAAATAACTTGTCATTGCAAAATATATCTCTCATTCCCTTAATGTAGCTACAGAATATGCATTCAGTCCAGTTTAAAAGTTTTTTGTAAATGGGGAATTTTTTCAAAGAAAGGCTTCATTTGGGGAAAATTTTTCAACTTAAATTACTTAAATATTTTTTATAGTTGTAAATTGAAAATTTTAAAAATAACTTTTTGAGTAGAAACTGAGTTGGAGAGTTTTGCGGAAGAAAACACTGATTTGGGGAAAATTTCAGAAATTTTGGGGAAATTATCTTTTGACTATCTGGCAACACTGCCGGGCGCTCCGATCAGCGTCTGTGAACAAGCTCTAAGCATCCAATCTGAGCACGATCAAGAATGTGGCTCCATCTATCAACAAACAAGACAAATATATACGAAAAAAAGAACACACTTTCCTAGATTTAAACCCGTCTTTTTCTAAACTTTCGTAATTGAACTAGAAATTTTTTTAATTATCTTTAAATTTCGCAGGGGACCGACTCACCAGGGGGCCGAAGGGTGCAGTCGCCCCGGGCGCGGAGCCAAATTTATACTACAAGCAGAGTTGTAATTAAATCCGGAGAAAATTAAAAAAATCCTATCCAGTGGATTTTATTGGTTTTAACCGGAGAAAATTGGACTTTTTATTAATTGCTGCATAAAATTTAATAGTTGTTATTTTTAGATATCAAAATTATTTTATATTATGTTCAGAGGTCTGTGCAGGATATTTTGCTAGGGCTAAATCTCCTATTTAATAATGTAAAAATATTTATATTGTGTGAATAAAAAGAAAAAAAAAATAGAGTTAGAAAGAAAAAATGCAACAAATAAATATTTATATTTCATTCAAATAATAAAAAATATTATAATTTTTTTTTATTATAGATTCTTATCTTGTACTAAGTATTGAAATTGATTTATGTTCATTTTTAAACATTACACTTTATAATCATTTATTTGTTTAAGGCAACTGTTTCTTTAATTAATTTTAAAATAAGTTTCTTTTTCCTTATTCAACAAAATCACAAATTCAAATGATTTCATTTTCATAAATAAATTATATCATTAAAATTTGCTTGTCTTTGTCTTCTGAATTATTATACTGTATACCATTCATCTTCTTTTATAGCTCTCTATTTAAAAAAAGGAGGTTAAGATTCAATTTAAATGAATTTTTTTCCTCTTATTTATTAGATACTTACATAAATCTACGGCTTTTTTTAAGTGGATTTATCCAATAAAAACCATTCGGATTTTGTGTACCCCCCCCCCACCCCCCCACCCCTCTTGTGGTAAAAACATATGCTCATTTTCTCTGAATATGAAAGGGTTGTAAACTGTTATGTTAAATACATTTTCCTACATCCATTTTAAAGATCCCCTTTACCAAAATATAAGTACAGTTTTCCTTCATATTATTTAGTTTTTTTTTTAAATTTCTGAATTAAAATGAAGCTTAATATTTTAAAATAAATGCGAAATATGTATTCAATAGAATTTGTTTTTGTTTCTTTGTGACAAGCTAAGCTTATTATCTTTGAGAAAGTGTTCTTTTAAATTGTCCAAATGCACAATATTTTAAAAGATTTTAAGTTTTGTGTTGGCAATAAAAAATATCACGGCATAAAAACCATTTTCTTGTAAATAAAAAGAATTCCTTTTAAACAATATTTATTGAACACACTTTTTTGTTGACAATAAAAAATATCACAGCATAAAAAACATTTTCTTGTAATTATAAAAAAAGAATTCCTTTTAAGTAATATTTATTGAACACTTTTTTTTAACAAATTTTGAAAATTACAGCTTTCTCAACCACTTGTCTCCACAGTGGTTATGATGTTCTTTTTTGTGAAACAAATGGTTGTCAACCATTTTTTTTCACAGTGGTTGCGATATTTCTCTAGAAAAATGTTTACTGATTCTGAACTTGTCTTAATCTTCTGAAAAACACTTGAATATTTTTCAGATACTTCTTTCAAGATGGAATTTGACTCTGAGCGCCTGGATTTATGGAAGAATTTTTCAATTTCGGAGGCAATTGTTTCCAGTGGCAATTTAATTTCCTCCAGTTTACAAAGTAGAGTTCCATCACCAATCTTGTACCATGTTTCCCATGACTTCATAAACAGGCAGAAAGCTGTCTTTAAAACATGAATGTCACAATCATCTTGTGGTTCTTTTATAAAATTTATCATTTCAGATGAAAGATCTGAAATTTTCAATTCAGTTTGATAGTTGTTTATATGAAGCGATATCATTTTGAATGTGTCCAAAAGTGATTTTTTGTCCCTTTATATACCTGTCTTTCAAGGTCTTGAATAAATCCCCTGGTGAGCTTTAAGAAAACTACAGTTTATCCCCTGGTGGATGAATTAGTCTTAAGGCTGTTCTCAAATCCAAAGGGTCAACTTTCTAACATAAGTTTTAATTCATTTTTGTTTGAAAATGCATGAAACTGGAAGGTGTTATTAAAAAACTATGTCATCAAACTGTTTTTTCCGTTTTCTTGTAAATGCAATAGATCTTTCAGAAAATACTCTCAAAGTTGGCATTTTGAACTGAACTTCCAAATGAAAGAAGAAAATCCATTCAGTAAGGGAAGAAAAATACCATTATTATGTGATCAAAATCGCTTAGAAAAAATAGAGAAATATAAGTAGAAAAGTTACTCTTCTCTAGCTGATGTAGATAAAATTATTTGTTGTAAAACAAGAGCCATTTAGTATGGAGTGTTATACAATTTTAAATTTATTTTTAAATATATAAATTTTTATGTGTGTGTCCCAAATTTTATTCAACTCCATGAAGTCCACTCTGTTACATGGAGTTTTAAACATAAAAATGAAAGTATCAGGGCTGTTTGATTTAAATCAGTTTCATTTAAATCGCGATTTAAACCAAATGATTTTTTTTTTTTTATCTTTGGTTTAAATCAGTTTTTTTAACATTGATATTTACATGTTAAATAAGAATCAAATCATTTGTGTTATAAGAAAAGTCATCATTCATTTCAGATTAAATGTTACCTTTTAATAACATTAAATAAAACTTATAAGTTCAAAATACTATTATTTTATGAAAGTAAATGCAATTGTATAAAAAGTATTATCAATCCATAGTGCATTCCTCAAAAATATTGATAAATGCTCTCTTATTTTAATTTTTCTTTTTTTTTTAATGATGAGTTCATTTTTTGCAAGGTAACTGCTTAAGCTATAGTTAAATCTTTTTAAAATAATGTTTTTAATATAATAGTACTTTCAATGCAGAGTTACTTTCTCTATTTTTAGTTGCTTAGACCTGCAAATTACTGTGTACCATATGTTGGTAATTCAAATATTGATCAAATAATATGATCAATACAATAAATATTTCGACTAATTGTCTAACACAGAATTATAGAATTACAATTTCATCTTCCTTCTATAACTGAAAATATTTTAATAGCTGGTTAATCCCCTTTTCCTTTCTTTTATCCTAGAATTCATTGAACTTCACTTGAAAATATAAAGAATATTACTATACCTTATTCATGGGTCTGTCCAGGATTTATGTGTCCTTTTTTTTTTGTGAAGTTTTTTTTAATTGAAAAATCTAATCACAATTTTGTGAATTTGAAAAAATCATTATATATCATAGGTTCTTATTTATGTTTTTAACAAAATCGCTTTATATATATGTATATATATATATGAAGGAGTTTGTAATAAATACTTTGTTGACTTCAACTGCTTTGTGACAGGTTAAATTTTATTTTAAAATAATTAATTTGTGAAAGTTTAAGTTTGGCAATAGAAAAATTTAGGGAGAGGTCTATTTTGAAGACAAAGAATTTTGTATACCTAAACTATACCTACTAGTTTGAAAGGACGTTTTAAGATGAAAATTTATGTGAAGGATCCTGTCTAAATATTTTAAAAAATGTGAAAGGCCCTTTAAAGGATTCAAATTTTTCTTAAACAAATCCCTGATATTCCTAAGTTAAGCAGTCATTCTTACTATCCAACAAGCATGATTGTTGAAATTGTTAATGGCTGGGGAGATAACACTGACAATTGATAATTTTAGGCTTTCAGTTATGCATAGCTACCAACTTTTGTGCTTTTTTATTACCATTAAAATTTAAAAGAAAATTTTTACTTATTTAATTGCAAATGGTGCTAAGAAAAAAAACCTAAAAGTTGACAGCTATGGTTATGTGATTATTTTTCATGTGTAATAGCAAATAGTGTAATGATAAAGTGATGGGGATTATGGCAAGAATGTAAAACACAAAGAAACTTGCAATTTATGTGATAAACATTTGTGAATCTGAATCAACAATGGAATACACATATAACATTTAAAATTCTTTGTTACATTTATTGTGTGTTTATATATACATTATTGAAGTAATACAGTAATGAAAAATAAATAAAAATAACTTTAAATTAACTAGAAATTTATACACAAAACATGCATATATATATGCATAACAATTTAAATTTAATAGTAGAATAATAAAAGTTTAAGTTTTAAGTGAATCTTTTAAATTTGTTTGCAACAATTTTTAATTTTTATTTAAAAAAAATAGCTTGAATTCTTATCTAGGAAATGTAATAAAATTAATTAAGATGTGTAAATCTATACAGAAAAAATAAATATATACATGCACATACATAAATAAGTACACAGATAATATTAATTAATAATGATATATTACTGTTTCTCAAATAAAGCTGTAGCACATACCCTCTAGCGTGTATCCTCTGATTTTTTTTACGATTAAGTTTACATTTTAATAGAGCACATGGAATTTTTTTGAGTCTAGCAATGGCACTGGAGCCGCTAATAGAGTAGGAGGAATGCTAAAGAGCATGGCAGGTGTTAATGATTTTTTTAAACAACTAAAAGACATTATTAATGTGAAATTGTATCTTATTTTAGCAATAGATACGATGAGTATAACTATTCCAAATATAATTCCCATCCTTAAAGGAACATTGTGTGTTCAGCAGTTGGTGACAACAGGTAATGGATTATTTAGATAGAGAAGTGTATCTTGTTTTTGCTGAAAAAATAGTAAACTTTGTCCATGCTTTAAATCTAAATAATACAACCATCAAATAACATCCAATCTTGCTTTTCATAAAAAATATTCACAAAAAACTCAAAATATCAGATGTTTATTCTTCTGACCCAGACTCGGAACCTCCACAAACAAAGAGTGTGAGGTGAAAGTTGATGAATTCATGCAAAAAGTTTTGCCGGATAACAGAAAAACTGGGAATGATATGATGGCTTCATTTAAAACAGATGACGCTATATGGGTGCTTTTTGGTTAGCTGGGCGCCAGTGTTATATATACAGATTACATACGAACAATGTAAATAATTCACTATATAACATTGATTTTTACTGAGATACTTAAAAGTTGCACAAATTTCAAAGAGGAAAAAAACAAAAACATATCCGTAGTCAACATCCTCTTTTGAATCCATTTATAATTACCAAAGACAACAAGATATCTGAAATCATATCGATAGGATCTTGAGTGTTAAGAAATTTATTGGGGAAAAAACTGATTAAAATGAGGATTTACTTTTCTAAAAGTATGTTAAAAAAAATCTAAAATTAACAATTTTTATACTTTTCCAGAATCAGATGTTTTTTAAAATCCTTGAAGAACCAAATTTTAACAACAAACAATTTTAACATTACAAATTTACACTTTAATAAAACAAAATGACAGATAACTTATTATAAAGGTTATTTAAAATGTTTGTAAATAATAAAATGTCACTTTTTATTCATTGGTTTATTTTTTATTATACTTTTACAATGTGACCACTTTACCCCACCCCCTGGGGTAAAATTGTCATAAAAACATGCCTGAAAAAATATGTTATAAAAAGGTGTTATTCTACAAAGATATTTCTGAAATGGATATGTATGTGCTCTAGAGTAATGTAATGTAAAATAACATCCAAAATTTTAGAAAAATTTCAGAAATTCTGATATTTATATCCTTAGAAAAGCCTGTTTTTATGACCACTTTCCCCCACCTGCTCCCAAATAAATTTTTAATTTGAAGGAAATATTCTTCTGGCAGTTTAAAAAATTGGCAAAAGTTTAAAATAATACCTTTTTCAAAAATATGTAAAAAATATCTCTCGAAATGCTGAAAATTTGAATTTTAAATGGAAATAAATCCTCAAAAAATGAGTCAAATAATAAAAAAAAAAAAAGAAATGTGGTCTCCGGGCACTTTTAATGTATAAAATGATCTAAAAATGATTAAATTCATATGTACAGTTTTTGCTCGTATAAAATTTTTTCATTGAAATTATTTTGACCAACTTTAACATTAAATATCTTTTTTAATAATTATTAGATTTAAAACTTTCTGCTACAGCGTGCATTATTATATTTTATTATCTTCTCCCTAGAGGGCGACAGCATGAAAAAGCGAAGAGATTCGCACTTTCAAACTAATGCAGGCTCGCGAATCTTTTAACGTGCGCGTGCCGAAAATTTATCAACGATGTAATGTGGTAAAACTTATACAAAAATGATTTTGAAGAGTTTTATATTTATACAAAACACTGGTTATAAAATCAGTTACTTTCATGCATTAATAATTAAAATATATTAAAAATCAAAATGCGTGTTTTCTGTATATTGCAATCAGCCATTAAATGAGTAAATTTTTAATTCGTAAATAGGATTAATTTATGCGGTATGTACTGTAATAAGTGAAAAAATCCAAGTTTTTTTTTTAAATTAATTTTTAACTTATTATTAATGCAAGCTTTTGGTTATAATTTTCCAAGTTGCATTAAACATTGTACTAATAAATATGTGTCAAAAACTATAGCATGACTGGAAAAGAAAATTATTCTGATACGTTATTTGATTTTAATTTATTTTTATTGTTTTATTATTAGTTTTAATTTATTTTTATTCGAAAATGCATGAAACTAGCTGGTGTTGTTGTTCAGAAACTATGTCATCAAGCTGTTTTTCATTTTTTTTTTTTTTTTTTTTTTTTTTTTTTTTTTGCAAACGCAATAGATTATATTGTCAGAGTGGACTTTTCGAATTGAACTTCCTGTAAAAAAATCATTCAAGAGAGGGCGAAAAACGGGTTGTCACGTGATCGATATCGCTTATAATTCAATGGGTAATTGATTGATCAAAAAAATGGAAAAAACAGTTGAATTCCAAATCGCTTTCATGGCCGGGCCAGAACGTTTTGCGCTTGTTCAACGGAGCAGTTAAGAACAGCCTTAAAGAGCGATCAAATTTGCGTGCTTTTAGAATTTTAGGGTTATGAACAGCCCAGGTAGCACAAAGATATCGGCCAATATCAAAATATAATGTTGGCCAATGTCAAAATCTAATATTGGAAAACATTAAATGATATTCCAGGAATATCATTTTTTGATATTTGGCAACGTTGGCCAATATTTTTCGACATCTGTAAACATCATTTTTTGACATTGAGCAATATCATTTTCCATCATTCCTGAATATCGTTTTCCGACATTCAGCAACATCATTTTCCATCATTCCTGAATATCATTTTCAGACATTCAGCAACATCATTTTCCATCATTCCTGAATATCATTTTCAGGTTACTTACAAATTTCAGGCTTTTTCAGGAGTAAGACTTTTATTAAAACTTTTTTGGCAGTTATGATTTTAAACTTATGGGTTATTCCATAAGTCAAAAAAGTTGGTTAGGAACTTATTTACTTTAACAATTCCTTTTTACGCTTTTCTGTAAACAAAGTTGCTTATAAGCAACTCTCTTTTATTTTATGTTGGAGAAGAAAATACTAGTTCACAATATACATCATGTTTTTTTTTTTACTTTTTTTTTTGACATATTTTAAGATAGAATTGTTGGCTAAATAAATAATAATTTAAGACAAAAAAATCGTTCTCTTCTTCGTCAATGGCATTTTCTGACAACACTATTTAAGAGTATTAAATGAAGGTGCATTTTTAAGGTCAGCGTAATGCATATTTTGCATTTTGAGAGGCTGTAGAAGTCATTTTTCCGTGTTGTTTACATTTTAATAGTAAACACTATCATGAATCAAAATTTGTGTTTGTTAAAAAGGTCTAAAAATATACAATGTAATCAGTTAAAGAAAATTATATGCATTTTTTTTTTAATCCTGAAAGGCAATTTGGTTTAGATTTAAACCTGAATGCATAAAAAGCCACCCTAGCTTCAGATCCAGTATGAGGCAGGAGAATTCAGATGCTAGAATCGCCATTTTTCCCCTGCAAAATAATAAAAAAAAAAGCAGAAGGTTTACATTAGATACGATACAAATACATACACTGTTTGTGCATAGATTATGTTTAAAATTACATACAGGCATGCACAGTGAGTTAAGAAGAAAGTATATCAAGAAATTATACTAATTAATACGGTAATTACAAGCATGAAATGGTTTTAAATACATACCTTTGGGAAGTCGTAAAATTTTGTCACAGCACAATTCACCTCGCAGAAAGGAATTAGTAGCTTGACCAACCCCCACTTTTCGGGAGAATCGGGGACGTTCAATAACTGGTGCATTGCGTAATGATATATTAAATTAGAAATCGTAAAATCATAAAAACGTTGGAATCAATTTATGGCCTCAATAAAAGTGTTGGGATAAATTTATGACTTTTCAGACCACCCAAACTTTAAGGCAGATAATAATATTAAAGTATATGTAAGGGGCCATTTGCAGACTGTTAGCTAATAGGCCTATCGAAGTATAATAAAAAATCTTCTCACATCCAATAACAGTGGACTAGACAAAAATAGTTCCACCGACTGCAGGAGCTGGTGTGCAAGAAGAATAAGTTTTGAAAAAGGATAGTCTGAAAAAAGATGTAGAGGACGCAGGAGCTCTCCTGAAAGCCCCTGCAATGAGTCCCGTAAGCCCTAGTAAAGCCCAGGCGAGATGGACATATCGGAGCGAGCCTAATCGAGCCTAATCAAGCCTAATTGAGGATGTCTTCCTGAGGTACCTATCGGAGTGAGCCTAATCAAGCCAAATTGAGGATGTCTTCCTGATGTACATTTTTTTTTAAAAGATTAAACATACTTAAAATAATGAGAAGCAAACAAAAGTGTTGCTTTCTATTTTTTGAATTAATATTATGTTTTTCTGTATATAGTTATGTTTAATGTAAATAAAATATTTAATCAAGTTTTAAAAAGTTTCTGTAATTATTTAATTAATGATATTTAAAGTGTGTCAATTTATTTTTTACAGCTTAAATTTTAGTTTAATTCATAAGTGGAAGAGTTCGTCTAAATAATTCACAACGCAAACTCTTAATTTTCTTAGTAATTATTCAAATTTAATAATTACATTTTGACGCGAATTATAATTTAATTTTATGAATGCTTCGCGTTGCTCTTCTACTAGAATTTAGGTAAATACGATCACTTATATTATTTGAATTTATCTAAGGTATATAAAATTATATACCAATTTGCTATGAGGTTGCTTGGATGATTTGGACCAATTAACAATTTTGAATATATTTAATAAAAAAATAAACAGGTGTAATTATCTGTCCAGCAACGTGTAAATGCCATTTTTTTCTTTTTTATTATCCAGAAATTAATTAAACAAGTTACTGTTATAATTTGGCATTACTTAGTGTTGTTGAGAACATTAAATCACCTTTTTTGAACGGGATAGTTTTGATAATTTTTACACTTCAATGAAGGCAGAAAAAAATGCTTGTATATTTTATGTTACGTCAGTTACAGAATTTTGAAATGTAATTTTTGGGACTCAAAGAGAGATTGAAATAATCTGTAGATATTTGGGTATTAAGTCCTTAGTAAGAAATATTTTAAATTGTAAAATTTTGTTCTAGCTTTATTAGTAAATTTATGCAAAGTTTCAAAGAATTTTAAAAGGTTTTCTAAATATTTTGATATTTAGTCTAATTGAATATTAGCTATTCTGGCCTAATACCAAATCTCCTGTGAATTCAGAAAAAAATATATACAAAATAAAATAAAAACTTACTGGTAAAGCTTTTTGCTTTTATTTGTATAATTTTCCAGCTGCTGGATGGAAGTGCACAATCCGTGATCAACTTCTTCACAACAGTTTCAGATGAAGAATTTGGCCATTTTGGTTCAGTCATGCTGATCATCCAAATCGTTGGAATAACTTCACAGCTGTCTTCTCCCTCAAAACAAAACTTTTCCATCTTTAAAATGAACCTTTCACAAATTTAGCATTTAAAAGTAAAATCTGACCTGTCACTTTTATATATATAAAGAAAAATTTGCATTTAACATAAAAATAGCTTCTTAAAAATGTATAAAAAAATGCTCTTGCAGGTGCATCACAATTAAAATTTAAATTATCAAAGTGATAGAATGTAGAGTTATGCATAAACCCATTTTCTTTCAAATCCCTAACCTCAGAAATAAAATCCTTTAAAAAGGTGTCCAAGGATGTTGGTTTAGATCCCTACGAGATTTCCTTCTCCCTTCGATTATACAGGCGCTTTTTTAACATTGTTGCATTAAGCTGTCCCCATCCGCTACTACAAGAGCTCTCTCGCGCTGTCGTTGAAAAGTCTGTTTAGGTTAGATGCTGTTGTTTTTTTGAGCGATGATTGCATGCTCACAAATTTTCACTCATTTGGTTCTACTACAATTCTACTCTCATTATTTATTTGTCAATCAGTTGATTGTGTTAAAAATAATTAAAATGTTATAATTTAATATTCCGTAATTGGGTAATCTTTTTAAAACAGGGCAAATTAGCATGTTTTTTAGATAAACAGCAAAAACAATTGTATGCGGCATGATCTTTGTAGGTTGGAAGATAGGATTTTAATTTCTTGTGCATTATTAAACACTAGAAAATTCTTTCCTAAAATTTTCTCAAAATATTATGTGAACCGTGGTACCTACAAATAAAAATTCAATAAAATCGCATATTTCTTCTATTAGGGTGCAGTAAACACTTCTCAAAAATGGTACCATTTTCAGGCATGAAAGTGTTCCTCCTAAAGGTGGAATTCCAACTTTTTAAAAATAATTTTGGTGATTTTCTGGATTGATGGAAAAATGCAAAGAAAATATTGGAAGCATATAAGGTGGGGGAGGGATCTTGAAAATTTAATAATCAGACATTTTGTCTAACTAAAATCCTTGGAGGTTTTTTTTTTTCCTGAATTGCTGTGCAAAAGATCTATCAAATCAAATGGAAGCTTATATTATAATCACATGAAAGTCGTGTGAATAAATTTGATTAAAGTATCTCTCCAGAGTGAAAGTTTAGACTTAAAAAGAAAAAGGAAGTTTCATAATGTTCTTTTTGCAATAGAATATTTTCTATTTATGCAACACTTTTGATTTAAAAGTTTAAATTTGTTTTTAATGCTTTCTAAGCTATAAAAAGAAAATAACAATCATACATGCAATTATATTTCATTTTATCACATAAATAACTGTTAAAATGTGTCTAAATTTTAAAAGTTTGGCGCCATCATATGGATCGAAAAGATTTTTCCTCCTTTTTCCTATTTCCCACTTTCATGCCTGCATTTTAGGCTCTTGGATATCAACCCCCCTCATAATGTGTTGTGCATTTTAAATTGAGGTAAACCAAAATTAGAAAAGATCATTTTAAATGAAGATGTAAATAACTTATCTAAATTAGATAGTTTGTCTTTCAATGGGTGTCGTAAGAAATATTGTCTGACGTAATTATTGTCACCTAAAAATTCAGCTTCAAACGCAAAGTTTCTTTTTAGAGAGGGGGTGGGGAGGAAAAGTCACTATCAGAGCAAAAGTTCTATATCTACAGAACGACACCGTTAATAACAGTTGAAAAATTCATTTACACTTGTTTTCACAGAAAATATCAAATTTTGAAATAAAATATAAAATATCGAACGTATCAAACGTCTTGACATTTTGAAAGAAATATCGGATATATATCATGGTATATCTCAAGGATAAGCTATTCGATTTCTAAATATACCCATATAAATATATATACTCACTGATATATACATCACCGAGCCCCGTTAATTACAAAATACTATTTTCTTACTTAAAGCTCTTTTACAGATTCTTTAAAAGTTCTTTGACTCGGAAATCTGTGTATTCTTTTTTTCTTGCAAAAAATGTCAACTAATTTACTTACAAATTTAATTCAGACCGAAAAAAAAAATACTTTCATTTTACATGGAAAGGTTTAAAGTTTAAACATGGAAAAATTTCTGAAATAAAAGCTTTTATTTCGGCCTTTTAAACAAACCAAAAGTTTCGGCAAAAAGACAAGACAGTTCACATTTTTTTCTGTATAATATTAAAGCTGTTCTCAAATTAAAACTCCCTATTTTCTGATACATTCCTGAAATAATTTTTATTCGAAAACGCAGAAAATTGCTCGATGTTGTTATTCAGGAACTGCGAACTCGAATAGTATATACCATTTTTCGATAAAGGCAAAGGATTCTTCAAAAAATGCGGGCAAAGTAGGCATTTTGAACCGAAATTACGAAAGTGACTCCCGATAAAGGCCGTCAAAAGACAACAATTGCTTATAACTCAAGATAATACATTTATATACTTCAAAAATAAAAATAAATAAAGGCGCTTTTCAATTCCTAATCACTTCAATTGTCATATCTGCTAATTTCATGCTTTTATGTTTTAAAATGAGTCTGTGAATGTACAGGGACTGGTGAAACAAAAGAGGAGAGGACGAAGGCCTGGTATTCATTCAATGCCCCTTCCTATGCTGTCACAAAAAATTAAACGTCCTCTATGTCTTAAAATACAGATATGAATATATAAATACATATTTAGATAAATATATTACTTGTGTTTAATCTCTCCCGACTCCAATGGCACAAAATATGCAGTATAATTTGTACAAGATGGAATTAGATTTTAAATATTATCTCTGTAAATTTGTTCACCAAGTTCGGCACCCCCTAAAATCAAAGAGGTTCAGTGCCACGGCCCAGTTGGAAGGGTTTTTTTTAATCAGCCCCTGTATTTGTGTTCGAAAATTTTGCGTTGTTGAGCGGAGAAAACAATATATTTTAGATCCGTTTCACAATAATAATAATAATAATTTAAAAAACATTTTATTATTTGTTTTTACATTTAATGATTTAATTGATTCTAATTATATTTTTCATAAAGAACCAAGATTTTCAGTGAATTGATAAAGATACAACAATAATTTTTCATTAGCATATTTAGTTTTCTTTCTTTTTTTTTTTAAATAAGTAATAAAACTCATTGATGATTTCTGTAAGTATTTAAAATATTAATAAATAAAATTAAGGGAAAATAAAATTTGAGAGACTTTCCTTAGAATATTTTTACTGTCACGAAAATAATTAAATCGTGGTGAATTTATAAATTAATTTAAAAAGGAAGGTGGGACACATTTAAGTACAAAGCTAAATTAATATACTTATTATATATGCATATATTCTTTAAGTTTATTGTAGATTTGAGATTAAGAACAATTATAAGCAAACCTAGATTTTTTTTTTAAATAAAGGTAAAACTAAAGTAAAATATACGGTCTAATTTATATATTTTTTTTTTCAGTGCTGGTGTGATAAATATAATTAATTTAAAATAAGAGTGGTCTAAAGATACAAATAAATAAAAAGTTATTTAATGTTTATTTATTTATTTTTTTAATCCATTATATATTCGGCTTCAAATATATATGTAGAGCTTAGTAGAACGTACAACACCCCTCCCCCCGCCCCTTTATTTTTCAAAAATATCTTGAAGTCTGAAAAAAAATCTGTCTATTTCACCATAACATTTACTAATCATTTTCTGATATTAAAATAGAACAAAGTTTCTTTCAAAAAATTGATTCAATAATAATAACAAATAGTATTTTATGCATAATTAAAAATACAAATGGACATTTTTTCTTAGGCCAGCAAATTTTAAACAGGTTACAGGCACGCACATGCTGATGTAAAACAATGGCATTCATTCCTTCAACTCTTTTTTTTAATATAGATAACCCAAACATTCTTTTCCTTTCAAGTAAATAACAATAGCATTGGACAAAGCAAGACAGCTGTTTCCCTCTCCCAAACAAATAAAAACACGTGAGCGCTTTCATCTGATTGGCTACAACTGTGTCCGATCGCACGCAGGTGATATTCTGCGTTTCATCCTCCACTATGGGAAGAATAGCTCATCGTCCGGCGGTCGCTATGAGACCCAGATCCCGATTCGCGGTATTTACTCGATTACACCAGAATAAACGCCCATGAATGGGAGTTTGCGAGTGTAGCTCGTTAAGTGAAAAACACAATTTTTACCCACCGTCCCAGGACGGGCATTTACACTAGTTAAATATAATTCCTGCCGTATCAAAACGAAAAGAAAAAAATACTCACTTTACAGGCAAGCGAAGAGGGCTAGAAAAGCTTTAATAATAACACTTGCAATTCCTGATGGTTTGTTTATATACAGATATATATAGGTCGCGTTATACATTTTTTTAATCCTAGGGGGAAAAAAGCTGATTCTTTCCCTAGCTTTGACAAATGCTTGTGATACTGCATAATCAGATAATTGCATTTACGTGTGTTCATTTATTTTTCAATGTAAGCAACAGAAAAATCTATGCTAATTTATCTCCTGTCCTGAATTTCTTAATCTTTAGATATACGGAGATTATGATACAATGTAATATTGCTTTTCCTTGAAATAAGGAAAAAAAACAGAAAATTTAGATTTTTAGAACATGAACTCCATTTAATTTTTTACATCGGGCTTAACGCTTGGGAAAGTGCTTTATGATAATTACACGCAAATGTTTTTTTGACTGTCCTCATTACATATTCCTTTTTAATTTACCACGATTTAAATGCAACTAGGAAGTTATCAAACAGATCACGTCGTTCCATTCCATTAGTAACATTTTATGAAATGAGATTTCCCGGTTCAAACATAATCGTTTGACCCACAGTTTAAGGGAATGAAAGTAATTACATAAAAATTAATCTTTCGTGTTGTATGTGTAGAATTATATTGATTTAAATAATGCTTGCATTGCAGTGGAACCTATAGGAAACTGGTACCATATTGTTTTGATGCTTAACTAAAACATATAAATATAACGATAACCCATTACACCATTCATTCTATTGGTCGATTTCGAACGCATAAAATATGGTAAGTGAGAAATCCTGCTTTAATCTATACATTTAATATACATTTAATATAAATTTTGTTAGATGCGCTTTTTGAATTTTAGCGTTTTATTTTTTAACTATACATTTCTAGAGGATCGCATATTTTCATTCGTAAATACAAAAAAATTGCATTAATGCAAAACAAATAGGTGTTGCTATCCAACGTACAATTTATTCACAAGTTTAACATAAAACTCTGTAAAATAAATTGTACGTTGGATAGCAACACCTATTTGTTTTGTATCGATATTACAAAGTAAAGTCCTTTATTATTATTAATTGCATTAATGTTCGTAAAAATATAAAATTTACCGATTTTGTTCAGATACCAAGAAATTAAGAAAATATTGTTAAAGGTAGTACTTTTAGTCGAGTTAACAGTCACAGAAATGCCGTCACAAGGGAACAATTGGCTATTACTTCCGGAAATTAAGTTTAAAAAGTCTAACAATTGTAAATGATTAAATATGGCAAAAATGTGTATTACATTTTAGAGGTAATAAACAGGGATGTAGTGAAGGGTATACGAAGGTATACGCCGTATATCCTCTGGATTTTTTTAATGAACAACGTATACTCTCTGTTTCTCATGAAAGCTATAGTATATATGCACTAGGGTATACCCTCTGCTTTGAGCGTATACCCTCTGCTTAGAACGTATACCCTCTGTTTCTTTTACGACTACACACCACTGGTAATAAAACCGTTCAAATTGGAAGCTATGTGATTTTATTAGTGTTATGAAAATTGCAGGTGTAGCCTCTTCTTTCTGCTCAAAGTATTGAATTGTTTTTTCAATCGAACTTGTACCTTTGGAATGGATCATTTTCTTCTGATTGATTCATGGCTTCCATTATTATGAAACACAGGGACGTAACTACAGGGAATGGGGGGGGGGGGGGGATGCGACTTGACCCACATTCGGGATAGTCATGTGCATTCGGTAATTTCACATTTCAAAAATTGCATCATTTGGGGGGGGGGGGGGCGACGAAGCCAGGTGCCCCCGAAATCGGCTTTGCCGACCTTTTAAGCGAAGTTTGCTAATTTTTAAAATAAACGGTCAAGTGCGAGTATTACTCGCGTACAGAAGGTTACGTACAATAATATATGAACTAGTAAGTGTATTATTAAAAAAACGAATACACCTAATGTTTTTTTTTTTTTTTTTTTTTTTTTGGTTGCATGCAACTTTCTTGGTACCCGATTGCGGGGAAAGTAACGAATTGTTTTGTTTTTTTTTCTGGCCTGCTCTGGATGGAGCATGCAGGTTTTTTAACACAATCCACTATGACTCAACTCAAGTATAAGAGAAGGGAATCTTGGGTAGTTGGGTCAAAGCAGATGTGCAATAAGGGAGTGTTTATCACATTTTGGCGTATTTTTCTATTTGATTATTTTTCATTTCAAGAGTAGATCTGTAAAGTAAAAATAAATAAACTATGAACGAACGTTTAATGATTTTTCTTATGACGATAAACTGACGCCTTTCTGCAGTATTTTTAAAAACTTAATTAGAAGTTTGTGCTAATTGAATGATTATTTGAAAAATAAATACTTTAGATTAGTATTATTCTTCATATTTTTTAATTTTAATGAAAATAACAAAATTAAAAAACTGAGGGGTTTTTTTCTTTCCCACTATGTTAAGTTGAAAAAAATATCAATTTAAAAATTACCGTAAATGTACAGTTTTATTAGCGTTTATTTATTTATATATTCATTTATTTTTGTTAAAAACTATATTCAGCTACATTCTTCATAAAAGTTTTATATTTATACTTGTGACTAATTATAAATACTTTAAAAATGTAGAACGAATATAAATATTGTTAGTGTTGAATTTAGACACTTTTCTCCGGGAGGGATTAAATTACTGAGATTAGAAATACTATTAATAATCCAAGTTGGTTAAAAAGTACTCATTTTCTATTACTGCAGATTTTGAATTAGTCTAATAACTAAACTTAAAATTTAGTTTTTAAAATCTGTAAACAATAATAAAATTTTTTATTTAAAAAGATTTTTCTAGTTTTATTGACCTATTGTGTATGTTCACGCATAATTTTGTATAAAGGTTCCGTTTTAACTTTTTAAGTACGAAACCCTAAAAACTAACTAATTTTTAAACTGCAGAATACTCTTTTACTCATTTATTTTCGGACCGGTCACCGACTTTCAACTAAGGATGCACCGAATAGTGATTTTGGCCGAATACCAAATATTCAGCCAACAGGTAAACCGAATACCGAATATTCAGTTAGCCGAATATTCGGCCTGCCGATTACTTTTAAATTTCAGAATTTGAAAGCATTAAAAAAGTTAAATTTTGAAACAATTTTACATATAGATAAACAAGATCTTTTTTACAAAAATATGCTTTGAATTGTTATTTAAGAAGAGGACAGTTTTAAAACTTCTTTAATTGATAAAATTTTAAATTTCATGGATTCATCTCTGAATTAAAAAACAAATTAATAAAATTTTCTTATATTCTAAAACAAGTATTTTAAAATCAAAGTGAAATTTTGAAGGAATTAAATTAAAAATTGTACAGTTATGTACAGTTTATTTGTCAGGAAGGGTTAGATGAACGTGAAATTGGGACGCTGCCTACGACAGCGTACTTCTTCGAATTCGTATTTTATATTTTAAAATAAAAATCTGTCCAAACAAACTTAGAGTCACGGGCCCATTGCCTTCCGCAGCGTACACCCTCGAATTTCTATGAACTTATATTTTTAAACGAACCTAGAATTGGGCACCATTTCGGCACTGTACACCCTCGAACTTGTGTGGTTTTATATTTTTAAAATGAAAGTCTATCGAACGAATCTAGAATCGGTGCCCCATTAGTTTTGGCAGCGTACACTCTCGAATTTGTATGGTTTTGTATTTTAAAATGAAAACCAATCCTGTTGAACCTAGTGTCAGGGACTCGGTGAATTCGGCAGTGTAAACCCTCGAATTTATAAGATTATATATTTTTAAAGGAACCTAAAATTGGGACGCTATACTGCCTTCGGCAGCATACACCGTTGAATTCGTATGATTTAAAAATTTTTAAACGAATCTAGAATTTCTGCGCTCCCCCTCCCCCCTTTCGTTCAGAAACGTTCATCCTGGTGCAGTTAGGTCGAAATAGCACATCACTCGGGCGCTGCGTTAAATCCGACTAATTTCCGAATTTCAAAGTCGCATAACTCGGCACGTTTTGGTTGTAGACATATGATTTTTTTTATTTTTCATTTTACATATCAGTGTACAAGGTCTCTTTCACTAACTGTAACTTATAGGACGGTATAAATGTTACTTTTCGTAACTTTTTCCGAAATGCATTTATTGACTCAAATGGAATTATATTAATTTAGAATAATTGTTTAGTTAGTTTGAAAAGTTTTTGTTATTAGAACTATATCTCTAAAACTAACGGTTTAGAAATTAGCTATCCGATCACGTTTAGAAAGAACACGTCGTATATTTAATCGCATTTTACGACTGCTTCAAACAAAATTGTCAATATTTATTTTACAATGAAATTTTTTGCCTAGAATAAAAATATGCTCTTATTGGTCTAGCATTGGCATGGATATTTGTTTTTAACGCTATCATTAGTAATTTTAATATTTTTATTGTTATCTATCATATAACAAATTATTTTCACAGTGCTATAATAAGGCATAAATATGCAAGAATCGAAAATTAAAAACTGCAATCAATCATTCGGTGATTTTATTATGAACATTCGATAAATGCGGTGTCGACACCCCCCCCCACCCTCCTAACAAAATGCTTTAGCTACGCCACTGATGAAACAGCCATTGTAAATGAAGTGTTACGTGAAGATGAAAGAGCAGCCGTACTGACCAGAAAATCAGAGTTCTAACTTTTTACGACTGCTCTTTCATCTTCCCATAACACTTCATTTATAATGGCTGTTTCATAATAATGGAAGCTATTGGTCCATCAGAAGAAAATAACTCGGTTAAGCGGGAAGCGTATAATCGGGACTCTACTGTATATTTCATTTAAAAAATGATCTTTAGAATATTTTTGTTGGTGTTCAGAGTGGAGTGTGTGTGGGGGGTGGCATTGATCACAGACGTGTATCTAAACGAAAATGTTACCTTTGATTGGATTACGATCGCTTAATTTTACATATCGTCGATTTTTTTAAAGGAAAATTGCATTTTAATTATAAATTAAATTAATGTTTTGAAGACGATTTGAGTTTTTTTCTTCATATTATTTCTTGCCCTTCCCCTTCCTACTTCCAGTACCCCCTGCACCCATGCAAAAAAACTATATGATTAAAAAACTAATGATTAAAATTTTATTATGACAACTTAGTATGCTATTGTTTTCAAAAGAAATTCTTTATTAACGTTTTCCTCGCAATGTGGCAAGTTAAACCATTCATTATGATCAATTTGGGGCATTTTCTTTTAGCCATCTTATAACGTACGTAGATAAGCAAAGTAAAAGTTTGCAAAAAAATACTCGTGTCAACCAATCCATCATTTTTTCTACTATTATCCTACTAGTATTTTTTCTTAAAATTGTGGCAATTATTTTGTGATACCCTGTTTACAGATGGGAGCAAGTACCTGGTACAAAACTTATGCATACATACAATACGTATAAAGTTTAGTACTAGCCACTTCCACATTATTTCAAAAGAATTCTGTAGATATATGCAAGCCCCCTCCCCCCCCCCCCAGAATGATGCTTGCCCCGGGGCCCCCTATAGTCTTAGTCGGGCCCTGGCTTCACAAGATCTGATGTCAGAAAAATGGACCCTTCACTATTCTTAAAACCTAGATTTCCACTTTCTTATTAAATTCATTTTAAATAATTTTCCAAATTTCAGTCACTGCATTTCCTTTCCTCATGCTATAAATTTAATATCGCTAAACCTGGTGATTTAAAATGTTTCACAATTATTATCAACTAGCAGAACTACCCAGCTTCGCCCGTGTTCATTATAAGAGACCTTCCATGTAAAATAATAAATTAAAATAAACTACTGTAGTAATCACAATAACTGAGATTTGTGCATTTTTGCCCACAAATCATTAAAATGACAACTAGAAAACATACATTATAGATTTTTTATAGATTTTAAAGTGATTCTCAAACATGAATATTTTTTAAACGTGCGTGCAATTACAAAAGATTAACTCAATTGCTCAAAAACGCTGCAAATAATTCAGTACTTGTTTGTTTTCGTGTAATATTTCACAACTAAATTAAAACGCCGAAATAAAATAAAATAAAACACGAATTTAATAGATATCAAATTGAACTACGCAAAATAATCTATTATGTATAGAAAATGCAAATGGGAATTTCATTCGGGCTGCTTATAACTTGAGTTCTTCTGCATGGATTTCAATGCGATTATCAGTTTCTCAGGAAAGGTTTCAGTGTATAACATATTGTTTTATGTTGCTTAGTCATAGAATTACAGGGAAAAGTTTTATACCTTTTTATTAATTTGCATTTTTTGTTTTGCAGCAATATTTAACTATTTAATAATCATAGTATTATTATTCATATTTCTTATTTATTTTTTACCCTCTAAGATAAGGAAAGGATAAGCGATGAGTCATATCTGGGAAATAATTTTAAATGATTTTTTTAAAAATATGGAAATAAAGATTTTGTAATTTGTGGAGTGTCCACTTTTCTGAGACTGAATTTTGTGAAATACAGATCACTGATAATGTAATTATAACATAATAACAACATCGGGCCATAACAACGTTGGCTGATGGTTTGAGCACGTTTTAATCTTATCATTTTCATGCTGACAGCAACCTTTGACGTCATCTAAAGACGCACCCACAATTTGGCCAATCAGGAGAATGGCAGAGACAGTCCTTTAAAATAGAAAGTGAAAGTGAATATCCTTACATATGTCACATTTTCCATTCAAAGAAAGTTCTTTGCGCGATTTTTTTTTTTTTTTTTGAGGGGAGGGGGGGGGGTGGTTATTTTCATTTTATGCTTTTTTCTTGTCACTAAAATTTATAACAAAATTGTGACTTATTTCATATAACTACTGAAAATGAAGTGTACAGGGAAATAAAAAAAATAAGGATTATAGATTTCTGCCATTTTTAGAAACAAATAAAAAAAACAGAAGTTATAAAATCAAATATAGTTTACAAAGGGAAAAATTAACCATCTCAAAGCTATTAGATTTTTCAAAATTTATGTCACTACAGGTCATTCTAAAAAATGTTTATTCTCTTATATATAAATTTAAGAGAGTAATTGAGAGAATTATTCTCACAACCTATAGCTGGAAAGAGAGAGTATTCTCCAAAAATGAAATAAGATAGATGCTCGAGTTTTGGCCACCTTTAGAGAAAATTTGAAATAGAAATTTTACAGTTATTGACCGATTAAATCATTACAACACCATTCTTTAATAAATTTAATCGTCTTTCTGTTAATTATAATGACTTTCTACAGAATATTTTAGATTGTGAGCAGGAGCGGATTTATGAAGCGAGGGGTCCCTCTCACTGGAACTTTTTGGGGGCCCTTCCATCTTGCAAAATTGGGTATATTTATAATTTAAAAATAATAGATATTCAAAACTTGATTACAATAATTACTTACAAATTAATTAAAATGTATTCAGATCGTTAAGGATTAATTACACAAAATTCATTTTACATTCAAATTACATCAGATTATTTTACATGAACTGAAATACTGCGACGAATAAATGTGTTAAAATTATGTATACTGTTTTCCTTTATGGATTTCCATGCGTAAATGCGTGTTAGGTTCTCATAGAAAGACCCCTCGGGCCTGTATCCGTGTGCAGAAAATTGGCCGCCATAAAACAACACAACACAGCACTTATTTTCCTTTCGATTTTTTAAGAACATAAAACGATAATTCAAACCGAGGTAAATCAGAAACTAAGGAAACAATATTTTAGTATCTGCTGAGCTGTAACTCAAAATCTTTTTTTGCTGCTTTTCGTTTTTGTCTCATTTATGACAATGCATGTTTAATGGGTTCTAATGCATGAGGCTGCAGCAGCCCACACTGCATCCCATTATCTTGCTTGACATTTTAATTTCATGTTTTAATAAAACAATTTTAGAAATGAAATAAATTCATCCATTAGAACCAAATTAAATTATATTTTTTTCCTTTTCGCGCCACACAACTGGGTTCAAAGAATGGCAAATGCTTTATGAATATAGGGGTAATTAGAATCACTTTTAGGTAGATTTCGTATGAAATACTACCTATTGGGATCGTTCCTATGTTGGAATTTCTGAAACATTTTTGCAGATCTACACCGATCATGACCCCTAGAACCCAAAACCACCCTCAGTAAAAAACTTTATATATATATCTATCTATCTATCTATCTATCTATCTATATATCCTTTCTTCTGGACACAATAACTTTCGTAATTCTGCACCAATCTCTTCCAAACTGATACACAAAATCAATGGCCGTAAAATCTCGGTCAAGTTCGTTAATGGGCAAAATCGGACCAAGGGGATGGAAATAAGGAGGGGTTTTGTGAAAACAGAAAACCCCCCATAACTTCTTAATTTTTGTACATATCAAATCAATTTAAAGTTTTTATTACTTCTAAAAACAGGGTCAAAAATTTATGTATCACAGATTTTTGATAAAGTAAAAAATGGGCACAAGGGGCGCCAAAAATTGGGTTTTTGGGAGAAAAAAAATCATAACTTCGTCAATTCTCAAGATATCAAATCCAATTAATTTTATTATAAATTTCCTTAAGATTATCTACAACTTTTATATTCACAAGTTTCTGATAGAACCAATTCGTACCGCAAAAAAAATTAAAAACGAAAACAAAAAGGGGGTTTGAAAAAGAAAAAAATCCATAACTCCGTCAATTCAAAAGATATAAAATTCCCATGAATTTATCATATATCTTCTTAATATTGTCTACAACATCTATATAGACAAGTTTTGGATAGGACCAATTCTTACAGCAAAACAAATTAAAAATACATAGCGGTTGACGAAAAAAAAATCATCTTAGTAAGGGTGTATTCAAATCCAAACTGCTTATTTTCTAACTCATTTTACAATTCATTTTTGTTCTCAAAGGCTTCCAATTGGTACACTCAGAAACTATATAAACTACCGTAATGGTCGATTGTTTGATAGAGGGAGAATATATTTTTTTAAATGCTGTTAAAAGGGGCACTTTGAACCGAATCTACCGAAGCGGATTGTGTAGGAAAAATCATTGTCACTCAAATCCAAACTGCTTATTTTCTGACTCATTTTTAAATTCATTTTTGCTTTCAAACGCATTTAATTGGTAGATTCGCTTATTCAGAAACTATATAATGTACTGTAATGATCGATTTTTGGATAGAGGCAGAATATATTTCAAAAAATGATGTCAAAGTGGGCATTTTGAACGGAATTTCCGGAAGCGATTGTGTTAGAAACGAAAAATATTGTTCTTCTGAGAAAATAATTGTTTATATATCAAGTTTTAATTAATTGAACAAAAAATAAAAACACAGGTCGCTTATAAATCTCTTCAAAAATCAAGTCAGCAAGTTTCATATTTTTTTATATTAAAAATGAATCTGGAATTATGCCAGAAAATTTCGAGTTGTTGAGCATGGAAAAGTATTTTTTTGAATACCGTCCTAACATGATTCTTATAAAACCAGCTATTATATAAAAATGAAATAAAAACTCGTCAAAAGCGGCCAGATAAAATTGTTAAAGTGGATTTATCTCTAATCATGATTTAGTTTTTGTTTGTGAAATTAGTATATTTGACTTCGAAATCTACCTCTGCCTGTAGGCCGGGCCGGCAGGGATTTTTTTGACAATTTGAACCTTGATAATTAATTGCCAGAGAATAAAGTGGGCTACGTACTAATGTTATGTATAATCCTTAGTCAAGAATTGTAAAAATCTAGCATAGTTTGGTTTGTGATTATGCAATGATTGGGGCACTATCTATTGCTTCTGGCGGAAATTTCTAATTTAAATATAAAGGAATTGCAGATTATACACAGAGTGAACAGCATGTATTTCTTAATTTTTAAAACATAGAAATGATATTTTAAAGCTTGAAAGATGATTTTGAAGCAGAAATATTTCAATTTTTTAGGCAACTATTTAATTCAATAAGAAATGATTACAACTGATAAAACTGGAAACGAAAATATTTATTCTGAAAACAAATATTTTGACAACGAATTCCTTTAAACAAATGTTAATATTTAGAAAAAATCAGTAAATTCATTTTTAATCCTTATCTACAATATTGTGAATATTTATGGACAGCCAAATAATAAAAATTGTTTAATAATCAATAAATTATTTGTTAAATAATTATTTATTTAAATGCTTAACTGTGTTATTTATCTTTTTTTTTTTTTTTTTTTTTAAGAATTGGCAATATAAATTTCTCATAATTATGAATTATTATTTTTCTTTTTTAAATAAATGGTTGGAACATGTATAATGCTCTGGAATAAGCTGTGCAGATTGGTAGTCTTATATTTTCTTAAAGAAAAAAAAAATGTATTAATGCTTCACTTTGAAAATTTCATTTTAAATTCAATTCTCTTACTATGCAACCGAAACACATTAGCAATAAAAGTAAGCAATTTTGTGATGTATGTGTTTTACATCTCTTCTCTTTAATTGTGGTTGAAGTCTTACAACTTTTGTAATTTATATGTTTTATTGTATGATTTTGAACTGGGTAAAATACCCCAAAAATATTTAACCTTTCAACATCACTGGTTACTAGTAACAGAGGCCATTAAAAGACAAAAAGTGGCTATTAAAAAATTATTTGTCAGCAGCCACCTTATGGCCACTTTCCTGCGAAGAGAGAGTAAAAATTTTTTAAACATTCTGTGCTGAAAAGAGAGGGCAAAGAAAGGAAGTGGATATTTCATGTGGGGGGGGGGGGGGGGTGTATTAAGACAAGTGAAAAAAATATGAAAATTCATTCGAAAATAAATTTAGCCCAGATTTCAAAGAACATCTAAAACAGTGTATGCGTGACCATCTCATACAATACATCTCTGCGGAAGATTGGGAAGAATGTGAGCTCTCAAAGATTAGGTTAGATTACTTTTCATGCTTAAATTAGATTACTTTTTCGATTTTTGTTACATTTTTTTCTATATGAGGATATTTTTTTCACTTCAGTAAACTCTTATCGCTTGTGATAGCTATTTTGAGTGTTATTAACGTAAAGGATTTTTTCCAAAAATTGAAAAAAAATTTGGACCTGAAAAGGGTAAAAAATAGGGAATAGTAAACGGTTAATTATGTAAAATTGCCGCATTAATGTACCCACAGCATATTAAACGTGGTAATTTTGAAAACACAATTTAATTATGAAACAAAAATTACTAATTTGTTTAATTATCTATTTCTGCTATTTAACCTGTGCAAGAGAAAAATCCTTAAATTATTCATCGTTCTAATTTAGCGCTTCATTTCAAAAGCGATATATGGCAGCACTAAATATTGAATTATAAGAAAAAGGGAATGCCACTATTATCACATCATCTTAAAGCCAAAAATTGAAGGGAGACAGAAAGAGAAAAAAGCATTTAAAAATGTGCTTGCATAAAATTAAAACATTTTACATTGTTTTAATTTTTCTCTAGTCATCGCCGAAGCCCCTTCACAAAAATACCTTTGATAAGAACTGTTCCTTTTACAAAGTTCTTAATGAAACAGGTCCCTTCACAAAATGAAAAACATGCTCTTCATATATTTAATTTTGTTAGTATCTAATGTTATTTTCACTAAATGGATTCTAAGATTTTAAAAAGCTGCATTAGCTCCCTGACTTTTTCATTTTTATGTAATTAGAAGCAGGGATGAGATTTCCACATTTTTGCCCAACAGCATATTCTTAGAGTAAATGTTGTTCTGTTAAATCCCAAAAATGTTCTGAGTAAATGAAATATTGTTTTTTCTAACAAAATACTGGTGTGTAAAAACGCACAAATCTCATTTCTGATTAGAAAATTGTAATAGCATTTCTATTTTAAGTTACACAGAAATATGAAATCTTTATAATATTCAAAGGCATATCTTAGGATCTTTTAAAGTCACTTACGTAAAACCCAATCCTTTTCTAAATCTTTTTTTAATGTGAATACTAACTATTCAATAGGAATATTACGTAAAATAAGATAACATTTAAAAAGTTTGAAAGTTTAATTAAATATATTTAGCCATTTTCTATTACATTTTGTTATTTCCATAAAATTACAAATGCTTTTGAATAAAAAATAAAATCAATTTTATAACTACCAACCTTCCAGTGTTTATCAAAACAATACTTCAAATATAAATTAAGCCAGAAAAATTAATGATTTTTTTGTGGGGGGGGGGGGGGGGAGGGTATAATAAGCTAATATTTTTTATATTTCATGTTTTTTTTTTTTCCATTGAAAAAAAAAATCAGTCCGGATCGAATCCGCCTTAGACAGCGTTTACTGTATGTATAACAGAGGAAAATTCAATACAGTATAGAATTTAGTATTATGTTTTTATGATAGTCATTTGAACAGTTGAAAAATATAGCTTAATTAAAAAAAAAAAAAAATTGGTATGTTTACCAGAAGTAAAAAAAGTTGGCAGCTATGCTTTTGTATTTACTATAAAAATGGCAAGAAGAAAGCATAAAAGTTGGTATCTATGCTTTTGTATTTATGAATTTTCAGTGACTTGAAACTAATTATTTTTTTTATTTTTTTTAGAACAAACTAGCAGCTCATGGAAAAAAAATGAAAGTTCGTAAGTGCATTTTGAATATTAAACCTAGCTTTTTTTTTTTCTCATAATCATCCCTCTCCAACAGTGAAAAGTTTTGTTAAAGTATTTTGGAAAAGCTTAAGATATAATTTTTCTTTCTTGTTTGCAGGTAAAGAGGATTCTTCATCGGATGAAAGTTGTTCTAGCGACAACGACAGCTGTTGTAACAGCGACGACAGCAGTTGCAGTGGCAAAAGCAACTGCAGTGACAAAAGCAGCTGCAGTGACAAAAGCAGCTGCAGTGACAAAAGCAGCTGTAGTGACAAAAGCAGCTGTAGTGACAAAAGCAATTGCAGTGACAACAGCAGTTGCAGTAACAAGAGCAACAGTTCCAACAGTGACAGCAAAGTGCCTGACAAGGAAGAATCTGTTAATGATCAACAAGAGAGCATCAACATCATTGTTCCTGATGCTGAAGACTGTATGTCCACAGTGAACAAGGACAGTTCCACATCCACTATTACAGGTAATATATTTTAATTTTCAAGTTCAGTTTACACTGAAAATTCAATTTTTTTTTTATTTTTTTTTTTTGTTATGACCATTAATTATTGTGTTTTGTAAATATTTCTTTTCAGTGTCTGTTTTAAACTCAAACTCAACGGAGCCACCACCCACCACAAGCGACAAAGATATTTACAAGGACACAGCTGAGAATTCCACATCTAACATTGGAGGTAATATATTTTAATTTTCAAGTTCAGTTTACACTGAAAATTCAATTTTTTTTTTTTTTTTTTTTTTTTTTTGTTATGACCATTAATTATTGTGTTTTGTAAATATTTCTTTTCAGTGTCTGTTTTAAACTCAAACTCAACGGAGCCACCACCCACCACAAGCGACAAAGATATTTACAAGGACACAGCTGAGAATTCCACATCTAACATTGGAGGTAATATATTTTAATTTTCAAGTTCAATTTACACTGAAAATTCAATTTTTTTTTTTTTTTTTTTTGTTATGACCATTAATTATTGTGTTTTGTAAATATTTCTTTTCAGTGTCTGTTTTAAACTCAAACTCAACGGAGCCACCACCCACCACAAGCGACAAAGATATTTACAAGGACACAGCTGAGAATTCCACATCTAACATTGGAGGTAATATATTTTAATTTTCAAGTTCAGTTTACACTGAAAATTCAATTTTTTTTTTTTTTTTTTTTTTGTTATGACCATTAATTATTGTGTTTTGTAAATATATGGGTCATTCTAAAAACTGTGTACATTTGATGTTTCAATTTTTTTTTTTAAATCATATAATCTAAATAAATTTTATGTCAACTGTCAGTAAATGGATTGAATTTATCTGTATTCAAAAATTAATTTTCTCAACTTAATATTAATGTACGATTTTTATGGCTTTTTGATTGGTAGTGGGAGATTTTGTCCACTCTGTTACATAACTAAATATTGCATTAAATTATGAAAATTAACTTCAATTTTTCAAACTTTCTTGTGCAACATAGTCAAATGAACGTTTATTTCATATAAACATAATAAAATTTTTTGGTGAAATGTAAAGTAAATTACTTTACATTGCTATTCCTCATATCCTTCAACACAAAATTTTAAAATAATGTATGTAAAAAAGTAAGATTTTCACATGAATCAAAACTATTTAAAAGCAGAATCATAATATTCTGGACACACATTTCATAATACAAAATCAACTAAAATTTCAATTGAAAATCTTTTGCTTTTTTTCTTTGAAATCGAGAAAAAACCCTTTTGTAACAGAGTGGACATAGTTGTAATAGTGTGGACACAGTTGTAAAATAAATTAAATCTATAACAGTCATTCAAGCAAAAAAACAGTATTTTTTTTTTTTTTTTGTAAATTTTCTATTTAATTGTTTACAAAATTAAATTAAGATTTTTTTAAATACATCTTGGCATATGAGAATTTCTAATACAAACTAACATCTTTCAATTTAAACTTTGGTTCTGATAAGATTTTCAGAATCTGATTAAAATGAATGTAAAATTTACTCATCAACTGCTTTGATTAATTTTATTGCTCTAAAAGTCATTCCCTTTAATTTTCCTATCTTCAATATTATCATGAATCACAGCAGCATACTTATAGGTAACATTTCTTCTTCCGCAAATGGTGCCTTTTCCTTGGTTTGCTTAAAAAAAATTCCATGTTCTCCACATGAAATATTTCAATACATATTTATTAAAAAAATAATAATTCTTTCACTGTTTGTACCAAGTGGAGAGCCCATCAGAGATAAAGGGAACTATTTTACAATATATTAATTTTTTATTGTTTTTAGAACTTGTTCTAAGTGAGCGAAGATATGTGCAGGCCCATGCTCTATATTTGAAAATATTTTACAGAATAAAATTGGATTCTTTTGTTATGCTACATGCCACTTATTTATTTAACTTACAAAATAATTAAGAGATTATATTCAGTGGCGAAGCGTCCGGTCATCGGTAGATTCGGCGATGACCATAGGAAAATAAAGGCAACATAAAACATTTAAATTTGCAAGCACATTTTAAAATGTTTTTTTTTTTTTTTTTTTTAGGTTTTGTGTGTAACATGAAGCGATAATAGTGTATTTTAGTGCTGCCATCTATTAGTTTTAAAATGAGACGGCTAAAACATAAAGGGGAAATAGTATCTCTGTCATCTACGGCTAAACAGATGCGCCCAGATTTGCGAATCTCTTAGAGCATGCTTCCTTCCTACAGCACGCATCTATTCAGCACCCCGCAGTCAATCAAACGACGCACTTTTCCAAGGCATATCGGTTCTGGTCATCGCTAATTTGAGCGAATCCACTTGCAAAGGAACTTTTTTTTTGTAATGCTTTTTCCATTTTGAATATTTTTCCAATGGACATAGCATTATTATAACAGATTCGATTTTACTAAATAGTAAAAAAATACTCTATTCTATTGAATCTTTAACTAATGCTTTGCTCATCTTAAAATTATTTGACTAATTTAAATTATTTCTATTATTTCATTACACTTAAAAGATTTTTATTAATTGGAAAAAAATAATCATTGCTTTAAAATATTTTTTTACATACTACCTGTACTGTTAGGATATTATAAATCTTAGCTTACGTATTTCTGATAGCAGAATATTTCCGACTCATAAATAAAAAAAAAATAATAATTAAAATAAAAAGAATAAATTAAAAAAGAGTAGTTTGAAACAAAGATGCGTATTTATTTAATTTTTGGTAGCGCACAAATGATGAAAAATAGTTATGGAAATATACGAAGATTGTTTTCGTTTTTGTGGAATTTAGTTATTTAAAAATGTCATAACTATTTTTAAACCATGAAATAAATATTTTTTTTGCACATGATTTATTCCGAAAGTTATATAATTCAAAATAAAATTATGCATCAAGAAGAGTACTTTATCTATTGCAATTTTGACAAGTACCTTAATATTTAAAAAATATCAAGCTAATACTTTAATGCAAATATTTTTGACAATGTTTTGTTTCATTAGAAAAATGTGTAACCTATTTCATTGGTTCAACGACATTTTTAAATTAAAATAACAACATTTTATTTTTTGAAGAAGTAAATTATTTAACTATCGGTTACTATTTAGGTTCATATATATTTTTAAACGTCATTATGATATAAATGAATTATTATTACTGATATATATGAATTATTATTATAGCTATGTTATTTCTCAAATAAAAGCAAGCTGTTTCTATCCTCTAGATTTGAGAATATGTCTTTAATTGTGAAGAATGGATGGTCTTGCACATCCCTTAAAAATTTGCTGACAGCAATTGTCGAAGCTAAAAAAAAAAAAAAAAGTTTTCTGTTAGATATTTTACAAGGTCCAGTTACAAGAGTCATAACAGACTATGCGGTTGTCATATTTTACTTAAAGTAACTGATTAGTGGGTGATTTTCGTGTCTAAGTTTACAAATAATGTTTGGATATAAACTGAATTTTAAATATGAGAACAGATCTGATGGATCTAAAACATACATACAATCAAATCATTAAAAACATAAGAAAGTTTTCAGATGCTTAATTGATTGATGTGACATGTTTATTAGCAATTTACTACTATTTCGTGAAGAGGTGGATTCATGGAGGTTTTGAGGATGAGAGAGAAACATTATTTAATAATGGATATTAGTAATTACATAAAACATTGTGCATTTTTTAAGTAGATGGGATCCAGTACAAAAGGGACATTTTGATGCGGCTACGGATTTTGAAGGCATCTTGAATGACGTTCAAAATTATCTTACTTCTACTGTAAATGAATTGGTTAATGACGGTATTCTACAAGAAGTTAACAATTTCAACATCCATGTAAATATTAAAGAAATAAAATGAAATATGCTTAACTTTTGTTTTCTTAAGAAAATTAATTAAAAAAAATCTTTTAATAAACAGAACAAGCGGAAATTGGCTAGGATGACCAAATGTCCTCTAAATTCAAAGGAGTTTTCAAATTTGCAGATTGTAGTTCTTCACTCAGCTTCCACAGTTATTGATTTAAAACGGGGCCGAAATTAAGGGGGGGGGGGCAGAGGGGGCATGTGCCCCGAGTGCCTGAGAACAGAAGGCGAAGTGGATTGACAAATGAAGATTTTGTTTGTCGATTTTTCTCACGTATTTGTTTAGCACAGTATTGTTAAAATCCTCCTGTCTGGAGAATACCAAAGCATAGAATAATCTACGGATGATATGGTATAAGGATCCTGTATAAAGTGGAATTTTTTTCGATTTCGTTTTCAAGGTTTTAGTGAATCAATTTTGACAAAGCTGATTACAGAGATCAGTATTACATCTTTTAAATTTTAAAATAATTGGCTATTAGAAACTTAATAAAATTCTCTTTGTAAATTTACTTTGAAGAGGAGGAGGGGGGCCGCCAAAATCCATGTTTGCCCCGAATGCAAAAAAAGGCTAGTTTCGCCTCTGACTTAAAACACTTATAACATTATAAAGAAAGCCATGAAATTAGCGAGACTAAAAAATTTAAACATTAAACATTTATAAACTTTGAAATTATGACAACTTTTAAAAAGTTCTATTTTAAAATTTAACCATCCTATTATAGGGAGAGGAGACGCGAGGGGCACTGCAAGGTTGTGAACTAGCGATGACCATCACAAAATGTCACGTCTCACCACTGATTATATTATATTTCAAATGAAATTCAAATTTCAAAGTAATTGCTTAAGAGGCGCAAAGACCAACATGGTGAAAAAGATTCCATGCCGGGACTCGAACACGGGCCATCAGTATAGCGCACTAACGTTCTACCGACTAAACCACATGGAACGATACCCAGCCTATGTTGGCATACTATGTTGGCCTTTGCACCTCATTCCCAACATTCTTTACCTCTAAAGCAATTACTTTGAAATTTGGTTTTAATTTGAAATAATGTATACAAGGCGAATGTTTCTCTCTGGAGTAATTTCCATGTATTAATATAGAGATTATATTAACCAAAATTTATGTTTCTAAACTATGTCTTAGTTTAACTACCTATTCTATTGTAATACTCTACACTTTGTTACATATGCAGCATAATAGAATAGGCATCTAAATCTAAAAAAAAACTTGTGATCTTAAACAAAAAAGTAATAATAAGAAACAAATGTAATCTGAAGAAATAGTTCTTAAATTCTTATTCACTAAGTGATTTTAGGTAAAAACAATATTTTTAGTAATTGCTATTAGTATAACATATTGGACATTGATTAATACAAATTAGCTATACATAAAAAAGTGAAAATAAATTTTACACTTAATTTATGCTTAATTTTGAAACTTTAAACAATTCAGATGCTATATTATGTAGAAATAATATTTACAAAACTATATTTCAGTTCCAATATCTATAATGTCCACTCTGTTACAGATGCAGGTAACAGAGTGGACATGCAAGCCTAAAAAATCCCACTAAAGCTAAACAATTAATAATAAATAAGAAACTAATCTAATCTGAAAAAATAATTCTTAAATTACAATCCAGTCAATGATTTTAAGTAAAAACATTATTTTTAATAATTCATATAAGTGTAACATAGTGGACATTCACTAACACAAATTAACTTATCAAAGAAACAGAATGTGCCCTAACTTGCCTGTTGTCAGTTAAATTGAAATTAATTGATTAAGTATGAAAATTTTTTCACTCAGTCATCTAAAAAATGTGGCCAAATCTAATTTAACTTTAAATTTTACATTTTGAATGGCTGTAACAAAGTGGACATAGCCAAATACAGAAAATATTGGGACTTTAATAAACAATATCTTTCTTATTTAAATTATTATTTTGTTAAACAAACTTTATTGTTAAAGTTATTTCTATGTAACAGATGTAATATATTTGATGTTTTACATTGGTATGATTTCAAACAGCTTCTTTAAAAACTTTTTTTATCTCTCATTGAATTGAAGCTGGGACATTAAGATTTTTCCTTTCTGTTTCAAATAAAAATTGTTTAAAAAATTCATAATTGTTCTACAGCAAAATAATAAATATCAGACTATAAGGAATTAAATGAAGAATAAATAAATAATTATAATTAACTGATAGCAACTGTGGACTTCTGTTAAAAATAACAAAGTATTGAACATGATTTGTACCATTTTTGTTGAAATGACCCATGAAAAAATATTTTTTTTTTCTTTTCAGAAAAAAGGAATGAAATTAAAAAAAAGAAGAAAAAGTCTTCCAAAAAACCCAGTGTCACAGAAAAGAGTAATATATTTTAATTTTCGAGTTTTTTTTTTTTTTTTTTTTTTTTTTTTTTTTTTTTTTTACACTGGAAATTTTTTTGTGACCATTAGCTACATATAATAATATATGTAGTAATATATTTTTTCCTTTTCAGAAATCTGTAAAGAAAAAGGAAAGAAAGAAACTGCAGACAGTAAAAAAATGAAATTAAACGGTAATTTATTTTAATTTTTGTTTTTTTAACACTGGAAATTTTTTTGTGACCATTATTTACTGTATTCTATAATTATATATGAGGACATCAAAAGCCAAGGGGTACAAGTGACAAAATTTCTATTCGGATGGAGTAAATTGAACTCAAAGATAATTGATGTTAAAGTCGAACATCAATAATAATTGACTGAATTGAAATAGGAAACTGCTGCTCAATTCACAGCGGTCTTTGAACTCTTATTTCAATAAATGTAAAAAAAATAGTGTGAAATTATCTTTAAATTTATAATTAATCAATATTGATCATTATTCGGCAAAAGTGGTTGATCTCTAAAACACAACACATTATTAGAAAATCACTTATATTTCTTTACATGAAAAAGAAAAAAAGAAAATTTCCAGGTCATCTGTACACTTAGTTCAGTTTTGTCACTTATACCCCTTGGCTTCTGGGGTCCTCATATATAATAATATATCTACGTATATATTTTTTTTCCTTTTCAGACTACATTAAAAAAGGAACGGCCACAACACCCAGTAAAAAAATGAAATTAAACGGTAATTTATTTTAAATTTCGTTTTTTTAACACTGGAAATTTTTTTGTGACCATTATTTACTGTATTCTATAATTATATATGAGGACATCAAAAGCCAAGGGGTACAAGTGACAAAATTTCGATTTGGAGTAATTTGAGCTCAAAGATAATTGATGTTAAAGTCGAACATCAATAATAATTGACTGAATTGAAATAGGAAACTGCTGCTCGATTCACAGTGGTCTTTGAACTCTTATTTCAATAAATGTAAAAAAAAAAGTAGTGTGAAATTCTCTTTAAATTTATAATTAATCAATATTGATCATTATTCGGCAAAAGTGGTTGATCTCTAAAACACAACACATTATTAGAAAATCACTTATATTTCTTTACGTGAAAAAGAAAAAAAGAAAATTTCCAGGTCATCTGTACACTTAGTTCAATTTTGTCACTTATACCCCTTGGCTTCTGGGTTTCTCACACATAATAATATATCTACGTATATTTTTTTTTTCCTTTTCAGACTACATTAAAAAGGGAACAGCCACTACACCTAGTAAAAAAATGAAATTAAACGGTAATTTATTTTAATTTTCGTTTTTTTAACACTGGAATTTTTTTTGTGACCATTAAAATTCTGTAATTATATATACATAGCTGCCAACTTTTACGCTTTTTCTTACTGCTAGAATTTAAAAGAAAATTTTAGAAATTAATTAAAATAATTTAGCAAAATCTATAATTAAATAAGTCATAATTTTCTTTTAAATTCTAATGGTAAGAAAAAGCGTTTAAACCAAGTAATTTATATAAAAATAAATTAAATTAGCTGAAAAATAAAAATAAATGATTGACTTTTCAATGGGAACCAGCTTGTCTCAAATCCAAACTTTGATTTTTAACATGTTATAATTTCTAATTAATAATCACTATTTTCATTGATTTGGGCAATTTTATTTTGAAAACAATATAAATTTTGAGTACTTATAGCAATATGTTTGAAAAATTATTTTAATATGGAATAATTTTATGAAATAAGACTGTCTTACATCTTTTGTGTTATTGGTTTAACACTAAGATTTTTCAGTTTTAAATACTACTCTGATGATAAAAATTGAAGGAATTTACTTTTTTATGTTAGCAACACTGTTTGTAAATAAAATGGTAGAAAAACTAGCTGCCTCCATGTGGTCTACTGTTTAAAAAGGGAAAAAAAATATTCCTAAATCAGCTAAGTTCTTTTATTATGTGTCACTGGTCTAACAAATATTCTATTAAACAGATAACAGTTAAATCAATTTAATAGAAAGGTTATAAAAATACAGTAAAAAAAGTTTTGTTTAACACCCTAAATCATAATATTACTATTTTTAAATGAGGAATAAAAATGTATTTCTTAAGAAATGTCCCTGGCCTAAAAATATATTTGTTAAACTAGTAACAGATCCTGTTATGCCAGTAATAATTTCATGTAAAAATGTATTTTAAAAGTTATAATAATAATATTAAGTTATACTTTAAAATTTAAAAAAAATTGCTGAAAACATACCTTATTTTGAAAATAACATGTAATGCAAAACTCTTTGATTCCACAGCCTGGGGCTTTCGAATGATATATTACATGAGGGATGTCAGCAAAATTTAGAAAAGTGTCTGAAAGGGAAAGGGAATTTAGGGAGAGGGACACTGGGGGTGCATAATATAAATAAGTTGTTAC
The DNA here is from genome assembly GCA_963932465.1 of Maratus speciosus. NCBI lineage: Eukaryota > Metazoa > Arthropoda > Arachnida > Araneae > Salticidae > Maratus > Maratus speciosus. Next base: position 246,397 of record CAWVRF010001331.1, read on the forward strand.
AAGCTTTTCCAATGATATATTACATGAGGGATGTCAGCAAAATTTAGAACAGACAGTAATTATTTAATTACTCAGGTAATTACCACGGGATTCTCTCATGGCATGAAAGTCCAGGTCTGTATGTTCTCTGAAAAAAATGTAGTTCTGGTAATGGAAACACACAGACACAAACATTTAATAGTACAGAAGATGATCCTGTAATTTTAATTACATAATTTTTTTTTCTCTTTTCAGATTACTCAAGCAAAATAGAAAAGAAAAAGATGAAAAAGATAACTTTCTCATCAAGTAATATTCAAAATTTCGAGTTTTATGAACATTGAAATTTCAAGTTTTTTTTATTATGACCATTAATTACTCTCTATCCTGTAATATTGAATATATATAATTCTTCCCTCTTTTTAGAATCTATGTGGGAAGATGTAATTGATGAAATGGAAACATCAACAGAATCAGGTAAAGTTTGATTCTTAACAGATGCAAATGTATTAGGGTCAGATGGAGGTAAAGTGATATAATTTATAAAAGGGTTAAAATCCTGACTAATATAGATATTTGAATAGCTTTTCTTTAATTTTAGATTTAGTAAGTATTGATCAAAGTTCCTCACTCAAAAAAAACATCTGTAGTAACATGTTTGAAGAACTGAGCACTCATTTTGTCTGTCTTTGTTACAACTTGTTCTTTTAACTCTTTAATTAACTTTTCTGTTGCATTTTGTTTGTTCCGAATTTTGTTAAATTGGCAGTTCAGAACACATATCTCAAGAACATATTTTCATTTATAGCTAAGTTATATTTATTACAGATTTTATTTCATAATAGTTTTAGCCATATGGGGTAAAGTGGTCATAGGGTTAAGCTTAACTTAATAGATGGTTGACCCGAGTTCAATTATTCATTATTTACAATGCTGGTTCATTAAATACTAATCATTATTAAAAACTAACTGCAAATAATTATTATTTAATAATAGTTTATAATATGGGGCTTAAAAAAGGTTAGGTTTAATATTTAATAGGTTCAGAATAGTGTTATTTACTGATTGATATTTTGGAGAACTTTTAAAACATAACTATTTTTTGTAATTTCAACATGCCTAGAACATACGTGAGGAAGAATTATGACAATTACTCCTTGCTAGTTTTCAATTAACATTGCTAACTGTGAAAAGCAGCAATCAGTATAGGCTGCTGCAGCAAAAGTCTAGGAAGAAAATTATGCATGTCATTAGAAGTAGAATCTTGTATTGTTGAAAGCTTGAATTTTCTTGCACAATATGGATGCCCATTTGACAGTTCCGATATATATCAAACTTAATTTAAACATACAGTAATCTGTGTCTAAGGCGGAATTGATAGGGACTGAGATAGTTTTCTGTAGTAGACAATATTCCACCTTAGAAAAATTTTACTCTATGTCTATAGATTCGCAGGGACTTGAAAATTTTTCTGAGTTTCTGTCTTACACAGAGTCCACCTTACAGAGAGTTTACTGTATTTTTAACTATTTAAATAAGAGAAAGTGCTTTTGGAAGAAAACTATCGGATCTGATTATTTCAAAAACTTTAAAAAATGTTGAGCTAACGAATTAACTAAACGTAAACTTGAATTGCTTACAAAGATTACAGCAACAAATTTAACAACCAACACAGTGATTACTTTTTTCTAATACCTATTCTTATATTATATACGAAAATGGTCCACAAGAAAATCCTGAAAGAATTTTTAATGTTCATGAGGCTGGAACGGATATGGATAGCCAAAATAGACCAGTTTAAATTTTTTTATGCAATGCATTATATAAAGTCAGCAACCAAAGGAAAAATAATGTTTAGTGCTCTTTTAGTATATTTGATAGTGATTATTGCATTCTTCCATTCACAGTTTATGAGTGAGCTCATATATACGAATCATGCATAAAGGGTGGTCCTGCAAGAGCATTGTATGAATCACCAAATCTAGATGGATACAGGAGTCTGTACTTGAATCTTCGATGGATCATTTTATTAAGCAGCATATTGAAAGTTTACAAAGGCCTAACCTCTTATTTATGATTGTGATGGCCATAAATTAATTATGACTCTGTGAACAAAAGCTGTTGACAATCTTGTTATAATACTCTCTGTCTACTACCTTCTACTAGCCATAGTCCACAGTCATTAGACCTAGGTGTGTTTTCCCCATTAAAAAAGCCTGGAAAGAAATTAAAAATCAAAAAAGCTGACTGCAAAATATGTAAAAAATTTGAATAAGCCATATTGACAACATTATCTGCACCCTTTTCAGATGTGAATAGAATTGTTAGGCGTTGTTTTAAAGGGAAAGGGAAATGTGTCTAGGCCAAGATCTGGTGGGGGGGGGGGGTGTTGACAGAATGTGCATTGCATCAGCAAAAAGAACAAGAAGAATGAAATACTTAAAAATTGCATAAATTTCAAAAAGGAAAAAAAAAAAATATATATATCCCTAGTCAATATCCTCTTTTAAATCCATTTATAATCACCAAAGATGACAAGATATCTCAAACCATATCTACAAGATCTTGAGTGTTGGTAAGATATGAAATAAAGAAATCAATAGAGCAATTTATTGGGAAAAAAATCTGTTTAAAATGTAGATTTATTTTTCTTAAAATATGTTAAAAATTCCAAATTTGGCAATCATTATACTTTTCCAGAATCAGATGTGATTAAAATCCTTGAAGAACCAAATTTTAACAACAAACAATTTTAACATTAGAAATGTATACTTTAATAAAATAAAATGATAGATAACCTATTGTAAAAGTTGTTTAAAATCTCTCTATTCTAAAAAAAAGTAACTACCGCTGTCACCGCCGCCGCCGCCGGTTTTGAATTTTTTGTGACCGGAGGTCTTTCTTCGTTAATATTAAGAAAAATAATGCATACAAAAATATGAAAAACAGTAGTATTATACAGAAATGTTTGATAAACACGCTGATGCAGACAGTTTTCAGATCGAAGAATTATTTAAAGAGATATTTAATGCTAAAGTTGGACAAAATCGTTCCACTAAAAAAGTTTTATAGGAGCAAAAACTGTTCATAGGAATTTAATCATTTTTAGATCATTTTATGCGTTAGAATTTGCCGGAGTGCAGATTGCTTTAATTTTTTTATTTTGACTAATTTTTTGAGGTTTTATTTCTATTTTAAATTCAGATTTTCAGCATTTCTAGAGATATTTTTAACAGATTTTAGAAAGTGATATTAATTTAAACTGTTGCCAACTGTATAAACAGAGGAAGCAATAATGTTTGCTTCAAAAAAAAATATATATATATATTTATACGTGTAAATAAATTAAAAATTTATTTACACGTGACTATTATAAACAGAAAAAACATTTGGAATTAGAATTAAATAATTATGTACAAAAAGCAGGAACTTATTAAAAATTATGTCATAAAAACTACAATTACACGTGAATTTTAAGAGAGAAAGGAATTTGTAAAGCAATAAATTTATTAACATGCGTTAGAAGTCTTAAATAGGAGAAATTACGTCATATTTACGTCACATTACAGTTATTACATAAAATGAACACAAAATAACATTGCAAAACGGTTTAAATTTAGAAATTGTGCTAGACATTTATTTAATATTTTAAGAGGATACTTTTCAACTATTTTTGTTAGGAAAGCGCAAATAATATTTAATTTCTAACAGAAGTATTTTCACGTGAATATTAAAAAGAGAAAGAATAGTTTGGTCCAAATTACGTCAGATTAAAAACGATTAATTTAAAATGTCTCATTTAAAAGAACTTTCTTTTCACTTTGTTAAAAAATACCAGGAGACAAAGACTCTGTTTACTTAATTCCTCTTATATTAGCTTATTTTGAAATGTTGTTACACGTGTCTACGTCATCAAGTTATTTTTATTTCGACGTTTTATTTGTATTTTTATTAATGTTGTACTAATTTATTTGTTTTTTCGTTATTTAAAATAAAAATTATGTCAATTTGTATAATTTGGCGAGTGGTTTGACGATTTATATAATTTGGCGAAATGGGTCGACGGGATAATCAAGTAGTACTGCAACGGATTTGGCGTTAAAATTCCCCAAACAAAGAGAAATGAATAGAAATCCGTTTATAGAGAGATCGCCACTGGATTTTTAAATTATAATTCAATCTTTCGAAATCTTTTTAAAGCCGATCAAATTAGCGTGCATTTAGAGTTCACGGTGTCTGGACGGGGGATGGCGAGCGTAGCTCGTAGGGGGCCGAGCCCCCTAGTGTTTGTAAATAATAAAATGTCACTTTTTATTCATTAGTTATTTTTTATTACACTTTTTGAATGTGACCCCACCCCCTGGGGTAAAGTGGTCATAAAAAACATGCCTGAAAAAATATGTTATAAAAAGGTGTTATTGCCCAAAAAATATTTCTGAAATGGATATGGATGTACCCCACAGTAATATAATGTAAAATAACACCCAAAAATTTAGGAAACATTACAGAAATTCTGATGTTTATATCCTCTGGAAGTTACAAAAGCCTGTTTTTATGACCACTTTCCCCCACCTGACCCTATATTTCCCCCCCATGCATTATTATATTCATTTTGCATGGAAAAAATGAGGGATAAAGTAAATATATATATATACAGTAAACTCTGTCTAAGGCGGATTCGATCCGGACTGAGAAAATTTTCCGTGGTAGACAATATTCCGGCTTATGCAAAAAAGCTCCCCCCCCCCCCCCAAAAAAAAAGTAAAAATAATATAAATAAATAGAATTAAATTTTTAAAAAAATCCCTCGAAGATCAGGATCTTTCATTGATTTTCCTGACTTGAAAATCGGTTGAAACCCGAAATTCAAAAAGATATTTTGTTTTTATAGATAAATGAGAAACGCTATTCAATTTCTCAGTACTGCTGTAATATATGCTAATTGGAAGTTTACACACAAAAAAAAAAAAACCCAATAAACTTCACGCTATAACTTTGAATTTGAGTAAAACTTTAAAGTATACTATATTGTAATTTCTAAAATATATATTTTGATAAATGTTTATTCTACTAGAAATACCAACTTTTAAATACAATTTTGCATATGAAAAAAAATGGCATAAGCATAAATTACTTAAAATTTAAACAGTTTCTGTTCTTTTGAATTAACTTTTTCAAAGTTTTATGGAATTTAACTAACATGCTCGAAATTGAGTACTTGACTTATCAGTTTTGAAGTTTAATAAACAAAATGCCTTTCATTTTTAAATTATTCCTTTTTTTCTGCCTTACGCAAAATTTTGGATTCGGCGGGGCGTTTAAATCCTTTCCGTTTCCGCGGTAGACAGATTCCGCCTTATGCAGCATGAAATAATGTAATTTTCTATGGGTTCGCTGGGACTTGAAACATTTTCTGCAGTAGACAGATTTCCGGCTCATACAGAGTCCGTTTTGGACAGAATTTACTGTACTTAAATTCTGAATTCTTTTTTTTTTTCTCAAATAGGCAACAATAAGAGTATGCAACATCCGGAAGTCCCAGACATCAAACATGCCAAACTGGAAGGTATGTTTTCTCAGCCATTGTTAGTAATGATTATATTATTTCTGTATGCATCTATAAAATGCAGGCAAAAAAAGACATTTACAAGCTAACGTTAAACCTATGGGAATGTTCTTAACAAATATCTTGCTTGCATATTATTTTTTTTTTGTAATGAAAGAACATTTACATGGCTGCCAACTTTTACATTTTTTTCTTACCACTACAATTTAAAAGATCAAAGATATCTGCAGTTAAATAAGTAAAAATTTTCCTTTAAATTTTAGTGGTAGGAAAAAGCATAAAAGTTGGCAGCTATGCATTTAGTAGATTGATTTCGTACAATATTAAGCTAATCTCAGAAATTAATTAATAGATTATGTGAATTTTATGGATGTGATGCACAGGACAAGTCTGATTTATTTGAATACCATTTGAGATTTATGACATTTCTCAACATATTTAGGATGTCAAATTATGAGAATACATGATAGGTAAGATACTAATCATGTATTCAACATGATGCAGACATTCACTGTTTAAAATAAATGCCAGTAGAGGGCACCAGTGTACTCATAATTTGAAATTTTTTAAAAAGTAAATTTTCTAAATGTGTTTAAAAAAGTTTTATTTTGACACCTATTGACCAGTGCAAATGTATGATTTACGAGATTTTCTTTTTAAAGTTAAAATGTCTTAATATAACGTATTATTCTGAAATGTTTTGGGATTGTTCTCATGAGGAAAAGATGAAGGAAGCAAGTTAATATGTAATGTGAAAGAAGGCTGCATTGGCAAAATTTTATCAAGCTTAAAAGAAACCTTTTATTTAGTCACTTGCCACTTAAAAATTAAACGAATTCAAAATGAAGAATTTCAGAATGATAAAAGAGACCCCAGTATAAAAGTTCTTCAGCTAGAATTGGCTATGAATTATAACTGCATAGCTGCCAACTTTTACGCTTTTTTCTTACTACTAGAATTTAGAAGAAAATTTGGTACTTTTCGGTTAGCCGGGTGTCAGTGTTATATATACATATGTATATGCATACATAAATCTGTGTATATACACATATATATTTACATATATATATGTGTGTGTATATACAATATTTGTATATGTATATATATGTATATTTACATATATTTATATATACATATATATGTATACATATAACACAGGCACCCGGCAAACCGAAAAGTACCGAAAATTTTGACTTATTTAATTACAGATTTTGTTGATTAAATAAATCAAGAATTTTCTTTTAAATTCTAGTAATAAAGAAAAAGCGCAAAAGTTGGCAGCTATGTAACCGTGAATATCAAAATGAAATCCAAAGTGCTCTTTGGTCTAGAAGTAGTGTGACTTTTTTCACAGCAGCAATGTTCTCTCAGGATATTTGTTTAAAATTTTTAATTTGTTTGGGGATGCAAAAGAAAAGAAAAAAAATAAGTTGGAGTTTTTTATTGAATTACTTTATTTTGATCTAGAATCCCCTCTTCAGATGAAAATAAAGATTTAGAAAAGTGATTTGAACAGATAGCCCATCATCTGAATTCAAGAATAAATTTATGGCCTTTTTTTTAATCAAGAACTTAGCTGGATTTTTACAACTTTGCAAAGATTTTGATACCAGTAGCAAAAGTTTTATTAGTTGTGTAGACAAATATTCCATGAAATAATGATGTGTGGATTAATCCTGTAAATGAAATGTTTGACAAATGATGAACTATCTTTCTGTTACAGTTTTGCAGATTTATGTTAAAGAGCATGATGATGCATTGCATTTTTTCTTTTTTTTTATATTAAAGCCATCATTTTTGTATTTTTTTAGAAACCTTTTTTTTTTTTTTTATTATTTAGCATAAAAAATATGTTAAACTTTTTATATTTCTAAATTAGTCTTTTACAACATTTAACATAAATGATGCACAGGGCAATGGTGTGTGATGCACAGGACAAATTTGAAAGGCTTATAATTTGAAAAATTATTAACATGGATTTATCTTAAAAATGTAATATATTTTTTCTTTTTAAATGTATAAAATAAATTAGAAATGTTTTCCATCTAAAATAAATATTACTACTTCTAGTAAAACTTAAGCAGTTTTAATGTGATGCACGGGACATCCCTAAGGTATCTTAAATCACAAACTACAATTTGAAAAAAATTAAAATGAAAGTACACACTGGGTGTCAAGACAATATTTCATGAAAAGTTGGAGGAAATCAAGAGTTAGCTAAAAAATTGCTCGAAAAGTAGGTGAATCTGATAGTAGCTTAAGAGGTATAGAATGTACATGCAACAAGTAACATGCAAAAAAGTCAGTTAAATATAAAAGTGCATACCAAAATTTAAAATGTTGGCTAGAGTATTAATATCTCTTTTTTTTCTAATTTCAGTGAATTTGACTACAAAAGAACTAAAAAAGATGCGCACGGATGCTGCATGTGTGGCCAGCACTTTTAGTCAACTCTACTCATCGCTGCATAGCCAACAGGATCTGCTTAAAATTTTTAAACGTGAATTTGAATCATGTTTCAAAGCGGCCAAGAATCTGCAGTCTTGGGCCGCAATTATTGAAAGCTTTCCCGAGTTTACTAGATGTGGGAAATGCCAGGAGCTGTTATTTTGTATAAATCCTAACTGCTCTGCATGCTATATTTCAAAATAAGAAATTTCAATGTAGGGGAAGACTGGGTACAATGAAACAAAATTTACTAATTTTTTTCCCTATTCACAATTTTGCATGTGCAAAAATATAATTAATGCCTATTTTTAATCTTGTATTTTCCCCATCTAAATAAATTTTTATTAGGTTCTAAACAATATCTTTATGCTTGAAAAATAACAAAAAATAAATGTCTTACAGTGTTTCATTGTACCCCATATGCCAGGGTACAATGAAACACATATTGGGGTACAATGAAACATTCCAAATGATGGAAGCAATTTTCACCCAGTATAATTTATTTTATGAAATATGAGATAAATAAAACAAAACTTGATAAAAAAATATTATAGTCTAAGATGAAAAATAATAAAATTCTATTAGTTTAAGAAATACCTTTCATTTTATATTAAATTGGCTCAAGTCAGTTTCAATAATTAGCATTTCTGCTTATATTACAGTTGCTCCTGAAGGAATATGAGGTGGTAGTTTCAACACAATGAATTTTTTTTTTTTAAATGTAAGTTTCTAAAAAAAAAAAACTAGGTTGGAGTCTTTTTATATCATGTACTTCACATTTGACTTCATTTAAATGTATGATTTCTCCAACGGTATATATTTCCATGTTTCCATTTATACGGACACCCCTTGTGCCATACATGTTGTGTGTGGATATCTCATTCTTAGTACCTCGATGACCAGCTGGGCCTGAAAAAAAAACTCTGGATCATCATCAGAGTCTGTAGCAGGCAGAGTTTGTTTTCAAAACAATCCCTTCTTAGCTTTTTTTTCTCTTTCTATTTTTTAATTGCTTAACAAGAGCATTTTTTACTGACCCGGTTAGAACAAAACTCTTTTTTTTTCTGTCTTCCTACTCTTACTTCTAGTATATTCTATTTACTACTTTTATTACTATAATAAAACATGTTTCATTGTACCCCGTCTGCAAGTGTTTCATTGTACCCCACACTGAGGTTACTAAATAAAAATTTATTTTCAAACTTCTAATATTTATTTTTTTTAAGTTTGGTTTTGGAGGTATAAAGACAACAACCCAAAGATAACAATGCATAGAAAAATAATATTTACATATAACAACAAGAAAAAAGAAACAAAATTACTTTTAGTAAAGAAAGTTACTTTCAATGGTGTAAAAGCAATAATCTTCCATTGCTACTGTTGTAGAAGTGTGAATGTATCCAAATCACATCAGTAATTGGAACATATAGTTGTATAACATATATATAAACTGCAACTCTCTATGACAAATTTGATTGATTTTACAAGTAATGTTTCATTGTATCCCGGCTTCCCCTATTTATACATTGTTTTAATATTTTTTAAAAATGTATGTTTAATAAATAAATATGTGCATTTAAAACTTATTGTGGTGTTCATTTTTTATCTTATAGGTACACTAGACTCTCTCAAATCTGCACAACCTGAGACCAGAGGTTGTGGAGATTTTAGAATTTTATGGATTTTTGGTCATTGCTTTGTTCACATTAAATTACACAGGTTAATCATCCCATTTATTATCCTTCTTCGATGTTCAATGAAAGTGTTATACAGTAGACTCCCTCAAATCCGCACAGTGTGGGACCAGAGGTTATGCGGATTTTAGAATTTTGTGGATTGATTTGTTTACATTTTTGAAACATTAATTTGATTGGTAGTTAAGCAATGGAAATTATAATGAATGCTTACAATAAAGTGAAACATTAAAATAAGTAAAATGTTATTTTATTTATTAGTTTAAATGTAAGTAATTATTAAAATAATTGTGTAAAATAAAAATTTAGAAAAATATTAAATTATTACCGATGAAATCGATTCAATTTGATTCCAAAAGTCCTATGCTGCCATCTAGTGGTAAACGATCGTAAGATCAATACATGATCATATAGATATGCTAATTTTTATCAAAATCAAAAGTAATGTAAATTTATTTAGTAATAATAAGTTGTAATAACCAAAAGAGAATGATTAACAAAAAATTCAGTTTAAAAAAACATTGCGGTAGTCCCTGATTTTGGCGCCATCTTGAATTTTGTTCCTACAACTTAACTGTAAATTTCATCGTTTACATCTGAAAAAATACGCGGATTTTAGGCGTTCGTGGATTTCAGGGTCGCAGATTTAAGAGAGTCTACTGTATAGAAGTTTTCAACACAAAAAAGATTCAGATTATGGCAAAAAAGAGTGAAACAGATAAGTTTCCTCCTGGATTTTCTCAGTTTTTCTTTTCTTTATATTCAGTACTAAAATTTTTAAATATATTATTGCAAATCCCATTTCTTTAAAAAAAGTCTTCAACTGATTTCTGATTTGAAGTGAATGAAAGAAACTAGTATATAAATTTAGCATGTTTCACTTAAGGTGAGAATTATATAAAGAAATCCAGTTGTGGTTCACTTAATGTATATCCTTAGTGCTGCAAACTAGTCCCATGAGATACAGATGTGCCTTTTAAATTAATTTGATTTGATTTTTTTTTTCTCTTTATATATTTTTTTGTCAATTCATAATTAATGCAAAATTATGCCCAAGTTTCACTGATAAATGGAGAATTTGGGTATTATGTATATAAAAATTAGAAGTTTAAAGTGTTCTCCAAAAAACTGAATAAAGCCCGAAAAAAACCCGTGTTTTAGACTAGTAGGCCCAGTGGACTGGGTTTTTTCTAACTTTGAATTTCACCAACAAAACTAAATCATGATTAGAGATAAATCCCCTTTAACAATTTTATCTGGCCACTTTTAACGAGTTTTTAATTTCATTTTATGTAAGAATTAGTTTTATCAGAATCATGTTAAGTCAGTATTCAAAAAAATATTTTTTCACGCTCAACAACTTGAAATATTTCTGACACGTTTTCAGATTCATTTTTAAAAGAATAAACATGAAACTTGCTGATGTAAATTTTAAGAGATTTTTAAGCAACCTGTATTTTTTACCTTTTGTTCAATTAATTTGAACTTGATTTATAAACAAATGTTTTCTCAATAGGACCAAATTTTTCATTTCCTACACAATCACTTCGGGAAATTCTGTTCAAAATGCCCACTCTGACATCATTTTTTGAAATTTATTCTCCATCTATCAAAAAATTAACCATTACAGCACATTATATAGCTTCTGAATAAGAGAAACTATGAATTGGATACACTTGAGAGCAAAAATTATTTTAAAAATGAGTCAGAAAATAAACAGTTTGGATTTGAATACATGCTTAATACAATATTTTTTCTTCAACCTCTGTGTAAATTTTAATCTGTTTTTGCAGTAAGAATTGGTCATATCAAAAAACTTGCCAATATAAAGGTTGTAAATAAAAAGAAGAAGATATATAATAAATTTAATTGGATTTGATATCTTGAGATTTGATGAAGTTATGAATTTTGTTCTCCCAAAAACCATAGCTGCCAACTTTTACAGTTTTTTCTTACCACTAGAATTTAAAAGAAAATTTTGACTTATTTAATTACAGATTTCACTAATTAAATAAGTCGAAATTTTCTTTTAAATTCTAGTGTTAAGAAAAAAGCATAAAAGTTGGCAGCTATGCCAAAACCCTTTTTTGCCTCTTCAGCCCATTTTTAATTTGTGCAATAGATAGTATTTCATACAAAATCTACCTAAAACAGTAAAACATATGTTATTAATAATTGGTAAATAAAATATACCATTGTGGTGTGGAATAAAATATGTTTTTCACAAATTTTCATACCTGTCTCATTCATCCCTGGAAAAATAGGTATGCATTTTAAAAAATATTAAAATTAAACAAGAATTCTTTCTTAAGTGAAACTATGGTGTCTATAAGTTACTAAATGTTAAATTATTCTTTTAAACAATGCCTTGAAATTGACATTGTATCCACTGTTTAAATATGAAAATTGTCTTATTCATTTACACTCTGCTCTACTTTAAAAATTAAATAAATTTATTGAATATAAAATGTCTGTTAAAATGGAAATAAAGATGTAGGTGTGCAAATAATAGATAATTTACTGCTACAAATTTTTAGAAGTCGACATATATGATTAAATCCATGGGGGGGAATTTAAATAATCATAGCAAAACTACATTTTTCAAGGTTTTTCAGAAAATAAAAAAATTGTCTTATTTCTGAAATCGTGTACTGTGCTTGCTAATGAGTGTATAAAAAGTTGTAAATATGAAAGTTGTAGAGAATTCTGTCCTCTTTAATATTGTAATTGACAAATGATATATACTACGGCAATGGGTTTCGAGATATTTAAAAAAAAAAAAAACAATCCCAAAATTTTGTTGTTTTTTGGCCACAGAAAATTTAGCTTTAAGAAATTTTGTTGGAAAATCTGGTTTTTCCCTATGACCTCAGTATAAACGAATTGTAAAAAAAAATCTTCTACCCAACTTTTTGCAAGGTAAAATGTACATTTCCCCCTGAACTATATTGTTGTTTTAGACCCTATGGGCTCAGTGAGCAGCTTTTTATTTCTGTATAGCTGTCTTAATCCCTTGGACTAAGATACTATTTTTACTACAATATTTACAGACTGGAATAGTTCCTTTCCTTCAGTTTTACTGCCGGAATTGTTCCTTGAAACACGGGACGAATCGTTCCTTTGGAATCATTCCTCAACAAATGCTGGGATCCAGGTAGATTTTTCGCGAAAAGTTAGCAAAAATGCAAGCTTCTGATTGATGAATCTTGTTTCACTAATGCTAATAGTGAAAAATCTATCCTACCTTGTCTGTGCTTGTACACGGAAGAAAATCAACACAAATCTCTCCCAAATTGACACATAAAATCAAGCGGCAGAAAATCTCAGTCAAATTCCTTAATGCTCAAAATCGGATAAAGGGAGTGAAAATAAGAAGATTAAATATTTATGTATAAGATTTTTGGTTAAATTTACAAGGCGGAAAAATAGAGTTTAGGGAGAAAAAAATTCATCAATTCTCAAAATATCAAATTCACTTTTATGTTGACAAGTTTTTAATAGGACCGACTTTTGTCACAAAAAATTTAAAACGAAAAAAAAGAAGAGGTTGAAGAAAAAAAATCCACAACTTCCTCAATTCACAAGCTATCTAATGTATACAAAATGTCTAGGGTGCAAAGTCCTAAAAGTTACATGTAAATTATACCTCTGGAGGTGCCTTGCCAGCTGAAGGTCTCGTTACCTGACCAAGGTTCCAAATTATGAGATCAATGAGTAGCAATGTGCAGGTTCCAAACAACAGGATAGTATAAATGTTAAGCAACTGACACACTATCATCCACAACTAAGAAATAAGCACTGCTGATACGATTTAGACCTTGTTAGGTTTATTTACGCTATGCAGCATTTTGATGGTCACTCGACCTGATACCAAGTTTCAAACCATGGGTACAGGAAGTATATCCCAGTCAAGACTGAAAACTTTTCTGAGTACTATTAGAAATAACCAAATGAAAATGGGTTAGAAGATTTCTATGCTTTGCAATTGATCTCTTACAATAAAAGAAAGTGATTAAAAGCACTTGATAGTAAAATGGTTATTATTTAAATATATAATGTAGAGTTTACTATCAGACAAAAATCTCTTCAAGACTGCAACAAAGGCCTAAGACTGAAGGTCTTGCACTCAGGTTTCAAATCAGGTTTAGTTGGGGCTTCCCGGCAGTTAGGGGCCTGGTCATCAGTTAGAAAGAAAGATATCTAATTCACTTAAATTTATTATATATCTTCTTATTATTATCTACAACCTTTATATTGATAAGTTCTTAATAGGACCCACTCTTACAGCAAGAAACAAATTAAACAAAAATAGGCGGTTGAAGAAAAAATTGTCGTATTAAGGATGTACTCAAATCCAAACTGCTTATTTCCGATTCATTTTTGTTCTCAAATGCATTCAATTGGTAGGTTCTCTTATTGAGAAATTATATAATGTGTCCTACTGGTTGATTTTTTGATAAAGGTAGAATATATTACAAAAAAATGATATTGAAGTGAGCATTTTGAACCAAATTTCCAGAAGCGATAGTGATGAAAACGAAAAAATAATTGTTTGAAAATAAAGTTCGAATTATAATAATACATAGGCTGCTTATAAATCTCTTCAAAATATCGAGTCAGCAAGTTTCATGTTTTTACTTTTAAAAAATGAGTTTGAAAATGTGTCAGAAAATTTCAAATTGTTTGAGCATGAAAAATATTTTTTGAATACTGCCTTAAAACAAATCAGATAATATCAGCTTTAAAAAAAAATGAAATTAAAATTTCACCAAAAGCAGCCAGATAAAATTGTTAAACTGTATTGATCTCTAATTTTGATTCAGTTTTTATTGGTGAAATTAGTAACGTCGAAATCTATCTTGACCTGTAGACAAGCTAGCAGGGATTTTTTATAAGTATTCTACAATGTATTGAAACCTGTAAAAAGAAAAAAAAGATATTAAGAGTGGCAGATTGTACTCGCCTATTGGCACATTTAAAACAAAAATCCTACCCAATTAGAAGAAAATATTGGTAGGTACTTGCTGCTTAAACAATTAAAATTTATTCATTTGTATTTTGTTAAAATACTTGACTTTGAAATAAAAGTAAAATTTTTAATCAAGTGAAGAATAGTATATAAATTTTAAACTTCAAACCAAAATTGTACAGAAGTTTTTCTCTAAAACAATATATGGGTAAGATCTTAAAATAAAAATTATTTTTGAGTCACTTTAAAAATTACATTGAAAAAAAAACACATATTAAGAATAATTACTGTTTATATAATACAGATGGAGTTTCTGAAACAAATATTATATCTAAAAAAACTCACTTTAGCATTTACTTGAAAATAAAGCATGAAATAAAATGCACTAATGTTGAAAACATTACTGTTCTATATGAACCAAGTGAGAGGAGGGGACGGGGGAGGACGAGGGAAATTGAAAACTATATACTTATGAGATTTAAAAAAGTACCTTTCTAATGGCATTTAAAAAATTACATAATCATTCATCACTTTGAAAATTATTAAAAAAAAAATCAAACTCGTGCTTTAAAACATTACTGTACTATGAGACATATTGAGTCAAGTTATTCAATCCTTCAGTTAGACTTTGGGCCCCACAAGACACTTTGCTCAGAGCCTGATTATAATTTTAACATAGAAATAGGAACATTTAATCAGAATTTGTCTCTTTCCAAGGCACCCAGGAGGTAAGACATGGCCTCGCTTTTTTTATAGTGGTGTCGCCAGGAGCCATAGTCCACTTTGATCAATAGAAATACAGTAAAAGATCTTTATAATGCAAATCTAAAAACACAAAGTTGTGCGTTATATAGAATTTTGCATTAAATGAGTCACATTTCACACATCATGAAATTTACTTTGTAAATATAACCAAATATATCTGAAACATATCAAGATACATTAGAGTATCTTTATACTGCATTCCTTGTTACCAGGAGTTATTCAAATAATACATTTAGCATAATACAGATTATTCCACACAATGTTAAATTCACTTTAGAAACACGGTCCAATCCAAATATATCTGTATCAAACCATTTATTATATTCATTTTCAGAAATGTTTATTGTAATAATAGCAATTTTTTCATTAAAAAGTTCTGAATTAAGGATAGAAAGTTGAGCTAATGTATGAAATTTAGTTTTCTAAAATGTAGCAGTTTTTTTATAGTATGGAAATGCAGGTGCCTCTTAACTGCATCAATTGTTGTTGCCAACTGCTGTTAACAATTCATTGTTTACATCTGAGAAGTTGTGCGTTATATGTGGAATTGCGTTATATAGAATTGCATTACACAGATCTTCTACTGTATGATAACTGGAAAATGAGAATGATTACACAATTACATCAAATGGAATAACAAATGATGGTGAAATATTTGTGGGGTAACAACAAAGTTTTACAATTTGGTCAACTAAGATAGAATTTTATGTGATATTTTTTAACACTGTTAAAATTAGCATAGTTTCATGCAAAATTTTATATTTTCTTCTTAAAAGTGCCAAGAACCCTTTCAATATGTATCTCAACATTAGATATACTGTCTTCAACTTCAGTGAGGTATTTTATTGTGTGGGGATGTTTGTAGTTTGACCACATTTGAGCTATACCATTAGCTTAGAAAGTTTTTCTATAAAAACTTCAAAGCAGTCAATAATCATTGCAACCAAATACCCATAGGAAAGCCTTTGGCATTTTATGCATAAGAGCATCCCCTTTCAGGTCAAAACAAAAAGTCTTTGGATCTCTGATACATTATGCTAATTACAGGTCATAAAACATCTCGAGACTTGCTAATTTTAAATCTGTAAGCTAAGTCTGTAAGTTCTAGATTCAGTCTTAACCCTTAACTACTGTGACAAAAATTGTCCCATAACTACTGTGAGCGGTCTCTCAGATCGCTAAATCAAAACATGAATAAAATATCAACTAAGTGGTAAAAATGTTTTGTTTACCAATACTTATCTACTTAATTGATTTATAAATCATCTTTCAAAATTTGAAGTATATTTTTGAAGACTAAAAGACTGGCATCCCGTAATATGAGAATAGTAAGAGAAAGCAATTTATTGTAGGAGATCGAGGAAAAGGAATATGTAATTTTAAACTCCTCTAATAATAGTTGAATAAAAATGCATGTTTTGTAAAAAATGTATGAATATCTAGAAAAAGTATAGTTCAATAGTAAAAATTAGATTATATTTGCATAAAAATATCGTTATATAAATTAAAAAAACGCTCGTAAATTAAAGTTTGCTTACATATCTACATAATTCTTTTAAATGAAGTTAAATACATAAGAATTTATGCATTACCATAGAAACAAAATAAATAAAAATAATTTTTTTTTTATTACACAGTACAAAACATCCAGTTGCAGTCAATGCCTAGCATTCTCGAACATTGAAGGCAAACTCTCAATTTCGTTTGAAAACTGCTGAGTACAATAATAATCCAAGAAATGCTCTTATTTCAATATCATCTGTATCACTAGTTTTGTCTCTCTTTTATCAGAATAACGTAATTTACATTCTTTAATTTTTACACTAGTCCATTAAACTATAATTTCTATAACGTTTATAAGAAACAGCAAATTCTGTTTCTTCTGGTTCTGCTTTATGCCCAGTTTTTGCAATACCATTTAAAGCAGCACCACAATATTATGTTTTGATGTTTGCACAACACGATTTTGTTCCTTTGAAGTCCATATAAAATTATTTTTTCCATAAAAATACTCTGAGTCACTTGAAATATTTTCCTCATCGGCCAGTGATAATTCCGAATGGGAATCGAGATCACTTTCAATAAATTCATTTTCAGAACATTCAGAATCAGATATTCCGACTAAATTTTTACAGGCCCCTCAATTTGTTTGTTTGAGGTACACTGGACTTTTTCTCGAATGATTAGTTTCCATTTTTTCCATAATATCATGAAAAAAAAGTATAAAATTATCCACAAAATAAAAATTTCCTTCTCGGGCAAAAACAGAATCACAAGTACTGTGAGCGGTCTGACAGACCGCTTTTGGAATGAAAAGAGTAAAAAAAAAAAATAGCAAAAGCAGCTATTAGAATGAAAAGCGAAATGTGACCTTGGGGGGCCGTGTCCGGAAGGTAGAGGTAAAGGTGAGGATCATTATCTATTCTGAGGGGTGGAAATGAATGCGATAAAATTTGGAGCGGTCTGTCAGACTGCTCACATTAGTTATGGGTAGTAATTTTAAATCTGTAAGCTAAGTCTGTAAGTTCTAAATTCAGTCTTAAATGCATGAGTGTCAGCATAAATTTTTGAAATGATGTCAGAGATGACATTGAGAAAATATGGAAGATGATCTTTTGTAAGATCAAAAATTACAATAATAATTCTATAGGTCAGTATAATATCTGATCTTTTCATCATTATTTTTTTAAAGTTTCTTCAGAAATTTTCATCTTCACACCTCAATTCTGCTGTTTGTTTTACTATGTCAATATTAGACTTTCTCAATGTTCACAAGATCATTCATAGTTAGATCTGTTTGTATTCCTATGGAATTCATTCCTATATTGTCAGTCTGAGTAGAAATAAACATATACTTCACTTAGAGTTTAGCCCATATCCCCTTCAGCAATATATTGACTGTGCTGATCCAGAACTGATATATTTCTCACACTAGTTTGATCTACACTTTCTCCCTCATCAACATCTTCAATTTGTTGGTCTGAAACAGAGACAATCAATTATCAATTGATCAATTTTATTAAAAATTACCTTTGACTTATTTTTTGTAGTGCTGCTGAACTCTGAACTCATGCACATAATATTAAAACTCATTGTTTAGCCTATTCTACTGCTAAGTAAAAGATAATTCTTCCATTTCTAAAAAAAATACTTATCTGCAATTATTCGGCCAAATACTTAAAAGTATTCATGAAATGGCAAGAGATTTTTAATCATTTAGTAATAAATGCATACTTTCATCCTTACATTCTTTAATTTTCCTTTATCCATTTGGGCAGATTATTGGCAAGTTAAAATTTAAAAGGCAATGTGAAATGAATTAAGAGTAGCTATTTTGAAAGAAAAAAAAAATTGTTCTTATTAGATGAATCTAAGTAAAATTGAAACATTTAATTTGATTACTAGTCCAGGCAAATTAAAGTAAATACACCTTCAACCCGAGCAAAATTGCAATAGAAGCTCTGTTAACTGATTTTTAATCCGTAACCATTACTGAGAAATATAACCAAAATCAGACAAAATCCGATCACGGGAACACCCTTAAAAACGGATTTCAAAACGGACTGAATCATATGCCGTTTTGCGTTGTTGTGCTGTTGTATAACTTTTAGTTGAGACGGAAGACGTCATAGGGCAGCACTAAACAATTTGGACTGCAAATATTCATTTTTTATCGAAGAACTGACAACCAATAATGCTTTTGGAACAGATAAAGTAAAGTATCTATAACTCATTCTAAACTGTATTACTACTAGACCGATCTCCTAACAGTCATCCGGTATGCGGTGAGTTTTTCAAGCTCCGGCAATGGGGACATATATCTCCGGCATCAGGCAAGCACTATATTTTCTTTCTACATATTAAGTCTTCCTGAACATTTTAAGCCCTACCACATCAAAATTGGTCCAGTGGTTCGCGAGATACAGTTCTTTTAAATTTCTCTACTTTCTGTTAATCCCGTTCCTGCTATTTCATGTATCCGCAATTGCAACTGGCTCCGAATCGATTCCAGTGCTTATAAATGCTAGTTGTGCATAACTTTCCCAGGCATCGGAACATTTTTAATAATATGCTTTAGGGAATTTTTCAGGGCAAATATCAGTATTTTTTAATAGAAGAATAAATCTAGCTTAAACGCGCGAAATTTCGCCGTATTTAAGAAGTAATTTTCTATAAGAAAATACTGGTACTGAAAAATTTCCTGGCTATAAAATTTCAGGACACGCACGACCCCTGCATTTATGGACATTTCATCACCAATTTACTTTGTTAAGGAGACTTTAAGCAAAGATATCGATATTTTTTATACATGCTGTGCTGTGATTGTGATCTGACCAGAGTAGTACGCATGTCAGTGTTTTTCAAGATTATATTTATGGTGTTAAATGATTATTTAACAGCGGATTACTACATTATTTGTGTAATTTGAAGCTTATACAACACTAGTGAGTGAGTTTTAGATTCTTTTTATAAATTTTAGTATTTTAATGAGCCTCTGAAAAGTACATGCTTTACCATTGGCGGCCATTTAATAATGCATCTCTGTAGAGATTATTGTAATGTTAACCTTTTTTAATTAATCTCTAACCTCTAACGTACATAATAAATGCTATAAACAGCTCCATACTGTGCTTTTTATTAACGTAAGTGTATATACTTTGCTCTGTTGCCAGTTTCAATTCAAAATATCAATTTTAAGTGTACTAAATGATGTTTTGAAAATAGTTAAAAATTGTGTTCTATGCTAACTTTTAGCTTCAAACTCCCATAGGAATAACATTGGGAGTGTGTAACTTTTATAAAATTATCAAAAATACCTATAAGAGACAGCAGACAGAAGAGGAGCAGCAATGACATTTAAAAAGTGGGCGATGTACTGCAACACATATCGCCATTTCATTCTGATTCTACTCTACGCAAAATTGTTACAGGCGTAACAACTAAAAAAGAAGTTAATGTTGATGAGTTGCACTTATTTGGTATGATCATCATCTCCAAAATGATAGGGAAGGATATATTTAAGTATTCGGCTAAAAGGTCAAAGTAAGTGAAAACTCTAGGATCTGCTGCCGCCATTTGTAGTTATAAAGATGACTTAGATATGCAATTAGATCCAGCGCTCCTCTTCCAAAGAATGATGATTACTGGCACTTGTGGTGAAATGAATCTCGGAGATGTCATGCGTTATGAACCGTGTGCGTACCCTGCAGCATTATTTGAATCACCAAGTATGATGAGGAATTCAGACAAATCTCAGTTAGCTCAAGCACTAGTCAAACACATTAAAAATTTACACAATGAAAAATATGACAATGTGAAAAGTACAGAAAGGTACATATTGGATGGAGGATCTTTCTTGCGTCGCATTTCCTGATGTAAAAAATGATACATATGAAAACATTGCTACGTCTTACGCTGATTTTATTGTTAAACAATATGGAAAACCTATCATGGTTTTTGATAATTACATTGGGTATCCAACAATCAATGATGTGGCTCACAGATGACGCTACAAAAAAAAACAAAAAACAGTAGAGATATTAATTTCAGCGCATACGTGAAATCTATTGGAAAAAAGGAAGAGTTTCTGGACAATGAAAAAACAAGCAAGCAATGACTTTCCTCATAGGCGAATTGCTTAAGAAACAAGGCTGTACTGTTCCCAACACAGATGGGGATGCCAATATAGACATTGTTCATGCTCCAGTCTCATCTTCAGAAAATGCACCTGCACATACCACTGTAATAGGTGAAGATACCGACTTGCTGATTCTCCTTCTTTAACAGGCAAAGGATAATGGCTTCAAGCTATACTATCGCAGTGACATAAGACGAGGATCATGTTCCAAACCAGTCTATCATATCCTCAACATGCAATCTCTGTTAGGCCGTGAAAATTGCAACTTCCTTCTGTTTCTTCATGCTTTCACGGGCTGCGATACAACATCCAGAATTTTTTCGATTGGGAAATCCTCATCATTTCTCAAACAGATAAACAAGACAGAGCTCCGTTCTATTGCAAAAATATTTTGTTCAAATTCAAGCCTACATTCAGATATGGCTGAGGCTGGAAGAAAAGCAGTGCTTCTGTTTTATGACTGCAAGGCACTGGATTCTATAGACAAACTATGTCCCCAAATGTTGGTAAGGAAAGTAACTACAGTAAAATCATTTATTACACCTGAACGTTTGCCTCTGACCGATTCTTCTACAAAATATCATAGCTATCACACTTACTTACAAATAAATATCGGAAGAAAGAACCAAGCCAGCAGAATGGGGCTGGTATGTAAAAAAACACTCGTGCTACCCAATACTCTGCGAGTGACTACCAGCTACAGATTATTTACTTAATATGATTCCATGTTCTTGAAAGGCAAACTGTGCTATACGATGCTGATGCAAGCGTAATTGATTGCCTGTTCTACAGCTTCTGGGGTGTGCCAAGTCAATGGATGTAACAAGAACTACCTAACTTCTAATTATAAATATGATGAAAACTATTGATACGTTTTTTTCTTCACTGGAACATTTCTGTAAAAATGAACTTAAGCAGTAATTTGTCAGAAATAGTAGACTTTTGTGTACTGTTTATCGTTTTTGACTATACTTCAAAGTTAAATTGCGAAAATAAAGCGATATATTTCCGTAAGCGATATATTCTCTGCCTTAGTTCCAGAAAATCCCCTCCGCCATTTTGAAATCCGTATATAGGGGTGTTCCCATGCTCAGATTTTGTCTGATTTTTAGTATGCTATTAAGCAGTAGTTCCTGATTAAAAAATTCTGTAAAAAGCTTCTATTGCAATTTTGCCCATGTTCAATCACAAAATACCTGGACTATACTTTAACTGAAAAGCTATGTTTGCAAATCAAGAGATTTTCTGGTAAAACATAAAAAAGACTATATTTAAAACTGAATCCTATTAGAAGTGTCTATAATTTTATTTGTGTCACATAAAAAAGGTTAATCTTGATTAAAGAAAGAATTATCCTTAGTTTGATAAAACTGTGTAAAAATAACAAAAATAATGCAGAACCCATTTTAGGCTCAGAATCATTAATTTTATCCATGAATTAAATTTATTTGTAGAACAATAATTGTTAGGGAAGGTGCACTTATTACTATTTTTTTTTTAATTCTCTTTTTCAAAAGTGCAATTTAAAATTTAATTTCATTACTTTGCTTTTCAGTTAAGGGGATGTGAAATTTCTCATAAATTTAACATTTTATTTTCAAAGATACCCTCCTCTAGAAGCATAAAACTTTCAAAGAATATTTAGATGATGCAGGTTAATTTTTTTTTTTTTTTGGGGGGGGGGGGGGGGTATATTAAAAAAAATTCAAGCAATCAGTTTTGAAGTGCTATTTAAATTTTTTACTGTGTATTTTTCATAGTACAGTAGGGCCTCACCAGTGGCCAAGAAGTTGTGTTCTCAAAGTTGGTAGACGGGAGGTGCTGGGTTCGAACCCAATCACACCCGTCGACCTAATCGTTCGGAGTTTTCTTCAAGCCATGGATTTCCATGCGTAAATATGGGTTAGATTTCCTTAGAAAGACTTCCACGGAGGATACTCTCCACTCAGGCCTATATCCCTAGAGTAGATAAACGACCGTCAAAAATCAATCAACCATAGTACAGTAGAGCACCGATTATCCGAACAAGTCGGGACAGACTCTAGTTCAGATAAATGGACAGACAATTTAAGAGATGTTTCTGACTATACTAAAATCTTCACACGTTATCTAAGTTTAGGACTGGCAGAGCCAGTTAGTGCTGGCTTGTTTAAATTTATTTATTTATACAGTAGAAGATCTTTATAACGCAAGGTTTTGCGTTATATGGATCACATCATTGAATTCACCTAGTAAACATGGCCAAATATGTCTGAAACACATCAAAATACTTTAGAATATCTTTATACTGCATTCTTTGTTACCAAGAGTTATCCAAATTATACATTTTTGCATAATATAGGTCAGACATTGTTAAATTTACTTTATAAACATGATCCAAATATAACTGACACAACTATCCCTTATATTAGACATTTCAGAAATGTTTATTGTAATAATAGCATTTTTTCACTTAAAAGGTCTTAAATTAGAAGATAAAGTTGAACTAATGTGTCAAATTTAGTCCTCTAGAGAGTAGCAATATTTTACAATGTGAAAGTGCAGGTGCTTTTTAACTGCAAAAATCATTGTTTACATCTGAGAAGTTGTGCGTTATATGGAGAATTGCGTTATAAAGATCTTCTACTGTATATATTTTTTTGGCTTTTTATTTTTTTGTTTACATTTTTATCATCAAAAAACCTTTTTTTCTCTCTCTATTTATCATTTTCTGAATTCCAGAGATTGTAATTTAAGCAAAAAAGCTTTTAATTGTTGCTTGCATTCTTTTCAATGTTGCCATATCTCAAATTCTTGTTAAATACATTAGTTGAATAGAATCAGCGCTCTTCAGTCATTCAAGCCATTTCATAGCTGTTTCCATAAATTCAAAGGCTTTTTATCTGATGGAACCGGGTCATTTTCAGAGCATTCGTTTTCATTTTCTTCAATTTCTTTTTCATCTTGAATCTCATCCACAATCTCATCATCTTTTAAAATCTGATATCTAGGGTCATGTACGTCACTATATAACCGCTTGTTAATTTCATTTTCTTCGTAGCTTAGGATTCTTCCCATCTCCTTTATTGTCTTACATTCCTCATTTTCTGATCCACAATCAGTTTTTTCTTTATCTAAAATTTTATTCGAAACCAGTTGATAATTGGGGGTTCGGTAAAAAAAATATTTATCGAAAAATGGGCTGTTCGGTAAAAAAAAATATTTATGGAGAAATAGGCTGTTCGGATAACTGAAAGTTCAGTTAAAAAAAAAAATTAAAGAAAAATAGGCTGTTCGGATAGTTGGAAGTTCGGTTATTTGAAGTTAAGATAATCGGCGTTCAACTGTATTTGCTTTATCTTTGAGATAACACTCTGGGCAATAGTTTGAATTAAAATATTTATAATCGGTTAATTTGAAAAAATTAGAGTATTTACATGCATTTATTCTTATAATTTTGTTCATACTAAAAACAGCTTTACAATTCTAATTAATTAAAAAAAAAAACCATGTAGGGAACAAATTTTGCAGACAGAGAATCATCCGAGAGAATAAAAAAAAATAATAATAACAGTATTCTAGAACTTGTTTAAAATAAGAATTTAAAGAAAAGAAAAATTTAAAATTAGTCGATTAATGTTTTTTTGTTTTAATTAAAAAAACATCATAGCATTTAAAAGAAATAAGTTAATCGATCGATTATTTAAAACATCATTTTGAATTTCAAATGAAAACAAGAGATGGCGCCACCGCGCTCATTATTCTTTTGGTTATTTTTTAAACACAATGAGTGTGTTCGAGATGCACGCGTGCTACGCGCGCGAGCTCAGGAGACAGGAACATGCAGTGGGTAAATATCATGGATAGAATAACACGTAGTGTGTTCAGGAACAGATCATGGATTTGATTAATTATGGTGCTAATTATAAAGATATTTTGTTGCCACAGGAACGTGTGCTAGATGGGTGAATGGATAAGGCAGTGAACTCGAGACTAGGTATTCTGGGTTCGCATCCTTCCAAACCCACATTGTAAACACAATTTTTTTTTTTTTTTGTTTATTGGTTGTTTTATATTTTTCATAATGAATAAGATATTTTTGATGAAGATATATTTTTTATTTTTATTATACAGAGGCACGTGTATTTTTATTATAACAATAAAATATTAATTTAAATGTGAGAAAATGAGGTATTTCGAGATGAAAGTTTTACATCTGAACGCTTTTTAAATATTCAAAGTTTCGTTTCTAAGTGATTATATATATAGTATGTATATGTATAATGATATAAATATTAAGCAAATCCAAATGAAAAAATAATATATATTGTGCGAAAATATCCTTTTGCGCGTAGGATAATTCCTTGATTTTCTTTATCTTTTTTTTTGGGGGGGGGGGGGGGGTACTTTAGGAGTGAATTTTTATCGAGACTAGGCTGGAAATCATATTTTACTTTGAACATTATAAAAATAAAATGTAATAGTTGTAGATTATTTTAACTAAAAATATCTGTACATATATTTTTTAAAGAGATAATATATATAGGTTTGCTGTCTAGTTTTGTAGTGAATAAAGTATGATTAGAATGTTTATAAATTTTCTACTGAAAGTATAAGTAAGTATTTTGCTTATACTAACAGAATTTTGAATGTCATTTATTTTTCGTGTTTTATGATGTATTTTGTTCTCTTATCCACACGGTATTAAAATATGCAATCATAAAATAAGAAATATATATATTAAAATCTTCTTTGAAAAATTGTCTAACTAACAGTGCAAATTCCATTGAAATCCATCCAGTATAGTAGATTACAAACAAATCTCATATGCTGATATCACAATCTTGGTTTACTAACAGCATTCTATTTATCACGGAAGATATAAATCAACTGATAAATTATTTTTAAATAAATAAAAAGAAAATTGTTAAAAAGTTAAAATTTTTAGATCACCAGTTGAATTCTTAAATTGTATCAATCAACCTACCAAACAACGCACAATCACGTGATCAAATCGCCCACACAATTTTTTTGAGCAGCTCGCGCGGAGTTTGTGTGCGGTTGGTTAACTAATTTTAAATTCTAAATGGGCTAAAGTAGATAAAGAAGGTCACGTGATGTTTTTCCCGACTATTTTAGATTTTATCTGAGTGTACATAGGCATGTATTTCTGTTACGAAAACCATGTTTTGGAAGGATATAAAAATATAGTCGTTGGTTTTACCTTTTTTGAACCATTAAAAATAATGAAATAATTGAATTATTTTAAAATTCCTTTCTTCTATAAGACCTACTCCATGACATAAACTTCTGAGCGCGCGCGCGGCGCGAAATGCACTTCTGAACACACTCAATGAGTAAAACTCATAGATATAGTAAAAAATAATTTTACTAGATCTATGGTAAAACTACCTTCCCCCCCCCCCCCCCCCTTCCAATGGATTTCGAACTCACGTTTGTAACGACAGGCCCGTCGTCTAGCGATTTCAAGAGAAGTTACAGATTGTCGAGTTCAAGAAAATGTTCCATGAGAAGAAAAAAGAAACATAATGAAAAAAAAAAAGACTTTTCTAAACATTGATTTTTGAAAATGTTTTCAACAATAATGTTGCATAACTTTAAAGATCTTTTGTAAATAAATGTGTCTTTTTTGGTAATTAGGTGTGTGAGTTCTCCCATTGGATTCGAGGCTATAAAAATTCATCTGCTTGGGAATAACATTTAGAATTGAAGTAGATTTGAAACACCTGAACCGCGAGGTTTGTACGTCAACTGTGGTTGATTACCATTAAGTGCTATGGCTAGAATGAGCTTAAAAAAACTTTTTTATCAATATATATATGAAGTTTATGGCATATTTTTTTAAATGAAGCTATTTTTTATATCTAAATATGCGTTATAATTATTGAATTTTCAGAAATACAGTTAAATAAGGCGATTTATTCATAATTTTATGGATGGTATGTCATCTAATTTTAACATGCCTTATAAACCTAAATAAAGGCGAAATTTATATGGAAACGGATTGCTAAAGATTATAATTCCACCATTTTTTTAAAGTTTGACTTACAAAAGTAACTGGTAGAGAAATTTAGATTAAAAGTAGCAACTGTAACATAATATAGTAATTTTCAAAATTTTAAATTACTTGTAAAGAAATCTACATTTTTTAAACTAATTTTTATGCAAAAAGGTAATTAAAAAAATGTATATTAACGAAAGTAACACTATATTTTTATCCTTGGAGGATGTTTATTGTAATACTTACTTGCTATACGAAAAAAAAAAAAAATTGATGAATATTAAGGTATTTTTTTAAAAAAAGGCCTAAATGAAATAGGGTAGACTTATACTTAATGATCCTCAATGAAAAAATACGCTCATAAAACATTTTCTTAGGTAAATTGAAATATAAAACATATATACTGCCGTACAACAGCTGTGATCAAAAATCCTCCGTTAAACTGACAGTTTGCCGGTCTATGTATCTTTTAGGCCTTTGGATAAAACACCAATAGATGTAAAGAACATTTTAATCGGCAGGCAGAAATTCAAAAGATGGCAAGAGTTTTCTTTTTTTTTTTTTCTTCAATCATTGAAAATCAGAATGAGAGTGTGAAAAATGTTGCTCTCCGAACCACACACACACACACAAAAAAAAACTAAACTATTCGAATGGAAAAGTGTCATCCAACCTACCACCAGTCCTTTTTTTTGTTTTGTTTTGTTTTGATTTGTTTAGGGTTTCATTCATCTAACGAATCCCGTTCTCAGAAACTATATACTATGTTGGAGACTTATAGACTCCCATCAAACGACAAAATCATAAATAAAAAAATTTTTTTTTTTTTTTGAATCAGCCTCCTAATGAAGTTGGAGACTTTTGAAATTTTGCATACTTGTGTTAATCACATCAAACGACCAATCATAAAATTAAAAAAAAAAAAAGTCTTCAATTATTTACTCCCCACCACTCTCGTATTTAAAGCTTTTTTTTTTTTAGAAATTTTGCATACTTATAGCCTCACATAAACGATAAATCATAAAATTTCGAAAAAGTCACTTTTTCTAACCTCCCACCTTTTCACGTTGAGAGGGGGTGAGTTATCTCGGGTGCTATCGGCCCGACTCGGATAGGTTGTAAGACGAATAGAGGTCTGTTTAGAATAGAACTGGTGTCGAAATGTGGAAGATTTTGTAAAAGGATAAAGTGAGCTTTGAAAGGACACTCTCCCCCCCCCCCCTTTTTTTTTTTGTTTCCAGAGAAAAAATAAAAATCTGTTTCTTTTTAAAACGTCACGAATCTTTCCAACCAATGAGTGCAAATCCTCGAATGCGGCGCGATGAGCCATCTTGGTGAAATACCTCGACTTATGCTATACTATAATTAGCAATAAAAGTGTCACATTGGCGATATACATTACATTACAGTAAGTGTTTACAACTTGTTTTTGAAAACGAAAACAAACTGTTGAATTGAATAACATTAAAAGAGAATTTGTTGTTTTTATAATCGCTCTTTATAAATTATCTTTCATATATTTATATAGTGAAAACTTAATAAAATAAAAACTATTATTCATAAACATACACGAATAAGTATTATTTCTTCTTTTCAGAAAAGAAGGACCTTTAATTTGAATTATGATGTACATTTACAAGTTTTATAGCATATGACACATCAAATGCTTTTTGAGAACTTATAATTAAATTATTTATAGAGTTGAATAAAAAAAGAAAAAAATATATATATTGGCCATGTTAAAGGTGGTAGTTTATGGATAATACAGTAGTACCCTTGACTTAAATATATATAGAGACCTGACAAACTCTTATTTGATGTAGGAAAGACACCGGGGATAGAAAGGGATACTCAAAATTTCAGGAAAAAAATAAAATGTACAACCTTTTGGCTCATTCGATGACGCTGTTTTAATAATCCTTACGACTAACACCAGCAAATTGTAGCGTTGTAGGTGATGAAAGCTAAAACCTGTTTTTGATATTTAAAAAAAAAAAAAAAATAGTAAATTTCAATTAGCTATAAATCAAGCTAACGTACATGAAAATACTTTCTGAGATCCCATAAAATAATTTCATTTTTTTTTTTGTAATCTCTTTTTCAACCGTCCAATTTTAGTAGCAATTAAGAATGACTTATTTATTGAGGTTGAGCAAAAAAGTTCTGGGAAATTTTTAATCTAATAGTTAAAATAATTTTGTCCATCATTTCAAATGCGAATCGTTTTTCCATCAATGCCGAACTCTATTGCTAGCAGTTGGATCGCGTGGTGCAGAGATTTCCAAGATTGACACGCTTTGTTTCAGCAGGACAATGCCAAGACGCACGTATCCCAAAGAACCGCGTCGAAATTCCTTCCACATCCCGCTTACAGTCCGGGCCAACCCGGTTCTAGATCGAGGGACCGAAGTAAAATCAAATTTTTTCAACACATCCACCCAATTCATGTGTGGATATGTGTTAAATACGAGATATTCATTGTTTTAACACTTATCCGCACATCGCGGTGTACACTCTCTCAAATAAGTAAATAAACAAACTAACCATGTATCGAAAATGAGGATTTTCTTTTATGCAAAAAAAAAAAAAAATTGGAAGAGCGTGGATTCGATCCACGGACCTCTGGGTTATGGGCCCAGCACGCTTCCACTGCGCCACTCTGCTACGTTCTTTGGTAGAGGAAAAAAAAAAAAAAAACTTCTGCATCTACTACATATCAGTTCAGAGAAAGGGGCGGGCGATAAACCTAGATTTTGAGAGATTTTGTTAGGTAACGTAAACATAAAAGAGAATAAGTTTGGTAGTTCACTGTTTCAACCAGCGCAAAAATTTTCTGACAAACCGACGGACTCATTTTTTTTTTTTTTTTTTTTTTATACGAAAAAAAAAGGTATGGCATCTGATTATGGAAGCGATTTGGAATCGGCCATGTTTTTTTTTTTTTTTTTTTGGAAATAAATTACCTATTGACTAGGTTGGCAAGGATCCTGTTCCACACCTCCAGCCCTTGTCTCCTCATACATTATTCATTCAACCCAATCATAATCGAGTCGGCGTCTCACTCCTCCGTCCGTACGTCACAGAGTCCCGTTCTCAGAAACTATATACTATGTTGGAGATTCGAATCTCATATCAAACGACAAAATCATAAAAATTTTGAAAAAGTCTTATATTAATTAATCACTTATCATGTGTATTTTAAGCATTTTTTAAAAAAAATAACTCAACCCTTAATTGAGTTTGGAGACTTTGAAATTTTTCATACTTATATCTGAACGAACACTAGCGATCACACGACAAATCATAAAATTTTTGAAAAAGTCTTATGTTATTTATCCCTCTAAGCTTTTCTAATTTGTGTATTTTAAGCTTTCTAATTAAATTGGAGACTTGAAATTTTGTATAATTGGGGACTAGCCTCACATCAAACGACCAATCCTAAAATTTTGTAAAAGTCTTCTATTATTTACCTCCCCCCCCCCCATTTGCGTATTTTAACCTTTTTTTTTTTTTTAAACTCAACCCCCTCCAAATTGAGCTTGGAGACTTGAAATTTTGCATTAGTGATCGCACGAAAAACCATAAAATTTTCTAAAAGTCTTATATTATTTTTAATCCTTCGGGCTCTAATTTGTGTATTTTATTTTAAATAATTTTTTCTAACTGTAACAACCTTCCCCCCCCCCCCCTCTTTTTTTTCACGCGGGAGGGGGCACTTTTCTAACTTTTGCTGACACAACTCACGTCACTGCACTTTTTGATGACCACTACTCTTTCATATTTTGCAGCGTAGCTTTACATATTTTAGTTCCACTGTTTTACCGCCAGGGTGGGGGGGGGGGGGGGAGTGAGTTATCTCGGGTGCTATCGGCCCGACTCATATATCTTTGAATAGGTTGTAAGACGAATAGAGGTTTGTTTAGAATAGAACAGGTGTCGAAATGTGGAAGATTTTGTAAAAGGATAAAGTGAGCTTTGAAAGCACCCTCTGTGATCATACTTACCCCCACCCCCCTTTTTTTTGTTTCTTGTCTCCAGAGAAAAAAATAAAAATGTTTCCTCTGATATATATATATATATATATATATATATATATATATATATATATATATATAGCTTTCATGTGCAATCCCTCCGAGGACTCCAGAGGGTACTAATTTTAAATCATAAAATACTCCTCTTATACATAATATTTGAAGTAAAAAAAAAATTTTCGAAAAAAAAAAAAATTCAAAAATTTTTTTTTCCCCCCACCTCTTATGTATACTTTATGCTTTAAGTTTAAAAACATATTTTCTTTTATCCACCGTCCGTCTTTCAAATTATCTAAATCAGTCGCTCAGTTTTAAAATCCTGAGGATCAATGGAAGCAGTTACAAATTCACGAGATGACAAGAGATTTGCAATCATTGAAGAAAATCAGAATGAGTGTGAAAATCCTTGCCCTCAGAAACAATAAATTCAAATATTGCAATGGAAAGTGTCATCCTTTTCTAGACCACCTGCCCCACACCCCTTTTTTTTGTTTCTTGTCTCCAGAGAAAAAATAAAAATGTTTCCTCTGATATATATATATATATATATATATATATAGCTTTCATGTGCAATCCCTCCGAGGACTCCAGAGGGTACTAATTTTAAATCATGAAAATACTCCTCTTATACATAATATTTGAAGTAAAAAAAAAATTTTCGAAAAAAAAAAATTCAAAAATTTTTTTTTCCCCCCACCTCTTATGTATACTTTATGCTTTAAGTTTAAAAACATATTTTCTTTTATCCACCGTCCGTCTTTCAAATTATCTAAATCAGTCGCTCAGTTTTAAAATCCTGAGGATCAATGGAAGCAGTTACAAATTCACGAGATGACAAGAGATTTGCAATCATTGAAGAAAATCAGAATGAGTGTGAAAATCCTTGCCCTCAGAAACAATAAACTCAAATATTGCAATGGAAAGTGTCATCCTTGTCTAGACCACCTGCCCCACACCCCTTTTTTTTGTTTCTTGTCTCCAGAGAAAAAATAAAAATGTTTCCTCTGATATATATATATATATATATATATATATATATATATATATATATAGCTTTCATGTGCAATCCCTCCGAGGACTCCAGAGGGTACTAATTTTAAATCATGAAAATACTCCTCTTATACATAATATTTGAAGTAAAAAAAAAATTTTCGAAAAAAAAAAAAATCAAAAATTTTTTTTTTCCCCCACCTCTTATGTATACTTTATGCTTTAAGTTTAAAAACATATTTTCTTTTATCCACCGTCCGTCTTTCAAATTATCTAAATCAGTCGCTCAGTTTTAAAATCCTGAGGATCAATGGAAGCAGTTACAAATTCACGAGATGACAAGAGATTTGCAATCATTGAAGAAAATCAGAATGAGTGTGAAAATCCTTGCCCTCAGAAACAATAAACTCAAAACAACTCAAATATTGCAATGGAAAGTGTCATCCTTGTCTAGACCACCTGCCCCACACCCCTTTTTTTTGTTTCTTGTCTCCAGAGAAAAAATAAAAATGTTTCCTCTGATATATATATATATATATATATATATATATATATAGCTTTCATGTGCAATCCCTCCGAGGACTCCAGAGGGTACTAATTTTAAATCATGAAAATACTCCTCTTATACATAATATTTGAAGTAAAAAAAAAAATTTTCGAAAAAAAAAAAATTTCAAATTTTTTTTTTTTTCCCCACCTCTTATGTATACTTTATGCTTTAAGTTTAAAAACATGTTTTCTTTTAATTACCGGTAACACTCAGCATGCAAATCAGTTTCTATCCATCGGATTTTTTTTTTTGTTCATGGTTTGGTTAGTAAGAATTTTCCATAGTTAATTTTTCTCTGTAGTTAAGGAGTTTTGGGAATTGATGTATAGTATGTGTTTTTGGTATTATACATAAATATATAATATATATATATATATATATATATATAATATATATAATATAATATATATATAATATATAATATATATATATATAATATATATATTATATAATATGTATATATTTATATCTGCAAATCTTCTTTCAAAAAATCTGCGCAGTATTGTTTTGTTTGTTTAATCGTTTCTTGATTACCTAAAGTGAAAATTCTTCTTTCAGAAATTCTGATGTGAGTTTTTTTTTAATTGAAAGTTTTATGCCAACCCAGATCTAGATTGAGGGAGCGAAGTAAAAACCATTTACTCAACACATACACGCAATTCATGTGTGGATATGTGTTAAATTTGAGATATTCATTGTTTTAACACTTACCCGCACATCACGGGGTACAGTCTTTCAAAAAAGTAAATAAACAAATTACCCATTGCGCTCCGATCGTACATTTTTTTCAGTCTCCACGTTTACGTTTTCATTTTACCACTCTTTCTATTTTTGCCAGGGGACGGTTATTATTATTATAATTATTATTCAATCTTTAAAATTTCAGACCATTTCAGACCATTCGGAAAGCTGTAACATCATTACTATTGCACTTGCAATTTTTTGTCCCCATTGGCCGTAATGTTAAGAAAAACTTTTGACTGTCCCTGTATTTAAACTATTCATCCGATTTTCATAAAATTCGAAATGAGACGACAAAATTCGGCAACGATTATATATTAATAATTTCAGACCATTCGGAAAGCTGAAACATCATTAAAATGCACTTGCAATTTTTTGTCCCCATTGGCCGTAATGTTAAGAAAAACTTTTGACTGTACCTGCAATTAAACTATTCATCCGATTTTCATAAAATTCGAAATGAGACGACAAAATTCGGCAACGATTATATTTTTAAAATTTCAGACCATTCGGAAAGCTGTAACATCATTAAAATGCACTTGCAATTTTTTGTCCCCATTGGCCGTAATGTTAAGAAAAAGTTTTGACTGTACCTGCAATTAAACTATTCATCCGATTTTCATAAAATTCGAAATAGTACGACACAATTCGGCAACGATTATATCTTTAAAATTTCAGACCATTCGGAAAGCTATAACATCATTAAAATGCACTTGCAATTTTTTGTCCCCATTGGCCGTAATGTTAAGAAAAAGTTTTGACTGTCCCTGTAATTAAACTATTCATCCGATTTTCATAAAATTCGAAATAGTACGACAAAATTCGGCAACGATTATATCTTAATAATTTCAGACCATTCGGAAGGCTGTAACATAATTAAAATGCACTTGCAATTTTTTGTCCCCATTGGCCGTAATGTTAAGAAAAACTTTTGACTGTACCTGCAATTAAACTATTCATCCGATTTTCATAAAATTCGAAATGAGACGACAAAATTCGGCAACGATTATATTTTTAAAATTTCAGACCATTCGGAAAGCTGTAACATCATTAAAATGCACTTGCAATTTTTTGTCCCCATTGGCCGTAATGTAAAGAAAAAGTTTTGACTGTCCCTGTATTTAAACTATCCATCCGATTTTCATAAAATTCGAAATGAGACGACAAAATTCGGCATCGATTATATCTTTAAAATTTCAGACCATTCGGGTGGGTAGTTTTTGCTCTGTTATACACGCTTCCACTGCGCCACTCTGCTACGTTCTTTGGTAGGGAAAAAAAAAAAAAAAAAACTTCTGCATCACTTCTGCAAACCTATCAGTTCAGAGAGGGACGGACGATAAACCTAGATTTTGAGAGATTTTGTTAGGAAACTTAAACATAAAAAAAAAGAGAATAAGTTTGGTAGGTTACTTGCTCACTCCGCTCTGTCAATAAACGGATGTCGCTGAGGACTTTTTGTGCGTCAGACAAATCAAGTAAAAAGAAAAATTTACGATGCACGTCCTATAACTAAGAACTTTGTAGTCAGTGATGGATATCAATTTCAATATGTTTAAAATACACGGTCCCTCCCATATACCGTAATGTAACGGAATTCTTTTGAGTGATGAAACGAACACTTCCTTTTCGATACTCACCCCTCCATCATGACAAATGGTGACACTATTTACGCGACAACGCAGGGCCCGACTATTGTAGGGGAAAGCAGATATTAGTTTTTCTTCGTTAAAGGAGAACAACAGAATGATGCCATCTGTTTCAGATTTAAAAGGGTGTTGTCTCTCCCCCGCTGTACTTACCATCCTAAAAAAGCTAATGATTAAAATTGTATAGTAACAACTTAGTAGTCCATTGTTTTGAGCTTCAGCTTCATTTTTTGTATAAGCCATGGCAACTAGCATTAAAGAAATAAGTCTGTAAAAGAGGGAGGTGTTGGTTTCGAACCCCGTCGGCCTAACCGTTTCGGAGTTTTCTTCGAAATCTTGGATTTCCATGCGGGTTAGGTTCCCTTAGAAAGACCTCCCCCCACGAAGGGCATTCCTCCTCGGGCCTATATCCCAAAGAGGCCGTCAAAAATCAATAAACCAACCAATCAACCTGTAAAAGAGCTGCGGGAAGGATCCCCTCGAGATGAAA
This sequence comes from Maratus speciosus, assembly GCA_963932465.1. Taxonomy (NCBI): domain Eukaryota; kingdom Metazoa; phylum Arthropoda; class Arachnida; order Araneae; family Salticidae; genus Maratus; species Maratus speciosus. The sequence continues at coordinate 281,911 of CAWVRF010001331.1, forward strand.
AACAATTTTTTTTTTTTTTCCAAAAAGTATTCATATACATATATATATATATATATACAGTAAGCCCCCGACTATCCGGCCTAGTAAATCAAAAATGAGAAACGTTGCAAGCGGCCGAGACAGGCAGGTTCCCGTCCGTAGGAAAATGCTAACTCATGACAAGAAGGCAATAAATAGCAGAGGGGTGTAGGCTTGATAACCTGTTTTGTCAGTTTTGCAATGGAACACGTGCGGACGTTATTTTCAGCTTATCCTGGTTACTTTCGTATAGTCTTTTGGTTATGGTGCTTCGTGTTTATTTATTAAAGATTATGGAACGAAATGGGTGATAAACAAAAAAAGGTTGTAGTGACTATAGAGAAGAAACTACGAGTCAGCAGGAGGAAGCGACACTGGCTGATATTATTTTCTTGCGTAAATAGAGGCACATTGATTCATGGAAGAAAGCTAGTCAGGGAGCTAGTCAGTCATCTATCAACTACTTTTTCAAGAACTAAAACCTAAGTTTTGACTCTTTTATTTTATGCATGACTTTACATATTTGTGCAATCAATTAATTAATAAACAGTAAAACAAGATTTATTCTTTTTTTTTTTTTTTTTTTTTTTTTTTTTTTTTTTTTTTTACGAATTAGGTTACATTTTACGCTAATATTTTGCTTATTTTTAAACTTTATATATAAATTTTATCTTAACATGTGTAACATATGTTTTTAACATAATGGGGGGAGAGGGGGTTGCAGGAAGTTAGTAAATATTTATAGAACTCCGGCTTTTTTTACTTTCTTCTATCTTTACAAGAAGAAAGTATTGGATTCATGAAAATTTTCGACTTTCGGTTTTCGACGGATTTACACGTTTTAGGGGTCAGAGATTCCAAAAAACATGTTTTTACATAATGTCTGTCTGTGACACAAATTTTGTGGGCGCTCTATCTCAAGAACCAATGCACGGAATTTAATAAAAATTTATATTAAGTTAGTCCCTAATACAAATTGATGCTGATTAGTTTTTGGTGTAAATCGCTCAACAGGTGGCGCTGCTATACTGCATTTCCCGCGATTTCTGCACTAGCTCTATTTCAAGAACTAATGCACGGATTTTCATCAAACTTCAGATTTAGTTAATCCTTCATATAAATTGGTGCTGGTAACGTTTTGGTGCAAATCGCCCTACAGATGGCGCTGCTATGCTGCATTTTGAAGCATTTACACGATTTTCGTACTAGCTCTATCGCAAGAAATAATGCACCACGGATTTTCATCAAACTTCAGATTCTGTTAGTGCTTGACATGAGTTGACGTTTTGCACCTCGTGGTGTAAATCGCTCAACAGGTGGCGCTGCTATGCTGCATTTTTTGTGATTTCCGCGATAGCTCTATCTCAAGAACTTATGCTCGGGTTTTCAACAAACTTCAGATTCAGGTATACCTCGATATGAATTAGTGCTGTTTATGTTTTGCTGTAAATCGCTCAACAGGTGGCGCTGCTATGCAGCGTTTTTCTCGACTTCCACAATAGCTCAATGTCCAGAACTAATGCACGGATTTTCATCAAATTTCAGATTCAGTTAGTTCTTGACATGAATTGATGTTTTGTACCTTTTGGTGTAAATCGCTCAACAGGTGGCGCTGCTGTGCTGCATTTTTTGTGATTTCCACAGTAGCTTTAGCTCCAGAACTAATACACGGATTTTCATCCAACTTCAGATTCCGGTATACGACTGTTTGTGTTTTGGTGCAAATCGCTCAACAGGTGGCACTGCTATGCTACATTTTTCAAAATTTCTCCTACAGCTCTATTTCAATAACTAATGCACGAATTTTCATCAAATTTCAAATTCAGGTATACTTTTATATGAATAAATTGATGTAATTTATTTTACTATTTAAATGATTTAATTGACGTGATTTATATAGAAGAAAGTTTTGTGATGGCCACAACATACTAGTTATTATCTGGCCTAAACCTTCCGCCACATTAGGCTGGATAGTCGGGAGAGTTTACTGTATATATATATATATATATATATATATATTTAAAAATATATATATAAAAAGATGACAATACAGCGGCCCTCCTTTTGTTCGCCCCCTCTGATCACTCGATCAGTACGTGTGTGTTTGTCTCTGGAAATAACGTGTAAAATAAAAAAAACAGGTAATTATATTGAAGTTTTGCACAAATGATGATGTTTTTTACACGCTATTCCATGCAAAAAAAAAAAAAAAAAACTTTCAATTTTTAAGTAAAATAACGTCCAACAACGACAGAAACTAACTATCATTGATAGACGTTATTTCACTTAAAACTAGTCGGATATGCTCAACACGGATGGGTGAACAAAAATAATACGAACACCTATGAAATAAGAGAAAAGCTTTATTAATAGGGGGTTGGACCACTTTTTGACTTAATTACAGATTGTATGCATGGATTCATAGAGGTCATGAACAACATTTAAAGGAATATAAAGCCATTCTTCCTGGAGAGCAGTCTCTAATTCCAAAAGCATAGATAGTGATAGAAATCGAGCACGGAGTTTTTGATTAAAAATATCCCCACAAATGTTCAAGTCAGGAGACAGAGAGAGCCAAGCAAAATGTCCTAGTTCCTCCTCACGCTCTTCAAACCATTTTTGGAGGATTTTAGCAGTGTGGATAGGAGCATTGTCGTCTTGATAAAGTGAGCATTCTCATGGAAATAAAATCTGGACAAAAAAAGATACATTTAATTCCCCCCTCCCAGAATATCGGTAGCGATCTAAGGCTGTGCCAAGATATCGCACCCCATACCATAAGGGGAACCATATCCATGCTTCACAGTCGGAAAGAGACAGTCAGGAGAAAATGCTTCTGCAGACTTTTTTCACACCACATAAACGCGTCCAATTGCTTGAAATATGGTGAAGATTGATTCATCAGACCAAATGATTTGTTGCCACTGTTGGGGAGTACAGATATAACCAATGCCTTACGAATTGCAACTCTTTCATAAATGTTAGAAGCATGAAGTTCCCCTTTGGACACTTCTTGCTGAAATTTGATTCTGGAGATGATTTACTATTTATCATTCAGGTTATTTGGGTCTGCGCTTTCGGACCGCTATGCTGTTCAACTCTCTTTTTATTCCTCTCAGAACGATTTCTTTTCCGTCCACTGTTGCACTTCGCAGACGACACTTTACCACATTTCGTCTACGCTGTCATAACGGCTGACACACACGTATAACCTTGCACGCCCCAAAATAATTGGCTGTTTTCGTCACACGGAGCAATCAGCTCACAACATTCCACCAATCATTCTCTTTTCAAACTCTGATAGGTCAGTCATTATTGAGTTTTTCAGAGCGCATGCAACACCTATGACTGATACCTTACCTTTCATAACCACTAGGTGGCAGAATTGAGTGCAAAGTGATATGCGCTTTCTGCTTCTCTGAAATGGACCATGCCCTTTTTCACGGCTGTTCGTATTGTTTTGTCACCCATCTGTATATAGGTGTTATTTATGACCTAAATATAATTATAAAGAGCAGTCAGATAGATTTATTATTATTATGCGTTGTTTATCGGCTCATATGACACAATTGAAATGGTTTTACTTCAAAAAAAAAAAGCGCTTGGGCTGTAGTTAAAAGAAAAAGAAAACAGCATAACCTTTTTCCCCCGATTTCTGGAATCACAAAGAACAATCGTTAAAATAAACGATTTTTTTTTTTTTTTTTTTTTTTTTTTTTTTTTTTTTTTTTGTAGTACAGCCAGCCACAGTGAATGTGCAATGCATGCACAAAGTTAGTTCAGGCATGACACAGTTAAAAATTTCCCACTCCGCTCCGTCAATAAACGGATGTTGCTGAGGAATTTTGTGCGGCAGACAAATCAAGTAAAAAAACAAAAATAATAATAATTAAATTTAAAAACGCATACCAGCCACAATTGTCCAGCAATTATTGTTTTGTAGGCTTCAACTATTGCTCATTTTTCTTCTATAGTTCAATCCTTTTGTGTGTCCCTGTAAATGAACGATACACACGCCCTATACTAAGAACTTTGTAGTCAGTGACGGATATCAATTTCAATATGTTTAAAATACACGGTCCCTCCCATATATCGTAATGTAACGGAATTTTTTTGAGGGATGAAACGAACACTTCCTTTTCAATACTCACCCCTCCATCATGACAAATGGACACTATTTACGCGACACGCAGGGCCTGACTAGTGCAGGGGAAAGGAGGGGGAGGGGCGGGGAAGAGATATTAGTTTTTTCGTTAAAGGAGAACAGAATGATGCCATCAGTTTCAGATTTAAAAAGGGGGGGGGGGGAGGGGTTCTCCCTTCGTACTTCCGTTTACCATGCCACCACCATCATAAGTATAAAAAAAGTTATTGATTAAAATCGTATAGTAACAATTTACTAGATAGTCCATTGTTTTCAGTTTAAACTTTATTTGTCCAAGCCATGGCAACTAGCATAAAAGAAATAAGTCTGTAAAAAAGAGAAGGAGGGTGGGGGGCAAGATACTCGCAGAGCCCCTCCTATTCAAATGGAAGTTTTATCCTAAGTAACGAAATCATCTACTTCATTCTAAAACTTGGTGATAACATAGGTGAAAAAAAAAAAAAAAAAAAAAAAAAAAAAAAAAAAAAACTATCTCGGCGATAATTCGCTGATAAACGTTCGCTGTCTAATTGTGTTTGTACCGAAAATGTATTGTGTGTTTAAAGATTTTAATTCTTAAAATCTTATTTAGAATAATATGTTTTCTTATAATTGAAAAAACAACATTCAGATCGTTCGTTGATATAGTATTACCCCCCTTCCTTAATTGTTCAAACATTTTATGTTATTAATCAAGCTTTCAATTGATTTTCTTATTTAACTAAATAGAATTTCACAGATTGTAATTTAAAGTGTTTTTCATTTTGTGATATTTGATTTCTTCCTTCGTGATTTTCATGAAGATTTTTTTTTTTTTTTTTTTTTTTTTTGTTAAATACATAAATTTAATTAAAATATTTATTTCTGTAATCTCGCATATCTGTTATCTGTTTAAACGAATTTGTCATAATAGGAAATTTTATACGAAAGTACTTTAGGACATCATGAGGAATGCAGTAAGAATTATAGCAAGTATTCAAATTTGTTACTATTACATTAAATGGATGCTACCACCTACCTTTCCATATAATAGAATTACCCAAATTCATATTGATTGGGTGAAGATGAAAAAAAAAAAAAAAAAAAAAAAATCAAGTTAAGTAGAAAAGTATTAACGCAAATAACCAATAATGCCTGAAAAAAAATTTTTTATTTACATTGTAACGGCTCACATTTATATCCTTATATTTCTATAACCGAAGGGGGTGGAGGGGGAAGTGTATTCCTTAGTTTCTTAAAGTTATCTTCTCTTCTGCTATTCTGTAACACCATGTTGATAAAGTGTTAAAATACTAAATAAATAAACGGGGGATGGGTGTGTTTTTTTTACTTCAGACTTTTTTATTAAACCAGTTCCATTCATGATCTATGAGGTCCGATTCATTCTTCAACTGACTTGTCTTATGTCGGGGCTCTCAATCAGATAAAAATTTCAATACGGAGGCGAGTTGCTGGATTCCACCCCCCCGCGAAACATGTTTGTTTGTTTTTTGTTATCGAAATATCATGCTCTGCTCACTCACGACCAGCTTTTTACCTCCCAACTATAAGAATTTTTAAATTTCAACAAAACACACTCTCTTCTGAGATTAGAGAATCTACTACATACAGCGAGTCGAATGAGCTGGAAAAAAAAAAAAAAAAAAAACTTAAAAAAAAAAAAAAAACCTCTCCTCAAGTCAGGATGAACGACAACATCAACAACAAAAAATCTTTCACAATAAAATTTTAAAATTTAAATTTTAAGTATTACTTTCGCTTAACACTTTTCCCTTTAGAGATGTGCGCAAAAGGTTAACAACCATCTGAAATGTAATAGATTTTGTAAATTTATAAGATAGCTATTTAAAATTAAAAAAGAAATTGTATAAGTTGTTTGTATGAGTTTATTATTATCTTAATAATTCTTAGCCTTATTGCTATATATAAAATGCTTAATAAATATAAATGGAATAATAATAGAAACAAACTAAATTTCTTCTGAGAATATTAAATATTTCTGAAGTGTTTATACTACCATTAAATTGCAAGAGTTCTCTTTTTAGGTGCGTTCGTAATTATATAAATACGTAGCACCTATAGTCGTCGTTCAGTCCGTCTGTCTGTCCGTCCGTCTGTCTGTCCGTCCGCATATAACAGAGCAAAAACTACCCGACCGAATGATCTGAAATTTTTAATATATAATTGCTGCAAAATTTTGTCGAGCCATTTCCAATTTTATGAAAGTCGGATGTATAGTTTAATTACAGGGACAGTCAAAAGTTTTTCTTTACATTACGGCCAATGGGAAAAATTATTGCAAGTGAATTTTAATGATGTTACAGACTTCCGAATGGTCTGAAATTTTTAATATATAATTGCTGCAAAATTTTGTCGAGCCATTTCCAATTTTATGAAAATCGGATGTATAGTTTAATTACAGGGACACCCAAAAGTTTTCCGTTACATTACGGCCAATGGGAAAAAATTATAGCAAATGCATTTTAATGATTTTACAGCCTTCCGAATGGTCTGAAATTTTTAATATATAATTGCTGCAAAATTTTGTTGAGCCATTTCCAATTTTATGAAAATCGGATGTATAGTTTAATTACAGGGACACCCAAAAGTTTTCCGTTACATTATGGCCAATGGGAAAAAATTATTGCAAATGCATTTTAATGATTTTACAGCCTTCCGAATGGTCTGAAATTTTAAATATAAAATTGCTGCAAAATTTTGTCGAGCCATTTCAAATTTTATGAAAATCGGATGTATAGTTTAATTACAGGGACAGTCAAAAATTTTCCGTTACATTACGGGGAATGGGGGAAAAATTATTGTAAGTGCATTTTAATGATGTTACAGACTATGCACTTATGAAGCGCAAAAAATATATATTCAGTACAATATGGGGTGCAAAAAATAATTATAAAACTAGTTATAGTACGAACGCACCTCATTTGCCACGTTTGACGAGCAATTTCCAACTTGTTTCATAATGTGAGTAAGAAGTATTAAGCTTTGGGTGAGTTTTTTAAAAAAACGTTGAAACATTCTATGCATAAATCCTGACAAAATCATATACAGTAGGGCTTCTTCAAAGAAATTATGCATCTTCACCCCTCCCCAACCATTGATGGAAATTGTTGCAGTCGGAATGCTATGTATTTTACCCCCCCCCCCCCAATTTACCTTTAATTTCTATTTTGTTTTACTCTAAACCATAGCTGGCAAGTTTTATATTTTGTATTATTTTTTAACAGAGAAATTTTTCTTATTTATTCGTCCGAATATATAGGATTAAGTAAAGGAAAAATTTCTGATCAATGATAGGAAAAGTGCAAAAGTTGGCAGCACAAAATTTATACATACATATACATAATCTATAGTGTACAAAGCCGCCAAAGCTCCAACTTTCTGAAAACTACTATTTTAATACAGAAAATGATTTATTTAATTAAAACATTTCTATAATGTAACAATGGTGTACAAAATGTCGGAAATTGGTAACTCTGAGTGTATGATTTTTGATGTTGTCGTTCATCCTGACTTGAGGAGAGGTTTTTTTTTTTTTTTTAAGTTTTTTTTTTTTTTTTTTTTCCAGCTCATTCGACTCGCTGTATGTAGTAGATTCTCTAATCTCAGAAGAGAGTGTGTTTTGTTGAAATTTAAAAATTCTTATAGTTGGGAGGTAAAAAGCTGGTCGTGAGTGAGCAGAGCATGATATTTCGATAACAAAAAACAAACAAACATGTTTCGCGGGGGGGTGGAATCCAGCAACTCGCCTCCGTATTGAAATTTTTATCTGATTGAGAGCCCCGACATAAGACAAGTCAGTTGAAGAATGAATCGGACCTCATAGATCATGAATGGAACTGGTTTAATAAAAAAGTCTGAAGTAAAAAAAACACACCCATCCCCCGTTTATTTATTTAGTATTTTAACA
>CAWVRF010001332.1:0-12000 GCA_963932465.1 Maratus speciosus
TTTCTGGTTCAGAGAAAAGCAAATATTAGACTAAAACTCTGTTTAATATAATAAAAAATGTATAAATTTCTGGAAAAAAGGAGAAAAAGAAGTTGTTACTGAATTTCATTGCCATTTAAACTATAAATTTCACAGATTATATTTATGCAGTAGACTCCTTCAAATCTCCACACCTTGGGACCAGAGGATGTGTAGATTTTAGAATTTTGCGGATTTCTGGTCACTGCTTTGTTAAAATTTTTTAAACATTATTTTGAATAAAACAATGCAATCAAAATTATAATGAATGCTTGCAATATAGTGAAATATTAAAATAATTAAGTAAAGCAGTAAATTAAAATAATAAAAAGTAAGATAATTTTTAAAATGTTTAAATTATTAAAAGTAATGTTAAGTAAATAATTAATGTATTATTAAATATGCATAATAAATATAAGATACATTTTCCTTGAATTATTCAATGAAATTTTCTTAATAAAGGCACCCTGTTAATTCAAATCAAAGCCATAAGGTAATGAAGTTTTATTTCAGTTTTAGCCAGTCTTAATAATAATGAAAACTTGATTAATAATAAATATATTTGGTAAAACGATTGTAATTACCAGCGATATCAGCAATATCTTGATTTGTTTTCACTAATACATATTAAAACAAAAAAATTCTGTAATTTTGCCCCTATATCTGAACAGAAACTTTCATTGTTTACATCTGCGGTGGTGTGCAGATTTTAGCCATTTGAAGATTTTATTGTTGCAGATTTGAAGGAGTCTGATGCTGTATATCAGGATGTGAGTTTCAAAAATTGCCTTGTTTAGAAAATAAAATTTTGGGTAATTGCAAACATCTTCTGAGTGTGTTCATTGGTTTTCAATATAAACCAAGATTTTATAGTGAGAGAATTAAGAAATAAAGCTGGTTTATTTTTCATATTGTATTGATTTTTTTAGAGTTTTGAAACTCACGCCCTCATAAGTATTGTGATTAAAGGAGTATTAGTATTAAAATATATTCATATCTAACCAGGTGAGTTTATTTTTCCCCTTCGTCCTTGATATCCAAAAATGCATTCTGAAACCAGAGGGGATGGGGGTATGAAAATTGGCAACAATTGCATTGAAAACTAGAAAAAGTACAAGATTTTCGTTTTTTAATTCGAATTTTGATCTTCATTTCACATGTTATAAAAGTTAATTTGGATGTTGCTATTTTTTTCAGAATCTAGAATATTTAAAATTCCATAATTTGGATCTATATATCCTTCTATATATAAAAAAAAGTTTTGATTTGGAAATGGACGAATGAAAATCTGCGTGCGTAGATATTCCCGGTAGATCGGCATTCAATTTGAATTTTTAAGCATGGCCTTTCTTCGTTAATATTAAACTAGTTGGATGTGCCAATCACAAAACTTTCTTCTATCTTATACATCTTAATATTTCAAAAACTAGTTATACATGTTAATACTTCAATATTATTAGTTCATTACTATACCAACTTTGATTTTCATCTTAAATTTCTGCTTCAGTCAATTAAATGAACTAAAAACGAGTTAATCTATATCATGATATTTTTTTAAATTAATAGTTTTTCCTTATTCTGTTGTTATCAGATGTTTGTGAATAGCCGGCTTAGCAGGAAGTGAGTTCCCGCCTTTGCACGAGCCGCCGATGGACAATAGAACTACGAAAAATCAAGAAAAGTATACAAAAATCGCTATCACAGAGCCCCATTACCGCGCGATATTACCAAATTCAAGGAGGGCCTGTTGGCCAAAGCCGAAAACATGCACAAAAAATTTGGTTCAATTGTATGCATAAGTTTATACACTTTTCGATTGTACAATAAAGAAAATGGTACAGACATCGTAATTATATCGCCCCCTTCCACAGCGGAATTTTTCCAAATTCAGGGAGGACCTTCATGCCATGAACAAAAAGAAACACAAAAAATTTGACTCAATTCTTTGCATAAATTCATACACTTTTCGATGGTACAATATTCAAAATGGCACAAAAATCAATATTACAGCGCCCCCTACTGGGAATTTTTTTCCAAATTAAGGAAGGACTTGCTTGCCATAGCCAAGAACTTAAAATAAAAATTTGGTTCTATTCTATGCATAACTTCATACACTTTTCGATGGTACAATATGCAAAATCGCTATTACAGCGCCCCCTAGCGGCGAATTTTTTCCAAATTCAGGGAGGTGCTGCTTGTCATAGCCATAAACTTAAAATAAAAATTTGGTTCAATTCTATGCATAACTTCATACACTTTTGGACGGTACAATATTCAAAATCGCACAAAAATCGCTGTTACAGCGCCCTCTACCGGCGAATTTTTTCAAATTCAGGGAAGACCTACCTGCTATATCCAAAAACTTAAAATAAAATTTGGTTCAATTCTATGCATAACTTTATGTACTTTTGGGTGGTACAATATTCAAAATCGTCCAAAAATCGCTGTTGCAGCGCCCCCTACCGGCGATTTTTTTCAAAATTCGGGGAGGATCTGCTTGCCATAGTCAAAAACTTAAAATAAAAATTTGGTTCAATTCTATGCATAACTTCATACACTTTTTGATGGTACAATAGCGACAGACACACGGACAGACAGACATTTTTTTTCTATAAACATGTTTTTTGGGATGATCTGACCCCTAAAACATGTAAATCTGTCGAAAACCGGAAGTCGAAAAAAATTTCGATTGCTTCTATTGAAGATAGAAGAAAGTAAAAAACTGTTGCATACAAAAATAAGAAAATCGGTGGTATTATAGAGAAATGTTTGATGAACACGCTGATGCATACGGTTTTCAAATCGAAGAATTATTTTAAGAGATATTTAATGATAAGTTGAACAAAATCGTTCCATTAAAAAGTTTTATTGGAGCAAAAACTATACATGAGAATTTAATCATTTTTAGATCATTTTATACATTATAAGTTCGCTGTGTACAAATTGCATTCATTTTTTTTTTTTTTATTTGACTCATTTTTTGAGGTTTTATTTGTATTTTAAATTCAAATTTTCAGCATTTCGAGAGATGATTACATGTTAAAAGCAGGAAAGTTACGTCATAAGAACCATATTTATACTTGAATTTTAAAAGAGAAACAAAATGTTAAAATAAAAAGAAAATCGGTACTTCTTTGTTATCCCGTTGACCAAATTACTGTCGCCAAATTGTAAGATTAAATGCCAATAATGGTCAATAAAACCATTAGTTCGACGTTTTATTCGTATTTTTATTAAAGTTTTACTAATTTATTTGTTATTTCGCTATTTAAAATAAAAATTATGTCAATGTGTATAATTTGGCGAGTGGTTTGGCGATTTATATAATTTGGCGAGAAATTGGTCGACTGGATAATTAAGAAGCACCAAAAAATCATTATTATGCGTTAAAACTTGTAAATGGAAGAAATTACGTCATATTTAAAATGTCCAAAAAATATGGCAAATTAAAAATGCAATGTAAATTAAAAAAATATATTTGCGCGAGACATTTAAACTTTCATATGAACGGCGAAGGGATCAGACCGTATTTGGTTATAGTAGTTGATGACTTGGACTATTATAATGTAGATGAAATGATGGCGATAGAATAATATTTGACGGCCTATCACCTGTGCCTGGCACACATTAAAGTACCAAAATGGCACCTAGAGTATAAAAAGCGAAGTGGTCCGCCTGGAACTGTTGAAGATAGGCACAAGACTTAGGCTATTGTTATAGAGATTATTTTAAAATACCGGGAGACAAAGACTCTGTATACTTAATTTATTTTATTTTAGCTTCTTTTCAAATGTTTAACTGATCATGTTTAATCAAAAACGAAAACAACCATTGGATGTCTTAACAGCAACTGATTCGCACTTAAAGTTTTTCAATCAAAGGGAATTGAATGGAAACCCGTTTACAGGGAGATCTGCAGAGCTTTTTTCAGAATAATTCAATCTTCTCTAATACTTTTTAAACCCATCAGATTAGCGTGTTTTTAGATTCTGCGGTGTCTGAACGGGGGTTTGCGAGCGTAGCTTGCAGGGGGCAGAGCCCCCTAGTATATATATAAATGTTTAATAATCTGAAAATATGTGGGTCAACAGTCTTTATTACTTCCCCGAATTTGAACTTTCCACGTTCCATAGTTAACGAGTAAAATGGCTGTGACATACAGACAGACAGACGGACGGACAGACACAAGAGTGATCTTATAATGGTTCCGTTTTTACTTTTTAAGTAAGGAATCCTAAAAAAGCGATTTTCCTCAAATGGTTGAGCAAAAAGTGCAAATTTCTTCAAAAGGTCGTGTAAAAATTGAGAATTTAGTTAAAGTGTCGTTAAAAAAATGAATTTAGTCAAAGGGTCGCGTAAAAAACGTGAATTTTGTCTCAAGATCACAGAAAAAACGAGAATTTAGTCAAAAGTTGCAAAAAAAAGCGAGAATTTCTTCAAAGGGTTGCATAAAAAAGTAAATTTCGTCAAAGATAGCATAAAAACGCGAATCTCTTCAAAGGTTTGCGTAAAAACGCAAATTTTGACAAATGTTTGGGTAAAAAACACAAATTTCGTCAAAGGTTTGCGTAAAAAAATGCGAATTTCGACAAAGGGTTGCGTTAAAAACACGAATTTCATCAGAGGATCGTATAAAAGTGCGTATTTAGTAAAAAAATCGCTGAAAAAGCGCAAATTTAGTCAAAAGTTCGCAAATAAAGGGCGAATTTCGTCAAATGGTCACGCAAAAAGTGCGAATTTAGTCAAAGGGTCGCTGAAAAAACGCGAATTTAGGTTTGCTTAAAAAACGAGAAATTTGTCAAAAGATCACGGAAAAAGTGCTAATTTAGTCTAAAGTTCCAGAAAAAAAAAAGAAAATTTGTTCAAATGATTGCTGATTAAACACATATTAGAGCTGCTGAAAAAATACGAATTTAGTCAAAGTGTCGCGTAAAAAACGAGAATTTTGTCAAAAGATGACGGGGGAAAATGCAAATTTAGTCAAAAGTTGCAAAAAAAGCGAGAATTTCGCCAAAGGGTTTCTTTAAAAAATACGAATTTTGTCAAAGGTGGCGTAAAAAACGCGAATTTCGTCAAAGGGTTGCGTAACAAATGTGAATTCTCCAGAAGGTCGATGAAAAAATGCGAATTTAGTCAAAAGTTCGCGTAAAAATGAGAATTTAGTCAAAGATTGCAGAAAAGCGCTAATTTTATCAAAAGTCGTGTAAAAAATGCGAATTTCATCAAAAGATCCCGGAAAAGCGCGAATTTAGTCAAAAGGTTGCGGAATTTGTTAGAGGTGTGCAAAAAAAAAAAAAAAAAAAAAAAAAAAAAAAAAAAAAAAGGCAACACTCTTTAGAATATAGCACACACACACGTTTGTTTATTATTATAGATATAGTTTTTAGTATAAAACTAGCAGGCTATGCCCGCTGCGCTGGTCAATATTTCCAAATGAACCTTGGATTAAATTAAATGGTGAATTTGGACTTCTATTTTAAATAATATGGACCTTCAGCTGGACCTTGCTCATTACTGAAAACGATGCGAACACCATTGCGATATAATGTTATCTTAAGCGTTGGACAAAATTTAGCTATTAAGAAGTAATTCTTTTAGGTGATTATAAACAGCGCACTCTTGGTCGGGTAATGAGACCGTTATGACAACAGGAATTATTAGCTCTATAACTAATCAACATATAATGGAAACTTATGTACTAACACCATTCCAGAAAAGTCATGTAGCAGGGCCACTTGTAACAAAATATGTTCTGTAGATTTTTTAAAAAAGGCTAAACTTTCATAATCAGGTTCACTTAATTTTTGAACTTTTATTGTTGCTCTATAACTAAGTAACCTTGAACAATATGCATACACATACACTAAAACCATTCCAAAATTATTACCTAAATAATTGTGTATATCCTACGAAAATATTATAAGCAATCGGAATGAAATGCAAATTTCCGTTGTAAATATATAGTAGATGATGATGATGCGATTTTATGTAATAGAATTCATCGTAAAGTTTTCGCTTCAAACATAAACGATGCTTTCAACATTCTAGCTAATACACCAATATGTGAAGTATCCGAATACGGAAGGTTAACTTGGATTCTCATGAGCAACTACACAAAGAAAAGTGAATATGTGGCTTTTGTGATAATTTTATGTTAGCCGGGCTCAGGTAATAAATCAATAAAGATTGTTTTCATACCATATTATTATTTTATTATTTTCATTCAAGACACAAACCTTTAACTCATTTCATTGAAAATGCATGCCTTACACTAATTTCATTTAAAAAGCTGAAAAGATAAACAATAACAGGAAATGATGCCATAATTAAAAACAAAAAATTATTTTTAATGTAACTACTGCTATGTAACTACTCAACTACTTTAATGTAACTACTGCTATTTATATGTAACTACTGATACCGGGAATTTTAAAAATGCTATTAGCGAGATTTGGGCACGGTGTTATAAATGTACCCATTTTTTCTTCTTATCGAGGAGCAATTCATAAATCGCCCAATATTATTCCAATTCTAATTTCTTTCATTAAGGAATGGACCCTTGAACGGAAAAAATGGAAAAAGACTCTAGTAGATTCTTCGGATGATGGCATTTGACGTCATAAACCGAGTTTATATATATGAAAATAATTTTTAAGTCGTTACAATCATTGCTTTCATATTTAAATATTTTTGTTTAAATAAATGGTACTACTTGTTATCCAGTCGAGCAATTTCTCCAAATTATATAAATCGCCAAACCACTCGCCAAACTATACAAATTGACATAATCTTTATTTTAAATAACGAAACAACAAATAAATTAGTATAACATTAATAGAAATACAAATAAAACATCGAAATTAAAATCACTCGATGACGTAAACACGTGTAGCTTGTTTAAATTCAAGTGAATTTGAGATTTACGATCAACCATTATTGGCATTTAATCTTATAGTTTGACGACAGATTTTCGGTCGATGGAATATCTAAGTAGTACCTTTTCCATTTTCGTTTTATAATGGTAATTTCTCAGTAATTTATTTCCTTTTATTTTACATAAAATAACTATTTTATTTTTTTTTTTTTTTTTAAGCATTTGGAAAAATGGTTATTGTCCTCGGTCAGGGTAGGAAATCAAAAGCATATCTGAAGCGTTTTATTAGTTAAATCCCCGATTTTATTCGTTTTCTGATTGGTCTATACAGTAATCTGAATATTCCCTTTTCTTTCAATAGAGATGGATACTTCTGTTGTCACTATGACAAAAAAGTAATAAAAACTACAAAAAAAATTAATAACTCAGAAAAAATTGAAATGCAGCATTCAAACAAAGTGCAATTAAAAATGCATTTTTTTCTCTATACGACGATATAAAAAGTAATATTGTGGAATATTTAGAAGTTTAAAAATGAAATTTCATATTTAATTGGTCAAGGAATATTAATGTTTAATCCATGGCGTACGTAATGTATGATCAGCGCCGTAGAAGTTAAAAAATTTACAGCACCGAAAATTGTAAAATTGAAATTTCTTTTAAAATTGGTTGATGATGGGTGCAGGAATACTAATGTTTAATCCATGGCGTACGTTATGTATCAACAACTCCGTGCGATTTTTCATGTCTTAAATTTTAGTCTTGGAAAAAATCATTTTCCTAATGGTCGTGTTAATTTGTGCAATTATAATAATGTGTTAATTTGTTATTATTTTTTTTAAAAACCAGTTGGAAAAATGGTTATTGTCCTCGGCAAGGTAGTATATCAAAAGCATATCTGAAGGTTTTTATTGGTTTAATCATCATTTTATTCGTTTTCTGATTGATCTATACAGTAATCTGTATTTCCCTTTACTTTCCATTGAGATGGACGACAGAGTGTTGCCACTATGACAAAAAGTAATAAAAACTACAAAAAAAATTAATAACTCAGAAACAAATTGAGATACAGCTTTCACACAAATTGCATTTAAAAGTACATTTGTTTCTCTATACGACGACATAAAAAGTAATATTGTGGGATGTTTAGAAGTTTAAGAAATAAATTTCATTTAAAATTGGCTGTCAGATTTCTTGGAAATCTGACGATTGAAAAGCCTTTTCCCGAACAGCCAATGAAATGCTTGGATAATACGTAAGTTTCAGGTGGATAATACGTACGAGTCGCAGGCGATTTCTCTCGCTTGCAATTTTTACGTGTAATAACACTATTAATGTTTAATTCATGGCGTACGTAATGTTTGATCAACTTCCTGCTATTTTTTATGTCTTAAATTTTAGTCTTTGAAAAAATCATTTTCCAAATGGTCGTTGTAATTTGTTAAATTGCATTATTTATTTATTTATTTATTTATTTATTTATTTATTTATTTATTTATTAAGATGTTTGTATTTTTTTTTTCTCCAAACACATAGAGCCGTTTTTATTCTTTAGCCAAAAGAGTTGATTCGAATTTTTTCCGTTGCTAGAGTAACGGATGTAATGATAGATATTTTGAGGTTTAGACACCAAAGACACCACCAAATTAGAAAAATATGAAATATGTCATGAACTGTTGGACTTATAAAAATTTACTTGGCACCATTCGATTCAGCATACAAAACTACATTAAAATATGCTATCAGTTGACGAATAATTATGATATTCGATTTTTAGGGAAGTTTATTCCTCCCCGTGCAAAAACTGTTAGGGGTGGCACTTTAGAAAATTCTTTCTTAGCAGAAGTCCATGTCATAAGAAGTATTTTTACCACGATTTTCCAGATTTTAGTTTCAGTAGTTTGCCCTGTGCGTTAATTAGTCCCCTAATCCAAACTTTATTTTATATACTATATTAGATATGCCATTTTGCGGTGATTCGATGATCGAAAATTAGTCCAATATCATTTGAAATATTACATAACAGAGGAGAAAGTACGAAGAAAGCCGAAGAAAAAAGATTTGTAATTTTTTTTTCCAAAATGTTGAATTGTTTGACAGTAATAACGTATTATTGCATAGATTTCCTTAAAAATTATCATTTCCTAGATTTCGAAGCTGTGAATTTTTCTATAAATGAAATTGGCGATATGACTTAAAATGAAATAAACAGTAGATAATATTTCCTTAAAAAAATGGGTATTATTCGTTGATCTGTGTTCGAGTTTATAAATATCACATGCTTTCGGAATTACGGTCAAAAACATTTTTAAAAGTATGAAATTATTTTACAATATGTATCTGTAGCAAAAATTCACGTTGAAATTTAAGCATTCGATTCCATTTTTAAAATATTAACTGATATCTATATAAGTTACAATTAAATATGAAAATGTACTCAAAAAATTATCTATTTCACTTAAAAAAACATCATTTGTGAGAACATTCTCAAGCTAATGTCACGCTTATGCATTTTTGGCTTAAAATCACATTGTTTGGCGACAAAAGAAAAATAAAAAATCGTAAAGAAACAAATAGTAATTATACATGTGACTCACAATTACATCTACTTGTTTCTTCTATAAGTCACGTGAAGGGACAATTAGAAAAAAAGAAAAAGAAAAGAACAAAAAGAAAAAAAAAAATCATTAAAATTTCATCTAATCAAATTTTCAGGTTCGTTTCTATAATCTAACGCAAGCGATAAAGAGCCAAATATTGCGTATCAATTGTAATCTTTCTTATTAAATTAATTTTTAAGCATTACAAATATTTTTTTCAGGTTTAAATTAAATGTTTCCGTTTTTTATTATTATCACTCATTAAAACGGATTTTCTTCTTCTTTTTTTCTTTTTTTTTTCATTTAAATAAAATTAGTAAGTTTTTTGTTTTATCTTTCGAAGTGTAATAGCTGTTTCAATATTTTTATCAAAGATAAATTTCGCCAAGAAATAAAATGGTTAACCTTATCGTCCAAAATAACAGAACTTTCCATCATAATTCTATAACTAATATACGTAGAACGATGTTTTATAGCTTAAAACATTTCCTGAAACGATACCTATCTAACGGTATAAGTTTCGTCAAAATCCATGCAGTAGAACTCGAAATCTAGATGTTCGGAACGAAATTTCCGTTTGGATTTTATATATGTAATAGAAAACCTTTCCTGAAACGATACCTACCTAACGGTATAAGTTTCGTCAAAATCCATGCAGTAGAACTCGAAATCTAGATGTTCGGAACGAAATTTCCGTTTGGATTTTATATATGTAATAGATAATATACTGAACTAACTTTTGAAAAATTTGGTTTGCCCAAACCCAACTTGCAGGAACTCAGCCTATTATCAACCCAAAACGAAAACAGAGTTAACTCGACCTGCAATAAAATAATTAGCACCATGAGGCGATCTCCCCCTTCTGCCATTATATTTCAGAAAATTTATGAATTTCAGATTTTTTCTTTTAAATGCAGAATCTCCCTGGTTATTGCTAACTTTGATTGAAACTTGGCACCTCTGAAAATATTTTTTAGAACTGCCTTAAATACTGTCACTTGCATATTTTCAGTACAGGAATCTAATAATTTATAATTTCTGTACATATATTTAAAATTTTCAGTTGCTTGTTTTTGTGGTAATTTTAATTGTATTCTACAATATAAAGTAAATTTTTCACTTTTATTTATTTATTTATTACATGCAGATCCTAAACTAAGGGGGTGTAGAGGGGGTTCAGGTGCCCCCGGCGGCTGAGAAAAAGGCGAAGGGAGGTGCCAAATGAAGATATGTTTGTCGTTTCATACAATATATATATATATATGAAATACAAAGAAACTTGCAAGCTAATGTTAAATCTATGGGAGTGTTCCTTTCAAATTTGTGAAAGTGACTTTATATCTCTCTATTCTAAAAAAAGTAACTTACGCTGTCACCGCTGCAGCGCCGCCGCCGTTTTTGAATTTTTTGCGACTGGAAGTCTTTCTCCGTTAATATTAAGAAAAATATTCCATACAAAAATATGAGAATCAGCGGTTTCATAGAGAAATGTTTGACAAACAGGCTGATGCAGACAGTTTTCAAATCGAGGAATTATTTTAAGAGATATTTAATGCTAAATTTAGAAAAATTGTTTGATCATAAAAGTTTTATAGGAGCAAAAACTATCCATGGGAATTAATTTATTTTTATATCACTTTGCACGTTAGAATTTCCCGGTGTCCAGACTGCATTTATGTTTTTGATTTGACTCATTTTTTGAGGTTTTATTTCTATTTTAAATTCAAATTTTCAGCATTTCAAGAGATAATTTTTACTTATTTTAGAAAATGGTATTAATTTAAACTGTTACCAACTATATAATCAGCGCAAACAAAAATGTTGCTTCAAATTAAAAATGTATTTACTTTATTATATATTATATAGGCTATTATAAACAGAAACAAAACTTTCAAATTAGAATTAAATAATTGCGTATAAAAAGCAGGAACGTATTGAAAATTACTTAATAAAAACTATATTTACACGTGAATTTTAAAAGAGAAAGGATATCTCTATTCTAAAAAAATGTAACTACCACTGTCACTGTAACTGGTTTTGAATTTATTGTGACCGGAAGAATTTCTTCGTTAATATTAAGAAATATATTGCATACAAAAATATGAAAATCGGTAGTATAACAGAGAAATGTTTGATAAAAACGCTAATGCAGACAGTTCTCAAATCGAGAAATTATTTTAAGCGATATTTAATGCTAAATTTGAACAAAATCGTTCCATTAAAAAAGTTTTATATGAGCAAAAACTATACATGGAAATTAATTCATTTTTAGATCATTTTATAAGTTTGAAGTTTCCGGTGTGCAGACTGTATTTATTTTTTTAATTTGACTCATTTTTGAGGTTTTATTTCTGTTTTATATTCAAATTTTTAGCATTTCGGGAGATATTTTTTACATATTTTAGAAAATGATATTAATTTAAACTGTTGCCAACTGTATAAACAGTGCAAATAATAATGTTTGCTTCAAATTAAAAATTTATTTACACGTGTCTTTTATAAACAGAA
>CAWVRF010001333.1:0-17000 GCA_963932465.1 Maratus speciosus
ACAATGTAGCAATATTTATCCTTTTACTTATGAGCAATTTTTAATCTTAAAATAAAATAGAAATATTATTTTTTTATTTTCGTTTAGTAAATAATTTTTTAGAAGGGAGAAATTTCGGAATCTTTTCTTTTAAATTTTAATGCTAAAAAGATGTGTAGATTTTTTGATATTTTCATAGCTTGTAAAATAATTTTAAAAGCTTTTTAATAATTTGATTTTTAAATAAAATAAAAAAAATCTTAGCTATTATTTTTTAAATGAATATGTAATTGGAAAATAATTTCAATTAACTTATGGCGTATTTTTCTTTTCTTTCTACGGTTAAGTTTATAATGAATAATAATTTTAAGGAACGATTAAAAAAAATCTTTTGATGATTCAAAAAATTGTAAATCCTTTTAAAAATGAATTCAAAACATTTTTTAAATAAATAAATATAGGCTTTATTTTTTACAATTTTTATGTTTATCACTATTAGAATTTTATGTGAAATATATAACTCTTATCAAAACTAAAACTCACACAAAATTAAGTAAAAGAAAAAATGTCGGCTAAGACTAAAAATTCCAAATTCGGACCGATGTTGGTATTCATCTAATCGTACCACTATCAGATATCACATATCGGTCCTGCGTCAATTGCCGGTATAAGTCGCTTGCCGATATGTAACCATAAGGTGATTAATTACGGTAACCGGCAGTCGAAAAAGCTGATTCTTAAGTTTAAGTTGCCGATATGCTGCCGAAACCACTGTGTCGATGCCGACACTTAACCGACACTGCCGGCTGCGGTTTGATCGTGTGACGAAAGGTATGTGTTTGCTGGGGTGAAATGACGAAGTTATTTATTTTTTCTTCTTCAACTCCCCCTTTTTGTTTTCGTTTTTATTTATTTATTTATTTATTTATTTTTGCGGTGCGAATTAATCCTATAAATAACTTATCAATATTAAAGTCGTAGATAATATTAAGAAGATTTATAATAAATTTAATTGGATTTTATATCTTGAGATTCTTGGAGATATGAATTTTTTTCTCCCAAGATCGCTATTTTTTACGCCCCTTGAGCCGATTTTTAATTTTATCAAAAATCTGTGATACATCTATTTTTGGCCTAATTTTAGAAGTAATAAAAACTTTAAGGGGGTTTTTCGGTTTTCACAAAATCCCTCCTTATTTCTATCACCTTTGTCCGATTTTGTCCATTAACAAACTTGACCGAGATTTTATGCCCTTGATTTTATATATCAGTTTGGAAGAGATTTATACAGAATTAGGGAAGTTATGGTTTCCAGAAGAAAGTCGTATATATATATATATATATATATATAGTATGGCGAGTTGAACTCAGGCTCCATAAATATTGAAAGAATTTCCCATGGCTAATAGAGTCATCCTAATTTTAAATGTTGTTTATTAGGTAAACACATATCGTAACATTTCCAGTAGCTTGTCAATCAACTCTCGAAGAATGGCTGATCCACTTCATAAAAACCTAAGATGTTAAAGTATTAGAATCTACACATTAAAAAGTCATTCCTTCCAAGTGATGTGGATTTATTACACAACCGGAAAAACGAAAATTCTATCGTTCCTTGTCGGTGCAACTGTATAAATACTCAAAGAAACAGGGCGAGAACGAATACATTATTAGTGGAGAACCAACTCCAGCAGTGAGAGGGGGAGGAACGGGACATTAGACAGGCTACGTTTCGATGGGAAAGGTGAGGAACCAGTGACGTCTATAATGAACTCTTTATACACGGCGTCAGTATTAAAACGCAATCAAATGCTGGCGGGAAGCACCAAAGCAAAAAGAGCATCATTGAACAAATGCTCTTAAAAACATCCAAAACAAAAGAATTTAGTTTTAGAATAAAATGAAAAAAATATTTTGATGGGTTTTATAAGTTTTGACAAATGGATTACGGTTTTTAGTATAATAAAAGAATACTTAGGTTTAAATGCATGAAATAAAAGACAAAATATATTAAGATATTATTAAAGATAGGCAAATATATTAAGAATTTGAAATAGTTTTACTAAGATAAAAGGGCAAAAATTTATATATATATATATATATATATAAAGATTTTTACTTAGGGTAGTTTTGGGTTCTAGAGGTCATGATCGGTGAAGATCTGCAAACAGTTTTCAGAAATTCCAACATAGGGGAGAATGTAATAGGTAGTATTTCATACGAAATCTATTTAAAATGATAGATTTAAAAATAAGTGAAATATGTGCATAAAAATTACCTTTAATATTTAATAAACTTTTATAAATAACAGCTTTAATAATTTTAGTTGTATAAGTTGTTTGAATTAGGATTTAGTAGGTAAGCAGAAAATATATTTTTTCATATTATGAGTAAAAAGTGCTTGAAATTATTTTTCCTTTTGTCGCTTGTCAGTTCATTATACCATTTTTCGAAAGCCTGGGAAGATTCTTGGAATGAATGACTTTAAAAGATAAGAGCATTACGTATGTAAAAACATTTCTGATTTCTTTCTAAAGGAAAGGGTGCACGTTATAAGGTGAATATACCTAAAAATAGAAAAATACTGTCTAAAATCGCAGCTGCGTGTTATACATCGTTGCGCGTTATACGCCGGATTTTACGGTAATTCAAATGGTAAGTAATACATTATTTTTTATGCAACAAAACTCAAAATTCATCCACTTTTCTTCGATGTTCTCACATAAACAGTTCACTTATTAATTTTTCGTAAATAATGTTACCTAATAAAGCACCGTCAAAATGTATTTCCTTGTTAAAGAAAAAATAAATAAATAAAAAAATTGCAAAATCTCTTAGACATAATTTATTTATTCATATTTAAAATACAGTAAAGGTGTTTGTCATGTGATGAATTAATTGCCTTAGTAAGTTTCATTATCGATTTCCTTTTATAGATCGGTGAATGTTAAGGAAGTGTTCTAGTTCTAGTCCCGTGTTATCTTAAATATTTTACTAATCTTGGATACGACTTACTTACTTATTACTAAGTACTTAGTCTTTACTTACTTACCTTTTTACTTATCTTGGATTAATCTTTTGATATTATATGATAAACAGAGTCATTGCTGCATCAGCTCGTGTTTTAATCCTTTAATCTGCTGGTCTTATTTTTCCGTTCCCAGAAATTATATTAAAATGTCTGTTGACAAAAATATTTTAAACAGAATTTTGTTTTGTAAAGTATATTAAATGATGCGATATGAAAGCAATTATAGCATCAAACCACGATTTAAAAAGTATATATCCTTGTATTTAAAAGCATAATTATGAAAATACAGAAAAAAAACAGTGGACTGTGAAATATTAATAACAAGTAGCAATTTATAAACAGAACAAACGATGCATTAAACCTCATAAGAACAAAAATACAGCATTGACATTTTACGATATACTAACTGGCTGCACGTTAATATTTACTAAGGTAATTGATAATATTACACACTAGATTGCTGCATTTAAAATTTACAAAAATAACCACAACAAGAAATGTCTCTATATGACAGTTTTTGCGCAAAATTTTGTAATCAGGGAAATACATTATATTCACCATATATAATGTAGAAAACTTTATAACCGGAGGGACATTAATAAACTAAATTATTTGTGTACAGCACAACTCAAAATTAACCGGCTTATCTTCGATATGCTCACATAAATAGTAAACTCATTACTTATTGGTAAATAAGAAATGATTATTCGAAAAATCCATAAACCTAGGCAAGGGCATATCAATTAGAAACTACCAAGAGCTTTGATATATTCTTTACCTTTATATATTTTCCTTTTTAGAATATAATTACAACTTTATTACTGAATAATCGCGCTATACAATGCAATTTTTGAGTTATGGGACAATAGTACACAGTGAGACATGGTACACAGTGAGACATGGTACACAGTGAGACAGCATTTACTTTGACATATAGTTGTAACTTTTTAGCTCACAGGCTATCAAAGCCTGAGAGCTAATGTGCCCGCCCGCTCTGTATGTATGTATGTATGTATGTATGTATGTATGTACGTACGTACGCATGTATGCACGTAACGCGATAACTCTTGATAGAAACATCCGATTTGCTTCAAAATTTTTTCCTAGGTTCATTGTGATAAGGCGCTTCCCTGATTAGTTTTGGGAGTTCATTGGTTAAGGATAAAGGGAGAAAAACGGGTTTAGTCCAACCCCTTAATTCAGATAGATGGGTTTTTCATGCAGAATCATTCGATTTGCTCCGTATTTGGTATACCGGTTTATTATGTTAAGGAACTTCCCTGATTAGTTTTGGGAGTTCATTGGTTAAGGATAAAGGGAGAAAAACGGGTTTAGTCCAACCCCTTAATTCAGATAGATGGGTTTTTCATGCAGAATCATTCGATTTGCTCCGTATTTGGTATACCGGTTTATTATGTTAAGGAACTTCCCTGATTAGTTTTGGGAGTTCATTGGTTAAGGATAAAGGGGGAAAAACGGGTTTAGTCCACCCCCCTTAATTCAGATAAGTGGGTTTTTCATGCAGAATCATTCGATTTGCTCCGTATTTGGTATACCGGTTTGTTATGTTAAGGAACTTCCCTGATTTGTTTTGGGGGGTTCATTGGTTAAGGATAAAGGGGAAAAAGGGGGGTTAGTCCACCCCTTTTTATTCAGATAAATGGGTTTTTCATGCAGAAGGATTCGATTTGCTCCGAATTTGGTATACCAGTTTATTAGGTTAAGGCGCTTCCCTGATTAGTTTTGGGAGTTCATTGGTTAAGGATAAAGGGGAAAAAGGGGAGTTAGTCCACCCCCTTAATTCAGATAAATGGGTTTTTCATGCAGAATCATTCGATTTGCTCCGTATTTGGTATACCGGTTTATTATGTTAAGGAACTTCCCTGATTTGTTTTGGGGGTTCATTGGTTAAGGATAAAGGGGGAAAAGGGGGTTAGTCCACCCCTTTTTATTCAGATAAATGGGTTTTTCATGCAGATAGATTCGATTTGCTCCGAATTTGGTATACCAGTTTATTAGGTTAAGGCGCTTCCCTGATTAGTTTTGGGAGTTCATTGGTTAAGGATAAAGGGGGAAAAGGGGAGTTAGTCCACCCCCTTAATTCAGATAATTGGGTTTTTCTTGCAGAATGATTCGATTTTCTCCGAATTTGGTATACCGGTTTATTATGTTAAGGAACTTCCCTGATTAGTTTTGGAGGTTCATTGGTTAAGGATAAAGGGGGGAAAGGGGGTTAGTCCACCCCCTTAATTCAGATAATTGGGTTTTTCATGCAGAATCATTCGATTTGCCCCGAATTTGGTATACCAGTTTATTATGTTAAGGAACTCCCTGATTAGTTTTGGGAGTTCATTGGGTAAGGATAAAGGGTGAAAAACGGTGTTAGTCCACCCCCTTAATTCAGATAAATGGGGTTTTCATGCAGAATCATTCGATTTGCTCCGTATTTGGTATACCGGTTTATTATGTTAAGGAACTTCCTGATTAGTTTTGGGGGTTCATTGGTTAAGGATAAAGGGGGAAAAGGGGGGTTAGTCCACCCCTTGTTATTCAGATAAATGGGTTTTTCATGCAGAATGATTCGATTTGCTCCGAATTTGGTATACCGGTTAATTAGATTAAGGAACTTCTCTGATTAGTTTTGGAAGTTCATTGGTTAAGAATAAAGGGGGAAAAGGGGGGCTAGTCCACCCCTTTAATTCAGATAAATGGGTTTTTCATGCAGAATGATTCGATTTGCTCCGAATTTGGTATACTGGTTTATTAGGTTAAGGAACTTCCCTGGTTAGTTTTGGGGGTTCACTGGTTAAGGATAAAGGGGGGGAAAAGGGAGGTTAGCCCGCCCCTCTTAAATTAGATAAATGGGTTTTTCATGCAGAATGATTCGATTTGCTCCGAAGTTGGTATACCGGTTTATTATGTTAAGGAACTTCCCTGATTAGTTTTGTGGGTTCATTGGTTAAAGATAAAGGGGGAAGGGTGGCTAATCCCCCCCCCCTTAATTTATATAAACGGTTTTTTCATGCAGAATTATTCGCTTTGCTCCAAATTTGGTATACCTGTTTATTATGTTAAGGAGCTTCCCTGATTCGTTTTGGGGATTCATTGGTTAAGGAAAAAAAGGTGGGGGGGTAGTCCAACCTCTTAATTTAGATAAATGGGTTTTTTTGCAGGATTATTCGATTTGCTCCAAATTTGGTATACCGGTTTATTATGATAAGGAGCTTCCCTGATTAGATTTGGAGGTTCACTGGTTAAGTATAAAGGGTGAAACGTGGGCTAATTCCCCTTCACTTATTTTTTTAAGGGGCATTATTCTTTAAAATAAGAGTATGATATACAATTAGTGTGAATAGCCTGTGAGCTCAATGCCATCAGTTTAGCTGGGCATTTTTCTTTTTTATTTTCCTAGCTGGCACTCAGACATAACCATCTCAACTTATGCAATGCCTGGATGCAGTTTCGACACGTCGGTTTTGGTTACCATGGGAACTTGGTGACGTTTGCGCACACTCCGGTGAAGTATTCTCTAGGACTCTTAGACGTTTATGTCCATTTCGAAATTTTAGATTTGTATGTTACATAATATCCTAATGACGTTCGCAGAAGCGAAACGAAACGTTGGTTTTTTATTATAGATTAAACATGTTTGTAAAATCACTGTTTTATTCTGTGTACCATCTAGCACGTTGTACTTGATTTGAATACATAATTTTAAATGGCTGAAATGATTTATCTTCGCACGAGTGTGAAGCAGCAGGCTTTGTACCTCTTGTTCCAGATATGGCGTCTGTTAAAGAATCAGACATTTCAATCCTATAATCAGAACTTCAATTTATGATAATAAAAAAAAACAACTATCAGGGTACCACCGGTTTCCGATTTCCTTCGGGCATTTGGATGTATCAAAATGTGGTTGAATTGTTAATAATATGTATACCTGTAACTATTGAAATTTTCATTCATTTATACTATTGCTCAATCAAAACTGTTCGACGCCAAAAATTTCAGATTAAACTCCAAGTAATAACCACGATTTGAGGCAGCAGTTAAGACATTATAAAACTGAAGAAAATTATGGATAGAGTGTAAAAATGTATGATTTATGAAAATAGAAAAATTGTCTCACTGTGTACCACTTGTGGTACACAGTGGGACAATTAGCAATGCTCTATTATCATACTTGTGTTGTTCTATAAATAACTTTTTAAAATCATTTATACATTAATGTGTAGCGTATTTGTGCTGCTTTAAGACGCAGAATTTTTTTTTTCAAAAGAATGAAAATAGTCACCATACGTTAAGAAATAATAGTTTTCGTCTCACTGTGTACTACCCCCCACTATATATTATTGCAGTGTTATAAATAAAAATATATTTAAAATTAATCTTACACTTCAGAAAGTAAATTATTTTTTTGCGCATTCCTTCATCCAACTTATTTTCTTCTTTAAACATAAATGTGTTTCCTTTGTAAATTAAATTACGACGATTCAATTATCAACGAATGTATTTCTTCGAAATATTTCGTACTTGCTTGTACAGCCGTTTAAAAAATAAAGCGAATAATGTATTCTAATCTACATGCATTTAAAAGATAAACAAAGGAGAATTTTTTACTTTTACTATGCTCGAAAAATGTATTTTCTTCCTCTATATATTTCTACATATATAAATTCTAAAACATACGTAATTGAATTATACATAATATATACAAGCAACACAGGATTATAAATTATGGAAAAACTTAATTTTTTATGCTTTACTTGCAAATAATTCACTCCCTAGAAAGAAAAATAGGGTAACGGAAATTACATTGAATTATATTATTCCAAAAGTAATTTAATTTTATATAATTTTTAACGTTATCTCATTTTCGTAACATCATGGCTTAACTCTTTTATACATAAATTATTATGAATTGAATGGAAACAAAATATTCTTCACATAAATAAATTTCAAATGGATTATAAAAAAAGAAGGCTGAATTAAAAATATATGATTTTATTCTGTATGTAGTAGTTTATATCGAACGCCATATCAGGTTAAAATCAGTAAACATAGTAATTTACATTCACTCTAAATCGAAATGTCTTAAATTCAGACACTTAAGTGTCTGAAACGGAGTGTTCAATTTTCAGACATTTTAAAATGTCTGAATTTTTTCAGACACTTTTTGCGTCTGAATTTTAGACACTTCAAACGTCTGAATCGCAGCCATTTTTTTAAAGCATTATACGTAGCCATGTTTGACCACGTTGATCCTGGAAAAGTATATGGCCATTATTCTGCCCTACTCTCCCCCCCCCCCCAAACACACACAGCCTAATTTTAGGGGCTCCAAAATATGGTATGCAATTTTCATAAAGCTGATAATTTAAATCTTTTTCGACTTTGTACTGATTATAATCAATATTTTGAATTTATAGAGTAGAATAAGATTAAAAATTAAAATATTTGTCACAATACAGTAAAACCTCTCAATAGTAGGCACCTTAGAACCGTGGAATTTGTTCGCCATTCGGAAGTGTCTGTTTTTCTGAGGTAAAAAATATAAAATATGTGCATGTTGTTAATAAAAAATGTGCTTCTTAAATAGTTGTGTCCTCTATGTAGGAGTGTCCGTTATGGAGATTTTACAACAAAACTTTCATAGGACAATTTTCTTCAGCGAACACTGACCTTTTTCAAGATAAATACATTTTTTTTTACCTCATAAAAGCGAACACAATCGAATAGCAGGCAAATTCAACGTTCCAAAACGCGTTCAATTCGCGAGGTGGCCGCGATTGAGAGTTTTTACTGTATTTATTTTTTTATTTAGTTTTTAATCTAATTCTACTTTTAAAGTTCAAAATGCTGATTATAATCAATAGAATGTTGAAACACATTTAAAATATAAGCTTTAAAAAAAAATCCATATCGAATTTGGAGCACGTAAAATCGTAGGGGGGGGAGGGTCTGCCCATGCTTTAATCAGGCCCTCCTTCTGGAAAAAGTCCAACCCTGTATTATGATTCGATAAATGTACGTGTCAGTTTTAAGTGCAAAATCTAGCTATATGCAAATAAATATTTTATAAAAATCTACCTCTTTACTTTGTATTCATTTTTAATTTCAAATTACTTTTTAACTAAAAGTAATCAAAAAATCAATATTATATAATTATTTCAAATGAAATATATCTGTATATTTTTACCGCATTCTTACAATTACGTTAACGGTACATGATTACATGAATTTAAGAATCTAAAAATAATCATTAAAATTTAACAAAGTGACTACAGATAACGCGAGATCCTTTTTCTAAATCTTTGTTGACATCAACAAATTTTTTTCTGATTCAACGTCTACATTAGTGACGTCAATTTCCGTTCAAACAATGAAATCGTGAAGCTGTGGTTTTGACTTTTGAATCATAAAAATATTATATGTTGACTATTTTCAGTATGGCAAATGGATATTTCTAAAATACTCGGAAACACTAAAATTATAGCAAAGGGAAATCTTTTAATTAGAATGACCGGATTTAATGAGTTTTATCAGTCAAAACATTTTAAAATAAATAAATGAACACAAGTAATTCGCTGTATTAAATATATGGGGGAATCAATGAATGGAAGGATGTTCGAACTATATTCTTTTTTAAAATTTATGATGTACACACTATGAGGCTGAAGAAAACTTCATTAGACAAGAAAAGCATAAATAATAAATAAAAGCAGCTATTAACAAGAATGTTTACTATAAATGCTTTTGAATTCCAGTACATAACACATAATAAATCTATCAGAAATGTAAAAATCGATGTAAACATTACAAATGCTGCCGCATTAAATGCTTATAAAAATATTGTATACGTAAATAAATAATTAAAAAGGGTACTTCAGAGTAATAATTACACCAAAAAATACTATTAAGGTAGTCTTGATGGTAATTAAGAAGTATGAGCCAATCAACAGGCGATGTCACTGCGATTTTTAAAGTAATGGCTACATAAGAAAAGGCTTAGGAAGGTGTAAAATTAATAAATTCAGTAACCGCTAATATACACCATGCAGAGACACCAAAATTTATTTTAAAGATAACATTGGATAGAAAATAATACAGAAATATGATTGCAGATGATTTGAAGAGTAGAAATTTAAATATTAGCAAAATAAGATTTTAACATGGAAATACCATAGGCAAAATGCTTTGAACATATTTTGGCATAACTCAGGAACTAATAAAGCTATAGACTCGTGTGAGGTCTTCATTTAAAGAAAAAACAATCACAGAGAGTTTTAAATACATAGTTAAGACCCCACTTACCTGGGAAAAGGTCTGATTATTCCAAAAGCACATTCGCCCAGAGGACGTCCGGATTGGAGGCTACGTTAGTATCCGTTAGTTAGGCAGACTTGGATATTTAAAAAATAAAATCCCCTTGCACATCCGGCTAGCTCTGTTAAAAGGATGGAAAATTTCCATCCTGAAAACATAGCCCGCCAGACAACAGTTCTCTTTACAAATTTGACGAGATGAAGAACACTGTATTAGTTTTATATATAAATATTAATACGGAGTACCACTATGTCGATAGAAATTAAATCCCGGAACTTCACATTCCGCAAAAAACAATCAAGTCAAAATAAATTATTAGTTAAAATGTACGCGTACATAAAAACAAGCATTCAGTTTGAATTACAAACGAACATCGAGTTCGAAAGGAAGACGCATGCGCAACTGAGAGTGCCCCCTGGTGAATGCGGAGCGGAGTTACAAAGTGTCTTAAAATTAGACACTTGCAGATTTTTTAGACACTTTTATCAGTTCGTGTACACTATGATCATAGTAAGACACTTAGGTGTTTTAAATTAAGACATCTATTGTGACTGAATTTTCAGATTCAGACACTTAAGTGTCTGAAATTCTTTTTCAGTCACATATGTATCTTAATTTAAGACGCCTTTATTTGCAGTGTTAATTTATTATTAACAGTTATCAAATAGCTTTTATGGTGATTTAAAATGATTCATTATAAAAAGCATAAAAAATCAATATTCATTAGTAAATACGGATTATTAAAAAAATCTTTAGCCATGAAAAGCTTAAAAGCATTTTTAAAAAAACAAATTTTCAACATGAAAATTCGAAAATAAAATGGCTGTAAGATTCATTATCAAAGAAAATTCAAGGATTTTGTGCACCTTATAAGGGACGTACAAGGGCTTCGCTTCGGCCGCTGTGTTTCATTTTCAGACAATTTAAAATTTTCTTTAATTTGATTTTAAAAAACGCAAATTCTATATTTAAATGGAAATAAAAATAATACACAGAAGCTTCTATAGTTGTTTTTGTTTTCCAAAATAAAATTATTTTTAAAACAATGTGCTACAATTTGAAATTATTTTTATTATTTTTATTTCATTTCCTATGCCTTTCCTAATTGTTTAAAATTATGTTCAAGGGATACCTGTTGATGTGCTTCAATGTATATATTTAATTTGAAACATAAAAATACAATAAATTCGAGATTTGTTTTAGACAAAAAGAAATCTCGAAATCCGCTTAAAAGAACACTCTCGTTATGTAAATTAATCAAGAAATCTCTATATCTTCTATTGTCAAGCACTCTTGGTATTCCGGCCATAGTTTTAATTTTCAAAATGCTAAAATTATATTTAATGCCATAGCATCTCTGAATTGGACTTTCCCGAAAATTTAGCTATGTATCTTAATCGTGAAGTTATTGTTAATGATAAATCTGATTCCACAATTTTCTCTGCAGCTTGGAAAAAGCTTTTCAGTACAACCATGTAATTTATTTTTGTATTAATTAATATTAGTCTAGTTTTTTTTTCATATTTTATTTATTTATTTATTCATTCTTTAATTTCACGTGTTCCCATATTTTAATATATGTGTGTTTTTTCATTTTATTATAATTTATATTTTATTTTATTATATTTCCATGTATTTTTTTACACAATTTGCTTCTTTGTTTCCCTTCTACTCTGCGTTTTCTTTTTGTTTTGATTATACTCTTCATCTTTGGCTGCTGTCTTCTGCTTTCCTATTGGCTGCTGATTTCTACTTTCCTATTAGCTGTTTCTTCAGCTTTTCCTTTCCGTTATCCCTCGTTTCAGTCTTGCTGCTGCTTTAATCGTAAAAGCACGTCTTCTTTGCGGATGACGACGAAAGACTCAGATCTTTCGAAAGGCCTAGCGCATTTAAAAGTTTTTGATGGTGTTTTAAGAAGATTTTTTAGTTCTTAAACATTAAAAAGTATGTTTATTAGGAGCAATTCTCTAAATTACATACATTAATTACATAGATATTTAAATAAAAAAAGAGTTCTAGAAAATGGGGGGCAATTTTATTTGTAGATTTGCCATTTCTCATTATGTTCCAAAAGTCAATTTCGAGCCTTTCTCGTAATCACCACAGTTGTCCTAATTTCTTACGTGGCTAAAATATAGATCTTCGCTTATTCAAGGATATGATTGGCTGTTCCTTGTATTTGCATTAGTGAATAAAATTTTCCGCGTTTCACTATTTAACCAGAAACATGAGCGCGGGACTCAGATTTTGACGTCTGGTTTGTTGTCCAAACAAAATATTATTTGCTGTGAGGAAGTGAGGCATCGGAGTTATTGTTTGATTTCAACATTTTTATAAATGTACGCAAGGTACGAAGATATGACTAGCTGTTATTTTAACAGTGAAAGTGTCCAACTAAACTTTCAACGGTTGAGGAGGTTCATCTAAGTTAGATATTATTGATATCTAATAAAGTGTTTTCAGCGACGTCTGTGTTCTTTTCTGCAGAAATCCTAATGATTTTCAATTCCTATAAATACTGCCAATCGACCGCAGTCAACTGTTCTAAAAATGCTTGCATTTCAACCGGTATCGAATAAACAAATAATGGTATTTTGTTGGAGAAATTCCTTGAATTTGGGAATTAGAAGTCAGATTTAAGGAGTATTCTATGTAGTTGCAAAATGTATTAAGACGACGTCTTCAATGTCTTCAAAATGATGAATAATCATAATAACTACGTAAACGAAACTACAAATAGTATTGTTAAACATACTCAATCCTACAATTCTGTATTAAGTAAATTTTGAAGAGTTTCATTAAATGAAATTCGATAAGAAGTCATTACAATTCATAATCAAATTCCTCCCTTATGACCGAACAAATTGAAACATTAACGCGAAGGAGATACAAGCAGAAATACGCGGCGCGAAAGTAAAAACGGAAATATATATTTTTTAAAAACTTGAAATTAAATCCGAAAATACGCATTATATCAAATATTAATCAAATATCATTGTAATTATCATATATAGCGTTAATTTCAGGTGTGAAGGAAATTGTAAAACTATATTTCATAGAGAATAGTATTTTTTTTTACTTTAATAAATTGTTACTTTAAGAATTGTTAAGGTTAACAACTATAGATATATTTTATACAACGTCTGGTTTTAATTTTGTTTTTTTAATTTTCTATTTGTAATTGCTACTAATTAAAAAAAAACTTGCCTAATCAAATATGTGAAAATCATTTCCTGATTATTCTGCCCGAACACTTTTTTTTTTATTTTTGTTTTAAAGATTTTTTTTTTTTTTTAAATATGCTTTAACAATGTTTTACACATGCAGTAACTTTAAAACAATTGTAATTGCATTTCTAAGATCTCCATTCAATTATTAATATTCTTTTATCATAACTTATAAACACAAATTAAATTCTAAAATGATAAATATACAAATCAGCTGCATTAGGTAAAAAATATATGTTTAACAGTGGAAATACGTGATGAGAAAATAAATAATAAATACATTAAATAAATTTGTATGTCTTTAAAATACATTCAATTTCTTAGAACTTAAATTCAAGTGTTCCTAGATAAAGTCTATTTAAGAAGATAATACAAGTGAAAATTATTATTGAGTAAAGTTCACTATTTCATTTTAAGAATTTTGTTTAAATATGTTAAATATCATAAAGTTTTATTTTATTTATCGATTATTAAGTTAAAAAGCTTTACAATTCGACCTATAATGAGAGATTTAAAATTTAACTAATTTCCATTTTTCTCTTTAAATGCAATTTTATTCTGTTTATTAAAATATAAAAGTCCGAAAATTTTATAAATAAAAACAAGAAAAAAATTAATAAACTCGTCATGTGTTGATAATATATTTAAGAAAAAAAATGGTTTATTAAATAAGCAACTTTAGGTTGTTTTATTTAATGTAGATTACTTAATTTATAGACAGCTGCTTTTAAGTTATATTGCTAATAATAAATGCTTTTTATTCCTTTGTATTTTACTATGTCAAAACATAAAATCACATCTGATAAACCGCAAGCTTATTTTTAATAAGCTACATGGATTTATACAAAATGTAATAAAATATTATTTTTTTAAATTTTTTATAAATACTATTTATGCAGTTGCGATTTCAATTAAATATTGTACTTTAAATTGTATTTTAAATTATTATACAATAAATAAATAAAAAGAAAAGTGACCAGTTAAACAGATGACATTGAGCTTACAGGTTATCCGCGCTAACTGTGTATTACACTTTTATTTCGATGAATAATGCCCCTCAAAAAATAAAGAACTCGACAAAAAGAAAACATTTATCTATATTAAGGGGGATGATTTCTCACATCTCCTTCCTTTATTCTTAACCATTGAACCTGCAAATCTAATCAGGGAAGTGCCTTATCAGAATAAACAGATATACAAAATTTAAAGCAGGTCAGATAATTCTGCATGAAAACCCATTTATCTGAATTAAGGGGTGGGAGAACCTCCCATTCCTCCCTTTGTACAAACCAATGAGCCCCCAAAGCTAATCAGAGAATCGCCTTATCAGAATAAACCGCTATACCAAATTTGAAGAAACTCGGACAATTCTGCATGAAAATTCCATTTACCTAAATTAATTTCCATGCATTAATATACATTTTAAAATAATTATAACTCAAAGCGTGAAGTCACGATTGTCAGCAACATCTTTTATGTGAACACACGCACTCTTTACTTGATATTCTAATCTCAATGCCGGAGAGTAAAAATTTCGTAATTTATGTTTTTTAGACGCATTTGTGTTAAAATGTTAAGTTTTCTCTAAGAAAATGATCGTTATTTTAAACATGACTCCATTTTCACCCAAATAAGCATGTCGCCTTGTATCTGAAACTTAGTATCAGTACATATGCAGAAGGAAAAACAATATTGAAAAGTTATGAGGAAAAATGCGTGTTTTCAAAAGCAGTATGTCTTTTTCCGTTATTATGCCCCTAATATAATATAATGCTCCTAATGGGATTTTGCGCCACTAAACCCTATACAACAATTTTTATCAACAATTTTGAATTTTTATCAGAAAATTGCATGAATAAAGATAAAAATACCTCATTATTTCTCTATTGTCTGCAATGATAAAAGCTATCTAATTTTCACCATTTTGAAGACATTTCATAAAATGCTTTTAAAATTATGTGCGGATTTAAAATAAATGCGGATATTAAAGAAAAAAAAAAAAAAAAAAAAAAAACAGATAGTGCGATGACATTCTCAAATGAACAGATTTCAGATTAAATATATATATATATATATATATATATATATATTAGTAAAATTGGTTCAGCAGAAAGATCAGAGCAGATGATTAAAAACACACATGTGTTTTAAATATATAGATTATATAAAATTATGAAAAATTAAATAAATTAAATTATGTTATTTTGATAAAAGTATAGTCGAATGTCCTAAAGAATACCATTAAAATTTTATTATTCGATAGAATATTGGACAAAAACTTCAGGAATAGGATATTATTTTAAGCCTCGAATTATTTGTTTGCTTGTCTAACTCGGCGAAGCGAATCCATCCAGGCGAGAATCATCAATTTCTGTTATATAATTCGCTGTTATTTGCATGTCACTTCTCTTTTATAAAGGCACTCTAAATTTTTGTAAAACATTGCGTTTTATCAGTGTGTGATTTCGATTGCATTATTTTCAAAAGTGAAGCATTTTCACCTATGATGAATTTCAAAGCAGCTGGGCTGTGAAAATGACGCACTTCTACAAAACATAATTCAGGTTTAAGAATTAAAACACACGCTTTTTGTTAAAATGACGTCAATTGCATCCGCTAAAGCAATTCACTTTTACAATCCAGTCTTACTTCCTCTTTAGAAAAGTATGCATATGACGTCATTATCACGGAATATAAGACAGTATTCTTGACATAGTTCGTATTTTAATTTACACTTTTTTCAGGTTTTATGAGGAAATGGCAACAAAAAGATACAGTATCTCCTATTTTCGACTATTTTCGACTATTTTCCGTTTACTTTCAATAGAAATGGGGTACTTTTGTTGCCACGATTAGAAAAATGATATTAAAAACTACAAAAAAATTAATATCTCTAAAATAAATTGAGATACAGATTTCAAACAAATTTCATTTAAAAGAGCATTTTTTTCCTCATACGACGCTGTAAAAATTTAAAATGTGCAATGTTTAGAAGTTTAAAAATTTGCAGTAGAGAAAACTGTAAAACCGAAATTTTATTTTTCAAATTTCAAAGTGTTGCCATTCACAAAATGACGTATGCGTTACGCACAGATATGTTTGTCCTTTATAATATAGATACCACGCAAACGAGAATTTCACTAAATGCTGCGCGATTTGGTGAATTTTTTTTTTCGTATTGTGAGAAAAATCACACATTTTGCTCTTACAACCAGCAAAGATAACGCGCATTCTGTTATTAAAGCTCAGGGATTTTACTATGGTTGCGAGAAACAACGTCATGTTTTTTGATTGCCTTTTTAACGTTTTGTGGATGGGAATGAATGCACAAGTTTCAGTTATTGTGATTGCCGTATTATTTCGTTTTAATTTATTTTACCTGGAAGGCTCCTTATGATTGACACGGGCGAAGTTCTGCTAGTTCTTTATGTTTTAGA
>CAWVRF010001334.1:0-57000 GCA_963932465.1 Maratus speciosus
ATTTGTCTTGAGGCACTGTGCTTAACATTTCTGCTGCAACTATGACTTCAGTAGAAGTGTGCATTCTAGATCGACGTGCTCTTTCTGCACTTTTCGTTCCATTCTGTTCTTCCTCAGATGGATATCCATCGAACACAACTGCGACCTGTGATCCAAAATTTTTCTGAATGTAAAAAATATAACTTTTAACAATAAATTTGAAGGAAACATTTCGAGGCCAAGTTACTTTGTGAAGAAGGTACCCTCCGTCAACAACAAAAAACTTATCTTTTCCAATAAGATCCAGATTGTCTAATGGGATAAAAGCACTGTAAAACGAAGATTTTGTGCCCTTTCTCATCCCTTCGTCGGAGAATAAAGACATCGGATAGGGAGCAAGTTCATAAGTTAGTAGATTCTGCACGTCTTCATCAATCTGCTTCATTAAACAAACCCTTTGGAATAGAGTCAATGGATGGACAGAAGTAACTGTAACGTTTCCTAATCTTAAACTACTGACAACAGAAGCTAAAGGTACTACCTTATCCTTTTTCTTGAATTTCACACTCTTGAAATTTTCGCCAACAATTCTTCTGACTCCTGCCTGTCCTACTTCTCCAGCCAAATAGCAGTTAACGTCAGTCTTTCCAACAATTCCACTACTGATGGACATTATGTAATCATTTTCGGGGAAAGGATGATGCACTAGCAACCAATCTCGCAGCTTTTTTTAATCATTACTGTCTCTATCAATGCGGGAACTTCTGGCATCCACATGCTGTTCAGAAACTTCAAAGCCTACTTCACAGTATGCCTCTATATCATCACATATGTTTTGCATATGAATCATTCCCAGAGTCCATCTTGCTAACACGCTGTCTGTCATTCCTCGTCCATGCGTTAATCCTCCAGTGCTCTTCATAGTTTTCATTAATGTTTGTTCAATCGCCATATCAGTCCAAGTCCCAGACCAATTCTTATCTGATTGCCGTATGGTGAAATAGCCTTCAGATGTGAACTTTCGGTATTCGGAATGATCCAGTGTTTCTTCCAGCTTCAGCATGTCTTGCAAATACAGATGTCCACACTTGGCATATAAGAAATGTCCCGCAGCATGGAAGTAGGGAAGCATTTTTTGCACAGTTCTCAGGTGGAGGTTCCAGTTTCCTGTTCGTTCCGCTTCGATAAACTGTTTAATGGCTGTGACCATCTTTAGATATAGAATCCATAACTTCGCTGTGGGGCCTTTATTTTCTAGTAAAGTTACAGCTTTTCCATATTTTTTTACAGCTTCTTGAACGTAATAAATTGTGTCCTGGTGTGTCGATTGATCCCAGCATGTTATCATGTCTTCCATAGCAGCTCGTTCGTCTTCTGCCAGTTGAGTGTAATCCCACACTAGGCCAGACAAAACAAGATGAGATAACAGGTATGCTCGTATAGCCCTAGCATATGCATGGCCAGACATTATTTTGTCTACACTATTCTCAGCATAAATTGTGCTGAACAAATCTTTCAGGCCGCTTCCAGCCATAATAAAACCAACTGATCCCATGAAAGACATGAGGAGATGAAAACCTCCAAGCCTCACTGTCACGTTATTTAATTCTGGCTGTTCATTCGCTATTATGTCGCTTGCTTTCAAATAGAGAGGTAGATCATATGTCACAAAGCATGTCTTCTGGTTGAATTGTCGACATTTTTCAGCAGCGACCAATAGCGAGGTAAAAACGGTATCATAATGTGAAGGAAGGGCGTTAATAAATGGGAGGTACTGTATTTTGGAACGTTTATACTCTCTGTTGGATGTAACTTGCTCCATGAAACCGTTCCACCCGGGAACGTTTTCAATGTTTGACCATTTCCCATAGAGCCATACTATGTCTGTCGTTGAGGGGACGATTTCATTATTAATGGGAGAAAGTTCTTCCAAATCTTCAATTTTTATATTCTGTAAGCCCCTCATATCTGTTCTGTGAAATGTCTGTAGATCAATTTTTTCAGCTTGACTGACTATTTCAGCTGTAGGGTGATGTTTCACTTTTTGAATTCTTTTCTCGGGATTCAAGGCGTCGTGAGGAGTAACACACATTATACCTCCCATTGCATGGAATGTACCAGTCCCATCCAGAGTGTTGACATTAAAATCCGCATTGTCAAAAATAAATTGGCAGAATGCATCATCTCGTTCTTTTGTTTTCTGAGGCTTCAGAATGGTAGACAATTCAAGAAGGGAAGCATCTTCATAGGACTCTGCAAAGCCAAAAGCGGACATAACTTAGAGCAAATGCTTTGAACCAAACTTTCTGTACAAATATGCGCTGATCCTGTCATGATTGAAGAAAAAAATGACCTTGGTCGAACTGCACTTATTAGGGTATGTGAAAGAGCAACGCACTTTTCTTTCATTTCTCAATTGAACCACGTTTGTGTTTCAAAATTATGGTTTCAAAAAGCAATTTTACTGATTCAGGAATAACGGTCTCAGCGTCAGACAGAAAGTTATCAGATGGGGGGTATTGCGTAACATCATACATTTGTGACCTTATATCTTCCACAATTATGTCACAGGCTGTTTTCACAATACGGAGTCGTTCCTGCTGAGGATCTAAATTCCTGTTCGAATACCAGTGATCAGTGAGTATTTTGTGTCCAACATTTTTGAAACAGAGTACTGTTTTCTTTTTTTTTGTTTTCAGAAATTAGCACAGCATCCCCATATTTATGAATTATACGGGCCTTGACAGTCCGAGAATCAGGAAGTTCCAATGACTGTGGTATTTGATTCATCAACTCATCTAAAAAGAACTGGCATTCCTCAAATTTTGCTTCAATATAAGTAAATATAGCTTCCATAGCTTCGTCAACGGATGTTGCAGGTCGACGCCCTCTTTTCTCTCCACCTGTTACAGATTGATATAGTTTTATGCGACAAAAACTATGATACCATGCATCTGCAGCTACCAAGTCAAGTTCGTGTTGAATACGTTCAATTACTTTCTGGGACCATTCATCCCCACGTTTTTCTGCAGCTTTCAGAAATGTAATTTTCGCTTCTAACTTCATTACTTTATGAATCAAATTTCTTTTTGCGTAGGGCTTTTTTGATTGTTTTTCGTTGAAGTCATCGGGATTACCTTCTCCACATAAGAAGCAATTATCTCGAAACTTGAAAGAAGTGCTCGATCGGAGGTACAAATTAGTCTGTGTAGAATCTTCTTCACCCCGACGAACATATGCTGCCATCATTCTCTCATTCACATATTTTTTTCGGCAATCCTCATGTACTCTAACTTCCTTGCCACTTTTCAGAAAACGTTGATGAGTATTATTCTGACGTTGAACGCTACATTCAAAGAGCTTGGCAA
Source organism: Maratus speciosus (assembly GCA_963932465.1). Lineage (NCBI taxonomy): Eukaryota > Metazoa > Arthropoda > Arachnida > Araneae > Salticidae > Maratus > Maratus speciosus. The sequence goes on from CAWVRF010001334.1 coordinate 3,348, forward strand.
GTCCTTTCTGGGTCACAATGCGTGTATCACGATTTGAAGCCGTTTGGCAAACGAAACACAATTTTGGATCGGGCTCGCTCATTTTTCACTACTGCACGAGAAGCAGACGCGCAATAAACTGAATAGTAAGATACCAGACCAGTGTAGAGAGGGAAGGGTGAGTCTTTAAGAAAGAACACCTGCGTCGGAAAGTCACGTGACCGCTATCTTCCAACTGCATTCCCTATTATTATCCCCTGACACCCCCCTCCTCCCTTCGTAACTGTCTTTCTGCTAGGGTTGCCGGATATCGTCCTTCTGCTAAGGTTGCCAGATTTATCTCAGAAAAAACGAAGATTTTGATTGACACTAGTTTGTTTTTATTTTATCGCACTATCGTTCTTTTTCGTACCATGCTAAACTATATTGAATGCGCCAGTAATGTTTTCGTTAACGAATTTCTTTAAAAAGTGGTTATTATTAATTAATCGATCTAATCATTATTCTCTAACTGCATTTGTATTGCATTATTCTGTTAACATTTTAAAACTAATTTTGCAGTCTTATCCAATTATGAATGAAAAAGTAATTGAATTGTAAGAATAAAGATAAATCAGACCATCCTGCAATTTAATAATTAGGAAAATTTTAGCAATGGACACCCTACAAAAATAAATATTTGTATTTAACCTTGTAATCATCGCGCCCGATACAATCATCACGGACAAATTGCCCGTCAATGTATCAGGCTCAACGTTTAATGGTTAAGCATAAAAGGTGATAATAAATCAAACAAAATATCTAAACTTATGATACAGTTAGACTAAATAAAAAATTTTATAATGTAGATATTTATCTATAATAAGGTAGAGTTCACTTGATCTATTTCAACAGCAAATGCGCACTTAATATTACACAACTCACCCAAGATTTTTGTATTACTGATCTAAAACAAGCCGTTTTTACATTTGATGCGCATATCCATAACTTATTTTTGGCAAAAGGTGAAATTTTAAAGTAAACTGAAAAAGAATATTTTTTAAACTATCAAAAGTGGGATGGGGTAGAAAAATGGAAGAAAACGTTGTGCGGACACATTTAAACGTACACCTAATACCTAAAAAGCGCTATAGACCTAAAAAATACTAAAAACGTATAACGTACGAGAAAAACGTACTATCTGGCAACCCTATCTTCTGCCTAACCTTCTTGAAAATTTGCCTTCTTACTTATTCATCAATGGTGCATTTCATTTCCACAGTTAGTGATGAAAAGAAATTTTTTTTAGGGATGTGAGGCGAAAAATAGGTCACTTTCTATGAAGTTGAAAAAAAATGTGCTATTTTCAAAAAGTTGTAGCGCGCTTAATAATGAGTTTAGACAAACGTTTTTAGTATGAAATTTGTAGAGAATTTAATTTTCTTTCTTTTTGTAATTAAGTATGGTACACAAAAATTTTATAATTTTCGAGTTATAGGCAAAAAACTGAAAAAAGTCCGAAAATTTCGTGTTTTTTTGGCTCCACAAAGTTTAGCCTCGAGATATTTTGTTGGGAAACAATTAATTCCTGTTATTAGCATCCCCATAAACACTTTAAAAACATAAAATCTTCTAGCAGATTTTTTGCATCTATCGGCCCAATTTTCTGACAATTTGACTGGACTATATATGTATGTGTGTGTATGTGTGTGTGTGTGCACTCTCCTACCCTCCCTTTTGAGTACCTAAAGTGGTTTAAACACCAACGTAAGGAGTAACCAATTTCAATTCGAGTAACTTTTGCCGGTTACTCGATTTGTTTAAGCATACCATGGCGTTCCTGAGGCATTTCTCTATGCATTGCACCACTTTTTTCGAAGTTACTCAGAAAAGCGTTATTCCACAGTCATTCATACACACCGTGTGTTATGCAAAATCTAAAATCTGTATAACGCCACCTGGCGGTGTGTAAAAATGCAGCCTCAAACCCAGGGAGTTTCCTAACAATTACTCGGTAAAACGGTAATAGTCCAATAATGGCAACCCTTGTGTGTTTGGTTTAATCGGTAATACAGGTTTGCTATATAAGATTTTCCTCTCTATTTAGCGGTTACTCGCTAAAGCGACAATATTCCAATGCTGGCAACCCACGTGTGTTTTGTTCCGCCTGTTATTTAGGTTTGCTATGTAAGTTTTTCCTCGCTATTTAACTACTTTTTTGGTAGAAAAATATCTGTCTGTGTAGTTTTTTAAATATAATAAAAATTTAAATATTAAATTCACGATTTTAGTTAACATAGCTTTACAGCGTAATCTTCTCGCGGAATAAAGTTCTGACATAAATTAAAAAATTCAGTGAATGCAAGAAAAAAAATGTGTTTAGACCTATTATTAATTGAGCAAATTGTTAGTTTCAAACATCACTTTTCTTCCCAGTAGAGGTCTGTACGATCTGGCCCGAATATCTGCTGGAATATCCTGGCCCGAGCCCGGCCCGACCAGAAAGAGAAATAATTAGGCCCGGCCCGGTCAATATAAAAGCAAAAGTCAAAGAAATCAAACCAGACTGAATTTTGATTAAAAAAATCCGATTTTTCTTAACATACAATTAAGATTCTTTTCTAGTATACTGAATATATATGTTTATGGAAAAATTTAATAGTATACATTTTAGACTATTATACGTTTGGAAGCCAGAGGATACAGAATAGCAACATTAATTATCACTTAGACTCATTAGTCTCTAAATTCGAATAAAGATTCATTAAAAACATTAATATGTTCAAAATTAAAGAAAAAAAATTGTTAAAAGCATGCTATATTTTGAAGCTAAAAAAATGATAAAAAAAAGGAGAAAAAAAAATATTTTTCTCTAACTTATTAAGATATATTTCCGAATTTCCGTTATCAAAAGTTGATTATTACTACTATTCTTTTTAGAAAACAAATTGCTTGTCGATGAGGCTACTTTAGTCATGCGATATGACCCACTCGCTAAGGTTAATCCAAAGGAGAAATGTTTTAAGATATCTCGTTAGTATTTAAATACTTTTACATGATATGATTTTCTTTAATTGGATAGCTGAGGTCGATCTCTAAAAAGGCCGTTTTTTACGTTTTCTATTTCGTTTTCAGGCTTTTTTATGGGGATGCTTTCACTTTCGAAACCAGCTCCAAAAGTGAAGTTGTTCTACTTAAAAATACCTGCAAACAAAATCGAAAAAGTGCAGAACAGCCTTTGTAGAGATCGAACATTTAGCTATCCAATGCAAAAAAAAAAAAAAAAAAAACATTTAAAAATATTGAAATGCAAACGAGATACCTTAAAATGTTTCTCCAATTGGATTATTATTAAAGAACGGGTGTTTTCACATGACTGAAGTAGCCTCTTAATTTTATTACCGGCCATCCTCGCAGAAGTAGTATGTAGAAAAAAAAATGTAAACCTGATCCTGGCCTGACTCGATCCTACAGAAAAAATTAAACCCAGTTTCAGACATGATGTAACTGCCCGATATCGATCTCTACGCTGAACATGTTTTCTGTACACATAAATATACAGAATTATTTATTAATAATACGTGTAATTAATTATATGTGTAGTTCAAATTGGCTCTCTGCTCATCTATTCAAAACTTTTTATTTTAATATAAAATAAGATGTAATTAATTCATTTACGACATAGAATAATATTCCAATTATACGAATTTCATCTAATTAAAAAACGTTTTTGGTTACATGCTTCGATTTATCTTTTATAATGATTTTTGTAAATGATCATCTGTTATAATAGAACTTTCTCAAAGTGTACTCGAAACACTTCTACGATTTCAAACAAAAAAATTTCTATTACTATTAAGTCTGCAGCTTTTAATGAGCACGGGAAAAGCGTCATATATGCATTGCTTGCTTTATAATTTGCACTTACCTTTTGAGTCAGAAATGACTGCAAATTGTAAACAGTGAAGTTCATAGTAATAAATAAATAAAGAATGTCTCATTTGAGCCGATACAGCTCAATGTGTAATGTCGCAAACTTCCGAAGAAAAAAATTATATTTTCGGACTACAGATAGTTTTGGTAGAGTGTCGGTCCAGCTGCCTTTTTGGCAACATTTTTGCCGAAAAAGAATTTTGGGCAAAGCTTACATTTTCGGCAGAAACCGAAACCGAAATTGCAATCTACCATCGAATTGTGCAGCACATTTATACTTATCCTCACACCGGTCACGTCCATTTAAAATTGTTAGTATTTTATCGGATTAGTTTGATACTTTTAACTTTCTATATCTGGTTAGTCGGCCCATTTAATCATTTTATAGGTCCAATATGAACGGGCCAGGCCCATAATTTTTAATTCGGGCCTGCCCGTTAAAAATTGTCTTTAATCTGCCGTTCCAGCATAGGTCCGTGCAGATCTCTACTTCTGAGTCAGAACAACAGGTTACCTTTTTTTTTTAACAAAATTGTTAAAAAATATTGAAATCATAGATTAAAAAATGCCCACGGGCTATAATGTATTTCCTATGTTCAAGGACATCAAAAAATTTTAATGTCTCGCCTAACAAAGAAAAAGACTTTTATTGAAATTAAATAATTTTAAAATAATATAATTCGATGGTCATATATAATAATATAAATGATGGTTTGCAAATATAGCTCCATTAACTGTGGTGTTATTTAAATTTTCAAATGGTCATTATTTTCGAATCTAAATGCCCAAATTTCGTTCAATTTTTTTTTTTTTTTTTTTTTTTTTTGGGGGGGGGGGGATTGTTGTGACGACACAAGAATGTAAAGTATGATGATGCTAAGGCATCATTCATTTATGATGCACAAGTGAGATTCGAACCCAAACCATTCAATGAATACCAATGAAATTATTTTAGTGTATCTGACACCAAAGTAAACAACTGCAAATGATATTAATTTAATCTATGAAATCCATCACATATTTGTAATGAACTAAACGTATACCCTCAGTGACCTTAATGCTTGTTATTCAGATTTTCAAAAGGTCGTTATTTTGAAAAGATTTAACAAATTTTCTTAATTAACGAACGCACCCAATATAATTTTATATTGGGTGCGTTCGTTGAAATATTTATATAATATATATTTAAAAAGGAAAATGTATATATATATATTCTTATTTTTCGACTAAGCTAAAAAGATTTGTAAATTGTAGCAAATCCATAGCCGGGCTTAGACTATGTAGTGACCAGGGCAAATATCATTTTGAAGATCCAATATTCTGTCTATCCATAGAAATTGTTCGTGAATAATATGCTTAAGTGACTAGATTAAACATCATTTTTCTTTTTTAGTATATATATATATAAATTTTATACCAGGAAGTGCTCACATCTGTATACAGGGTATCATCACAAGACGCCACAAGTTTAAGAAAAATATTAGTCGGAAAATAAGTGGATAATTGTAGAAAAAATGATGGATTGTTTTATGATATAAATATTTGCGAACTTTCCCTTTCCTTATCTGTGTAAGTCATAAAATGGGATAAAGACAACCAACCCTCCTCTATTCGTTATCATAAATTGTTTTAACATGCTCCTTTAAAGAGGAAAATCCCAATAAATAATTTCACTTGAAAATTATTGTCTACTATATTCTTATAACACAATTTTAATCATTAGTTTTCTGATGACGTAGCTCATTCTTTTTTTGTGTGGGGAAGAGGTAGGGGTTACAGGAACCAAGTGGGGAAAGGAGAGTAAACTCCCTTCCTAAATCTTTTAAAATGTTTTTTTGTTAAAAAGAATATTGATAACTGTTGGCAAATTTTAACCATTTAGCATCCTCTTAATGAAAATCCTAATTTCTGCCATGGTGCACCCCTCAAATGGGGAGGCCCGGATAGCTGCTCTGCATGCCCGGTCACTAGTCAGGCGTATAATGATAATGCTTAAGAACTCCCTTCTAAAGCCATGCATAAGCAACAGAATTTAGAAAAACCACGTTATGAACAGCAATTTAGCTAATATAATCTAATAATAAAAAACTATATATATAGACTTATAAATACATAAATATTTTATTTAGAGACACATTAATTTAATAAAATTATTTATATTCGATATGCTTTTTTGCTTGCCTGATTCCGTTATACCGATTACATAATTTGAGATTTTTTTTTTTTTAAATGTCTTTGGCTGCTTACCAATCTCAGTTTTCTGTAACTTTCCTCAAATTTCTCTATAGGACGAAATTTTGGTATTTTAATTTAGCAGAAAACAATGTCCTCAGTTTTAAAAATAGTCATTCTTTCATATATGTCATACATTTTATGTAGATGATTATTAAATCAATCAGAGTGCAATTCGTTCTTTTAAAAATCACCCTTTGTTTTAAGTATTCACCGCCTATCTTAAAAATGAGACCAGGCTCTGACTGTTAAAAAAATACCGCTGTGATTTACGTTTCATAGATAACTGGAATTTCATGATGAATTAATATAAATATATATAATATTTATTTTTTGGCGTTTTTAGATATATGGCCACGGAAACATAAAAAAAAGGGATTATTTAAACTTATGTAGACAATTAAACAGGAGGCGCACATTGTTTTAAATGATATAATTTTTTTAATTAATTTCGAAAGAGAACATTCCATTTCTATGCACATACAAAACACACAAAGATGAATGAGGTATCATTCGAAGGGTTTAAACAGATTTTTCATATCGTAATTCACAAATCGCTTCGTATCAGCCCGTTTAATTAAAAATTAATGAAAAAACATAACACAAATAATCCTTTTCGAATCATATAACTTTTTTTGTATTACTCTAATCACACAAACAAGATTCCAGGTATTTTTAATATTTTATTGTTGTTTTTAACATTTTTCATTATCATTACAGGTTTAAATATTTTGATATATAGTTAATGATTTAAATAATTACAATTAAATTAATTTAAATTAATAGTATGTTATTAAATGTTACGACTAGGCCAGTCATAATTAGCGCAGTGCTGCACCGTGAAGTTTTCCTAATTCAGTTTAGAAATCTGTAAAGGTTCATCAAATTTAAACTGGTTATTCAGTACGTTGGTACTATAACAACTTTAGCTACTCAAAATGAAGAGTAGGACAGTTCAGAGTGTTTCTTAGTGGTTACTCATTAAAGCGGCTAAATTCCAATCAAGGCAAATTCTGTGTGTATTGGTTTCTTCGGTTTGCAGCGTTGTAACATTGATTGTTTTTCCCCATTTAAGTAATTTTTCAATAGACGAAAATCTTTACATTTGTATGTCGTTGTGAAAACTGCCGGATATGCATTTCATACATTTTGTTAAACTTTTTTTAAGTAAAACTTTACATGCTATACACGTATTTAAAAATTAACTTAATTCTTTTTATATATGCAAAAAAAAAAAAAAAAAAAATATATATATATATATATATATATATATATATATATATACGTTATGTAATAGCAGTATGAAATCTTAATGCTGTAGTTAGTTTAGTTACTTTATTGTAGTTGGTAAATCTTAATTAAGTTGATAAAACAAAGGCTTAATAAAGGAAGATTTTAGAAATAAAATTTTAATATGTATACTAAGAAGAAACTAAATATATGAAAATTTCTCCAGCTATCTAAAAATCACTTAATAAGCACCTTCGTTAGCGCCCTTCTTTGAAAGATAATAAATAAATAAAAAGAACTTGTTACCACAGGAAATTACACAAAACTTTATTTCTACCGAAAAAATCCAGGCAGGATAAATGTGAAAATTTTAATTTATTAAAGGTATTTTGCAACCTTAATTTGTCATTTTTATTTTAATTAAAAAAAAATCAACTGTGAAATATTCGAATAGAATTTGTAAACTTATATTAGTTAACGCAAAGATTAGAGTTTAATGATACACAGTCACTACATAGTATTTCCAATGCAGACATTCTATATTTATGCACACACAAAACACACACTATTGATGAATGAGGTATCATTCGAAGGGTTTAACTACAGTTTTCATACCGCATGTTCACATATAATTTCATATAAACCTCTTTGATTAAAAATTAATGAAAGAAATTATCACAAATAATACTTTTTTAACCATATATATTTTGTGTGTGTGATTCTAATCACGCAAACATGACTCCTTGTAAATTTCCTTTTTTATTGTTCTATTTAAACAATTTTCATTGTCATTATAAGTTTAAATATTTTTAGGTACAGTAAATTCTTTAACAAGACAAAAATAAATTATTTAACTTAATGTTATGTTATTACTAAATGTTATTACTGTCCTAGTCATAATTTGAACAGAGCTGCACCGTGAAGATTTCCTAATACCATTTAGTAACTTGAAAAAGTTCTTCAAATCTAAATTGGTTATTAAGTACGTTGGTACTTTAACAACTTTAGTTACTCAAAATGAAGGGTAGGACAGTTCAGAGTATTTCTTAGTGGTTACTCATTAAAGCGGCTAAGTTCCAATCAAGGCAAATTCTGTGTGTATTGGTTTCTTCGGTTTGCAGCATTGTAACATTGATTCTTTGTCACCATTTAAGTAATTTTTCAATAGACGAAAATCTATACATTTGTAAGTCGTTGTGAAAACTGCCGGATATGCATTTCATACCTTTTGTTAAACTTTTTTTTAAGTAAAACTTTGCATGCTATACATGTATTTAAAAATTAACTTAAATCTTTTTATATATGCAAAAAAAAAAAAAAAAAAAAAAAATATATATATATTTAGGTTATGTAATAGCAGTATGAAATCTTAATGCTGTAGTTAGTTTAGTTACTTTATTGTAGTTGGTAAATCTTAATTAAGTTGATAAAACAAAGGCTTAATAAAGTAAGATATTAGAAATAAAATTTTAATATATTACTAAGAGAAACTAAATATATGAAAATTTCTCCGGCTATCTAAAAATCACTTAATCGTTAGCCTCCTTTCTTGAAAGAAAATAAATAAATAAATAAAACTTGTTACCACAGGAAATTACAAAATACTTTATTTCTACCGAAAAAATCCAGGTAGGATAAATGTGAAAACTTTAATTTATTAAAGGTATTTTGCAACCTTAATTTGTCATTTTTATTTTTATTTTTTAAAAAAAATTTCAGCTGTGAAATAATCAAACATAATTTGTAAACTTATATTAGGTAACGCAAAGATTAGAATTTAATGATACGTAGTCACTACATAGTATTTCCAATGCAGACATTCTATTTTTATGCGCACACAAAACACATAGTATTGATGAATGAGTTATCATTTGAAAGGTTTAAATACAGTTTTCATATCACACGTTCACATGTAGTTTCATATCAACCTCTTTGATTAAAAATTAATGAAAGAAATTATCACAAATAATCCTTTTTAACCATATATATTTTTTTGTGTGTGACTCCAATCACGCAAACGTGATTCTGGGTAAATTTCATTTTTTATTATTCTATTTAAACGATTTTCATTGTCATTATAAGTTTAAATATTTGTAGATATAGTAAATTGTTTAACAAGACAAAAATAAATTATTTAAATTAATGTTATGTTATTATGAAATGTTATAACTCTCCTAGTCATAATTTCAATAGCGCTGCTCCGTGAAGATTTCTTAATACAATTTATTAACTTGTAAAGGTTCGTCAAATTTAAATTGGTTATTCAGTACGTTGGTACTTTAACAACTTTAGTTACTCAAAATGAAGTGTAGGACAGTTCAGAGTGTTTCTTAGTAGTTACTCATTAAAGCGGCTAAGTTCCAATCAAGGCAAATTCTGTGTGTATTGGTTTCTTCGGTTTGCAGTATTGTAACATTGATTCTTTTTCTCCATTTAAGTAATTTTTCATCTATATATTTCTAAGTCGTTGTGAAAACTGCCGGATATGCATTTCATACCTTTTGTTAAACTTTTTTTTAAGTAAAACTTTACATGCTATACACGTATTTAAAAATTTACTTAATTTTTTTTATGTATGAAAAAAAAATGTATATATATATAGGTTGTGTAGCAGCAGTATGAAATATTAAGCTGTAGTTTGTTTAGTTACTTTATTGTAGTTCGTAAATCTTAATTAAGTTGATAAAACAAAGGCTTAATAAGGGAAGATTTTAGAAATAAAATTTTAATATGTATACTAAGAAGAAACTAAATGTATGAAAATTTCTCCGGCTATCTAAAAATCACTTAATTAAAACTTTATTTCTACCGAAACAATCAGGGCAGGATAAATGTGAAAATTTTAATTTATTAAAGGTATTTTGCAACCTTAATTTGTTATTTTTATTTTTATTTATTTTTTTTTTATTTCAACTGTGAAATATTCGAACAGAATTTGTACACTTATATTAGTTAACGCAAAGATTAGATTTTAATGATACACGTCACTACATAGTATTTCCAATCCAGACATTCTATTTTTATGCACACACAAAACACACACTATTGACGAATGAGGTATCATTCGAAGGGTTTAACTATAGTTTTCATACCGCACTTTCACATATAATTTCATATAAACCTCTTTGATTAAAAATTAATGAAAGAAATTATCTCAAGTAATCCTTTTTTAACCATATCTATTTTGTGTGTGTGATTCCAATAACGCAAACATGATTCCGGGTAAATTTCATTTTTTATTGTTCTATTTAAACAACTTTCATTGTCATTATAAGTTTAAATATCTTTAGATATAGTAAATTGTTTAACAAGATAAAAATAAATTATTTAACTTAATGTTATGTTATTACTAAATTTTATCACTCTCCTAGTCATAATTTGAACAGAGTTGCACCGTGAATATTTCCTAATACCATTTAGTAACTTGAAAAAGTTCTTCAAATCTAAATTGGTTATTAAGTACGTTGGTACTTTAACAACTTTAGTTACTCAAAATGAAGGGTAGGACAGTTCAGAGTGTTTCTTAGTGGTTACTCATTAAAGCGGCTAAGTTCCAATCAAGGCAAATTCTGTGTGTATTGGTTTCTTCGGTTTGCAGCATTGTAACATTGATTCTTTTTCACCATTTAAGTAATTTTTCAATAGCCGAAAATCTATACATTTGTAAGTCGTTGTGAAAACTGCCGGATATGCATTTCATACCTTTTGTTAAACTTTTTTTTAAGTAAAACTTTACATGCTATACACATATTTAAAAATTAACTTAAATCTTTTTATATATGGCAAAAAAAAAAAAAAATAAATATATATATATATATATATATATATATATATATATATATATTTAGGTTATATAATATCAGTATGAAATTTTAATGCTGTAGTTAGTTTAGTTACTTTATTGTAGTGGGTAAATCTTAATTAAGTTGATAAAACAAATGTTTAATAAAGGAAGGTATTAGAAATAAAATTTTAATATATTACTAAGAAGAAACTAAATATATGAAAATTTCTCCGGCTATCTAAAAATCACTTAATCGTTAGCCTCTTTCCTTGAAAGAAAATAAATAAATAAATAAAACTTGTTACCACAGGAAATTACACAAAACTTTATTTCTACCGAAAAAATCCAGGTAGGATAAATGTGAAAACTTTAATTTATTAAAGGTATTTTGCAACCTTAATTTGTCATTTTTATTTTTATTTTTATTTATTTTTTTTAATTTCAGCTGTGAAATAATCGAACAGAATTTGTAAACTTATATTAGGTAACGCAAAAATTAGAGTTTAATGATACGCAGTCACTACATAGTATTTCCAATGCAGACATTCTACTTTTATGCGCACACAAAACACACAGTATTGATGAATGAGTTATCATTTGAAGGGTTTAAATAAACTTTTCATATCGCACGTTCACATGTAATTTCATAGATAGTCTCTTTGATTAAAAATTAATGAAAGAAATTATCACAAATAATCCTTTTTTAACCATATATATTTTTTTGTGTGTGACTCCAATCACGCAAACGTGATTCCGGGTAAATTTCAGCTTTTATTATTTTGTTTAAACGATTTTCATTGTCATTATAAGTTTAAATATTTTTAGATATAGTAAATTGTTTAACAAGAGAAAAATAAATTATTTAAATTAATGTTATGTTATTATGAAATGTTATAACTGTCCTAGTCATAATTTCAATAGCGCTGCACCGTGAAGATTTCTTAATACAATTTAGTAACGTGTAAAAGTTCGTCAAATTTAAATTGGTTATTCAGTACGTTGGTACTTTAACAACTTTAGTTACTCAAAATGAAGTGTAGGACAGTTCAGAGTGTTTCTTACTGGTTACTCATTAAAGCGGCTGAATTTCAATCAAGGTAACTTCTGTGTGCATTAGTTTCTTCGGTTTACAGTATTTCAATATCGATTCTTTTTCCCCATTTAAGTACATTTTCAATAGAAGAAAATCTACAAATTTGAAAATTGTCGTGAAAACTACCGGATATGCTTTTCATATCTTCGTTAAATTAATTTTTTTTAAAGTAAAATTTCACTTACTATATTTAAAGATTAATTTGAATTATTGTAAGTGTGCAAAAAATTAAATAACTAAATAGGGACTAAATAATAATTGTATGAAATCTTAATGTCGTAGTTAATTTCTTTATTGTAGTTAGTATATCTTAATTATATTAATAAAGCAAATGTTGAATAAACAATGATTTTAGAAATAAAAAAATCTTATTTATTAAGAAGATAATGAAACTAAAAATAATGAAAAATTCTCGGCTATATAAAAACCATTTAATCAGAACCTATGTCTGCCCCATTTATCGAAAAAAAAAAAAAAAAAAAACTAGTTAGCACAGAAAATTACAGAAAACTTTAAGTCTAAGATAAAAATCCAGGTAGAATAATTGTGAAAATTTTAAATTATTAAAGGTACTTTGCAATTGAAATTTTTCATTATTATTTTTCCTTTAAAGTTTGTTTAAGTTGCGAAATATTCGAACAGAATATGTAAGATTATATTAGCTTACATAAAGCTTAGAATTTAATAATACACAGTCACTATATAGTATTTCGAATGCGAACATTCCATTTTTATGCACATACAAAACGTGCGACGATGAATAAGGTACCGTTCGAAGTGTTTAAAGAGGATTTTTATATCGTATTTTCACATATCGGTTCATATCCGCTTGTTTGATTAAAAATCAATGAAAAAATTTTTACACAAATAATCCTAAATATTACAGTGCGAAAGGTTCATGTGGTGCACTTGTAATTTAATAATAAATATTGTTGTATCTGTAAATTAAAAATCTGTAAAATATATATATATATATATTTTTAAGGACACCATTAAAAATTTCCAGCATTCTGGCAGGTCATTTGATCGTTTTTTACCGAAAACGGTTACACAACCGTGATTTTAACACTACTCTGACCATATTATTGGCCATTTTATGGTCAGAATATAATTAAATTATGGTTATGAAACCGTTTTTTCAAAAAAACGGTCGAATGACCTGTCAGAAGGCTGCAAAATATATAACAGTGAATGGTTTGTTTCTAACAAAAACTAAAGTGAAATAAACGGTCAAGTACGAGTATTGCTTGCTCTCAGAGGGTTCCGTACAACAAATATATGAATTATTAACTGTATTATTAAAAAAAATCGTTACTGAAGGAAAAATAAGACTTTGTAAAAAACTGCACAACGTAGGGTTTGGTATAGCTGTATATATACTAGAAAAAGTATGAATGTGTATACCATAAAAGTTTATAGAGATATAAATCCTAAATAATGTTAAACATTGCTATTGTGTATAACTCTTATTTAAATCTTATCTTATCTGTTTATGATGAACTTAATTTGGTACTGACAGTAAATTTAGTGCATATTTAAACTTCATTTAATTATATGAAGTAATGATTAAATGGATTTTTCGGTTAAACTAAATTTAGCGTCGTAATAATCTTTACTTTTTACAGTTTAACTAAAACAAAACCCTTGTCCAAAGTTTAAACTTGGAATTTTGTTAAGCGCGCTTCGAAAGGAAGTCGCAAAGTAGCAACGCCACCTTGGTCCGTGCAGCGTTTTTTCAGATATGTTTTAATTAACTTTTAAAGACCTGGGAGGCGCATTGAGAGGCCTACTCAATGCGAACTAGTCCATAGAATCGCTTAGTATTTATGTGATTAATTCTAATTACATTAATCTGCTTTTAACAATTTGAAGTTTATTGCTTTTATACTGCTACTGGGCATTGCATTACACAAATTTATCATTAAAAGTTGTTATCTAGGATTTAAAATCGATGGTACATAGAGTACGCCGCCCCTGTCATTATATGTGTCCAAACCGCCCGTGACTTTAAGGGTTAACATCTCGGCTAATTACCGACGATTATTTTTTTCAAAAATCATTATCAACAATGCTATTATACTTCTGGTACGATAGGTACCGGAAGCGCTTATCAACACTTTTGCTGAATGCCCGCAAATCGAAATTTGTGTCTAACGAAAAAATGCGCTTTTCTCAAAAACTATGTGACCTAGGGTAATCGCTATAATTTTCCTGCAATGTTTAAGTTAACGTCTACTACCTCTATTTTTTTCATAATTTTAATTTCAGTAGATTCGGAAATAGATGGGGGGGGGGGGGCATATTTTTGAACTACATTCTCGACGATATCTCTGCAAATATAATACCTAAAATTAAAAGAAATATATTTTTGAGTTCAGCGTTACGAAAGCTTTCACGCGATATCCCACACGACATGTAAAGAAAAGATGTTTTTTTCCCAAGCAACTTCATTAGCTCATCTACATTTTTCTAAAAATATTTGTAAATGTTTTATAATCTGTAAATATGTGGGTCAATAGTCTTTATTACTTCCCCCAATTTGAACTTTCCACGTTCCATAGTTTACGAGTAAATTGGCTGTGACAGACGGACAGACAGACACAGGAGTGATCTTATAATGGTTCCGTTTTTACTTTTTAAGTACGGAACCCGAAAAATTAAAAGAAATTGAAATTAAATACTCTGACGTTCTAAATATAAGATTATTTGAACTTGTTTGATTTAATTTAACCACTATGTTTCGATAAATTTCCACGAAAAAATGTTTCAAACAAACAAACAAAAAAAAATAATGTAAGTTAGTCGAATTTTGACTTTCTTCCAAGAAAAAGAACAAAATTTTCTCACAGATCGCTTGGGAAACATTGCATAGGCGTAGAAAAGAGAGAGCAAGCAATTTGTTTTCATTTTTTCCCCTTAGTAGTCTTTGCAGTATTTAACACAGAATTTGTGTACAACCTTTTTAAATATAAGTAAGCGGAATCCAGGTTTTTAGTCATTCCAGCCATGAAAAGCGCGAAAGTTTTAGATATAAATATAGATATGTTATAGTAAGCAAAAGAAAAACTCCATTTAATAACTCCAATATTTTTATTAACCCTATAGGGACGAGCGTCTTTTACTAAATTTTAATCTTTTATCACCAGTTTTTAAAAACACAAATTTTTGCCTCATTGAATCGGGAAAATGCTCGGATTAAATAAGGCACAATTTACAATAAAAATTTTCTGGTGAGAATAATCACTGATTCTGAGCACCTTACGCGGCACGAATACCGGTCGCTCGTCCCCAAGGGGTTAAGAGTGGACTTTGAGGGGAGGGAGATAAAATATCAGTAGCTACAGCGATAGAAAAAGAAAAGAAATAAGCGCGAGGGGGGGGGGGGGAGGAGAGTAACGATGAACAAAGGGTAATTTTACATTGTAGAAACTTTCCTTAACTGGAATTTTACACCAATATGGGGTCTGGATGAAGCAGAATTAAGACAATAACATGAAAAATTAAGAAGAAAAATATTTAGATTTTGAACAGGATTAATAAGTTTTCGAATTTTAGTGAGAATATTTTTTGATGCTTTATTTTTTAAAGAGAAGCTTAGAAGGGCATTTAATGGGTTTAAAACTTCTCTCCGTAGACACAAAAATTTATAAGGCAAAACCCATTATATTAAGATAAATACATGATATGTTAAAAAAAGGAAAAACATAAACAGCACCCACCTTATCTCGCCCCTCCACCTCATCAGAAAAAAAAAAATATATATATATATATATATATATATATATTATATAGATATATGTTCAAGAACTATTTTAAAACTTTATAATAAAAGTCCATTTCTCAGTGTAAAATAGAATGAATGAAAAGTACGTGTGAAATAATAGCAGACAAGTTCGTGTGTTACATTTTCTAATGTTTCTCAGTCCTATTCCTTTATTGTCATGTTTCTCTGTGTTCTAAAAAAAAGGTAACTAACGCTGTCACCGCCGCAGTAAATGAATTTTACGAGCCATGGCGTCTTACTTTGGTAGTATTAAAAAAATTGCTGCACACAAAAATATGAAAATGGTAGTATTATAGAGCAATGTTTGATAAATACGCTGAAGAGGACCGTTTTTAAATCAAAATTTTATTTTAAGTGATATTTAATATTAAAGTTGGTCAAAATCGTTCTATTAAAGAAGTTCTACATTAGCAAAAACTATACATCAGAATTTAATCATTTTTTCTAAGAATATGCTACATTAGAAGTTTCCGGTGTGCCGACTGCATTTATTTTTTTTTTACTAATTTTTTGAGGGCTTATTTCATTAAAATCCAAATTTGCAGCTTTTTGAGAGATATTTTTTACATGTTTTAGAAAAAGTTACAATTGTAAATTATTGCCAATTGTAAAACAGCGCAAACAATAATATTTCCTTCAAAACAAAAATATATTTACATGGGACTATTATAAACAGGGAAAAAAACTTTCAAATTATAATTAAATGATTATTTATTAAAAGCAGGAAAATATTGAAAATTACGTCATAAAATCTATATTTAGTACATGTGAATATTAAAAGAGAAAGAAAATTTTAAGATAATAAATCCATTAAACTATCTTACGTATCTTAATTGGAGGAAATTATCTCCTATTTAAAATGACAAAATAATAATATTGTAAAACTCTTTAAATCTAAAAATATATTTACACGAGACATTTAATTCATATTTGGAGATAATATTTTAAACTATTGTTGTGAATTTTAAGAAAGCGCAAATATTTTTTTTCTAACAACAAAAGTATTTTCACGTGAATATTAAAAAGAGAAAGAAATATTTTGTGAAAATTATATCAGATATAAAGCGATACATTTAAAATGTCTTATTTAAAACAATTTTCTTATATCGTTGTTAGAAAAATACCTGGAGGATAAGACTCTGTTTACACAGTTCATTTTATATTACCCCCCCCCCTTTTTTTTTCAAATGTTTAACTCATCTTATTTAATCAAACATGAAAACAGCCAGTAGTTGTTTAACAGCAGCTGATCCGGCCTTAAAATTCCGCAATCAAAAAGAAGTGAATGGAAATCTATTTACAAGGAGATCGCCAGTGATTTTTTAAATTATAGTTCAGTTTCTGCAATCTTTTTACAGCCGATCAAATTAGCGTGTTTCTAGAGTTTGCGGTGTCTCAGTGGAGTAGGCAAGCGTAGCTCGTAGATGATAGTAGAGGGCAAAGCCCCCTTAGTATACTAAAACATGCTTTCTAAACATTTAAGCCTATTAAAAAAAAGTCCGCTTAATAACGAGAAACTTTCTGACTTATGTTTAAACATAAAAGCATGATACTTGCGGGCATGGTTATTGAAGCGATATGGAATTGTACATTTTTTCCCGATAAATAAAAAA
Organism: Maratus speciosus; assembly: GCA_963932465.1. Classification (NCBI taxonomy): domain Eukaryota; kingdom Metazoa; phylum Arthropoda; class Arachnida; order Araneae; family Salticidae; genus Maratus; species Maratus speciosus. The sequence goes on from CAWVRF010001334.1 coordinate 20,975, forward strand.
CACCTCGAGTTAAACGATTTTTATCCCATAACGACATTTGGCTGCCTTGTCTGAAAATTTAGTTCAAAGTGCCAACTTTAACAGCCTTTTCTGAATAATCCCCTGCTTTTATCGAAAAATGGAAAAACAAATATCAGATTTCCTAGTTTCTGAAAAAGAGCAGCTACCAATCGCATGCGTTTACATACAAAACCGAATTCGGGAATGCGTCATAAAGCTTTCTTAAATAGTGGGTAACTTTAATTCTCTTAAAAAAACATCTAGAAATTCCGGGTTAAATGCCAGTCCAGAGTGTTTATTGTGGAGTTAAAAAATGTTTCTTATCTATCCAGAATTTCTATATGCATTAAACTTATATGAATAAACAACAATAACAAACAAAATAATGGGATATGTTTTCTAGGTTCCATTCTCCAGCATTAGATTAAACATTTCAAAAATCTTAAAGGTAATATTCTTTAATGAAAGCTGAATGCACTATTTGGATAAACTATTGTGGATTAATTCATAATACAGCCGATCTAGTTGGTGCTTACATAAATAAGAAATGGTAAATGAATTAATAGTTTCCATGCGTATATTCCGTTAAGATAATCTTTTTTTCTCAACTCTTTTACTGAAAACAAGATACATCTAATATATATATATATATATATATATATATATATATACCGTATTTTATGGAAGAAACGCCGCACCCGTCGTAAACGCCGCACTCCTCAAAATGGCCTGAATAAGCTTTAAAATATCGTAATCGCCGCACCCGTTGTAAACGACGCATCCATCGGAACGCTACTTTTGTCGACAACGTCACATTGACCCAACTTTAATCAAAGTTTTCTGAGCAATGTAGGATGCCTCGTTTTTAGTATCTTAAGATGTCTCAGTTTTATTTAAAATATTTAAATACGATTTTAAATGTTTTATGAATTTTTTAATTAAGGAAACTCAGTTGGTATTTATAAAAAATCGTAAACGCCGCACATGGCGTGAACGCCGCACTTGGAAAAAAATTAACTTTTAAACTCGTAAACGCCGCACATGGCGTGAACGCCGCACTTGGAAAAAAATTAACTTTTAAACTCGTAAACGCCGCGGCGTTTCTTCCATAAAATACGGTATATATATATATATATATATATTAAATTTTCTGTACAAAAATACCATTGAAGGATAATGAAAGTGACCAATAATATGAATACATAAACACCGCATAATATATATGCGTGTGTGTGTTTATTATTATTAATGATTATTTGATTATTCTTTATAACATATTTAAATTTGTTGTTATTATCTATATTTGTTTGTTATTAACTATAACATATTTAAAAACGCATTTAATACAAGATTCATAACTTCAAGCTGTTTCTCTAATCACTTGGAAATACTTTTTTCCCCCCTTACACGCCGCCGCAAGGCAAGACATCTGTGGAAAATTCTATTTCTATTTGCTGCTTTTGTTAATGACCGGTGACTGATTACGGACCAGACTATATTTCCGCTAACTATTAGAGTCGAGCATACAAGGACAGAATGAGTGGAAAACGGGTTTTAAATACATTCTTTATCTTATCGCAGTATTTCTTCGAACTATAGGTCCGGTATTTCTAGCACAATAGACCCATTCAGATGGATAAATAAATAAAATGTTATTCACTCAATGAAGAAGAAAAAAAAATCTATAGCAGATCGAATTTTAACAAATTTATATGCGTTTTTATTTAAAAAACTAATATTCCATTGAATACATTTTATTTTAATTCAAATGTTAATATGTGTTTATAATCCTTTTATTTCTTATTATAAAAAACGATGTGTTAATAGTTTAAGCTGACAAAACAATGTCAAAGATTTTTAAAAAAGTAACTAATAGTTGTGTATACCAAGTTATGTGAATATCTACGATACAAATAAATATACCAATAAAAAGTATTTTTTCACAGAGACTAAATATATTATGGTTTCGATTTAAAAAAAATATCTGAAAATAAAAGATAATTTATAGATTTAAAATTCCTGGAAAGCGATATAAATATTTATGGATGCAAATTTTCAAGTATAAATGTTATATACATAAGATAATGTACTGACGTGGAAATTTGAACAGTGAAATTCTTAAATTTAAAATGCAATTTTTTATAACAATATTAAACAACATAATATGTTTCCAGTTATACTAATTTATTTTATTATATGCTAAATTCATTATCAGTTTTTTGGCTTTTAATGTTCCATATCAATATGTATAATTAAATTCAGAATACCTTTCTTTGAAAAATAAATGTATTAATAACAGTTTTTAAATGTTGTTTTTATATCATTCTGTGTAAAAATGTAAGCAAAAAATTAAAATTAATCTATAAAAAAATAATCGTGATTTATTTCGTTAAAATAAAAAAATCGTGATTTAAGGCTGTTCTCAATTACTCTGCTCAACAAGCGCAAAACATTTTGACACATTTACAAATTCATTTTTTAACGGAAAAATATAAAATTGGAAGGCCTGACATTACAAACGATTTGGAATCGAACTGTGTTTTCCATTTTTTGATAAATAAATTACCCATTAAGTTATAAGCGATTTTGATCACGTGACAAAGACGTTTTTCACCCTTCCTTGAGTATTTATTCTTCTTTCGCGCGGAAATTCGGTTCAAAACGTCCACTTTGACACTATTTTCTGAAAGAGCTATTGCGTTTGCCAAAAAAGGGAAAAACAGTTCGATGACATCATTTCTGAACAACACCTGCTACTTTCATGCATTTCCGAATAAAAATGAATTAAAACTTACGTCATAAAGTTGCCCTTTTGGATTTGAGAACAGCCTTAAATAATTATAACATTTTAAACACAATAATACTTTGTTTAAAATTTAAGATATAATTGCGCATTCAAATGTAATTCAAAATTAGTTTCTTATATAATTAAAATATACGTCTTCTTATACAAAAACAGTTAAGTAAAAAAAAAAGTTTCATTTTGAAGTTTATGAGTATAAAAAAAGAGAGATTCAAACATGTACACATAACTTGGGATTGGTTTATCATCTGAAAAAAATGTTCAAATTATTATTTTTTTTCTTTTATATCTGATAAATTTACGTTATGTGAAATATTTCTCTGTGCCTAAATCCAAAGTGGCTGTTTTTTGGCACATACAAGAAGTCATTTTTAATTTTATATGAATGTTAAATGTAATGCAAGTGTTCTTATTTAGACACTATGATATTGAAGAACTCAGAAAATGCTTTAAAAGTTAAAAGATATTTTAAAAAGATTTTTCGCACGTAAATATAGCCTTGAGGTAGAAATCGCTTATAACTCAATTTGTAGTAAATTAATTTGTCAAAAAATGAAAAAATGTTATTCGGCATTAAATCTTTTCAGTAATCCAACCTGTCAAGTTTTGTCCATTTATCTTTAGAAATTAGAAACTTCTGTGTTGTCGATCAAGAAAAAAGTGTTTTAAGAACAATAACCTTAAAAAGTTATATAGTTTATTATTTCATTTCTTTAGTAAAACAAGCAAAATATATATATATATATATATATATATATATATATTTAAATTCTGAACTCATAAAATGTTAATTTCAGTTTTATGATGCTAAAGTAAAAAAAGAAAAAACAAAGAAAGAAAGGCATTTATGTCTAACTGCACTCTCATACGTATTCAAGATTTATCAATTGCTTAAATGCTGCAAACTTGTGTGAATATTTTTCTTTTATACTATATTATGTATGTAATGATTGCATTGGCTATGCTAAAAATAATGATATGCTGAATGATATAATAATGAAATAAAGAAAAAAAATATGTCATTCATTACTTACGTCACACAAATTTTGTGGAGTTTTTAAAACTCCATTTCTTTATATCACACTTGCCTATTATGACATCAGATTTTTACAACTAACCATATAAACCATTTTATGTAAACAAAGGGGAAAAACATATATTACTATGTATTACATTTGCTTGTACATTGCTTGTACTTGCTTAGATTTATTTTAAGGTGTTGCAATTCAAAGGAATAACAGAAATGTAACTAATAGTGTAATATTAGAGTGAAAATACATATTGTTTTATCAACTGTTATGATACCCGCACATCATATATATATAGTAAAACCTCCATAACATTGACTCTTAAATGGCGGGCACCCTTACTTAGGGTCATTCCATGAAAAGAGGACAAAATGTCCTATAAATGACACTTACATTAATACCTATATATATATTAACTTATAAGTTGTTACAATATAAACTATACATTAAAAATAACAGAAAACTTTAGGTTTTCGTATGAGCACAGTTGTTTTAATTTGACGATACACTAGCATTTTCAAAACGGCAGTAATATGTAGAAAATCTATATCATGCCATCTTCCTTTAGAACTTGGTTAACATCGTTATATGAACTTGTAAGATAAATTTAATTTAAAAGGTATTTCATAATGGTAAATTAACAAAATTAAGTATTCATGTTTAAATTCTAAAACTGTTATTCCATACTTTATCTTTTACTGCACTTCTTCTACCGTTTTTACTGTGAAAAAAAAAAAAAAAAAACATTAAAAAAATAATGTAATTATTTTTAATGCATTTATGATACTCTCTTTTTAAAAGAAAAGCTTGTTTAAAAAATACCTCCACGTAAACTGTCTAAATTCTGTATTCAATATCTAAAAAAAGTACCTTATATTTTTACCAATAGTATCTTACTGTCCCTACTATTGTGCCACCTACTCTGAAAAACCAGTCAAAATCGTACGTCCATGAGGTCGATCTGAAAATTTAATCTCATATTTTTTTTTTCTATCACCTCCTCACCTGGTTTCATTATTCTGAAAACGTCAGGGAACCAGGGTTGTTAAAAATCATGACTTTTTTAAAAAAATAAAAAAAAAAATAAGATTTTTTTATTAATATTATTTGTGTATTTATTTATGTACAAGCATCTATTTATTTATTTTTTCAGTATAGATTTACACATTTCTATTAATTTCGTTACATTTCCTAGATAAGAATTCAAGATATTTTAAATAAAAATTAAAAATTATTGCAAACTAATTTAAAAGATTCACTTAAAGCTTAAACTTTTATTATTCTACTATTAAATTTAAACTGTTCTACATATATCTATGCATTTTCTGTGTATAAATTTCCAGTTAATCTAAACTTATTTATTTTTCATTCCAATATATATATATAATATGAGGACTCCAGAAGCCAAGGGGTATAAGTGACAAAATTGAAAAAAATTGAACTATGCGCACAGACGACCTGGAAATATGCTTTTTTATTTTCAGGTGAAGAAATATGTGATTTTCTAATTATGTGTTGTGTTTTAGAGATCAACCACTTTTGCCGAATAATGATCAATATTGATTAATTATAAATTTAAAGAAAATTGCACTCTACTTTTTTCACACTTTTCGAAATAAAAGTTCAAAGACCATAACGTGAATCAAGCAGAAGTTTCCTATTTCAATTCAGTCAATTATTAGTGATGTTCAACTTTAACATCGATTATCTTTGAACTGAATTTACTCCAAATCGAAATTTTTTCGCTTGTACCCCTTGACTTCTGATGTCCTCATATACACACATAATAAATGCAACAAAGAATTTTAAATGTATATGTGTATTCCATTGTTGATTCAAATTCACGAATGTTTTCTTTATCACATAGGCTGCAAGTTTCTTTTTGTTTTACATTCTTGTCATAATTCTCCATCATTTTATCACTACACTATCTGCATATTGCTATTATACCTTTTCCAAAAATAGTATTTTTGCTGTAAAATAAAGCCACATTGGATCTTTTTTTCTGTGAACCATTTTTCTTATGTATCAACAAATCCAAAATCTCTCTGTAACCGTACCTAGTATTAGTAAAAGACACTATTGTTTCAACTTTTGATTCCCACTATACTATACTAATGTAAATATTGACAAAATAGTTACCAGATGAAAAAAAAATACCTGCCTGCTCTGGCCTACAGGCGGAGGTAGATTTCGATGTTAAGTACTAAATTCAGCAACAAAACTTAAATCAAGATTAGAGATAAGCCCAGTTCTTTCACTAAGAATGAACTCTAGGGAGCTAATATTTTGTGAAAATTCTAATATACACGAATAAACACACGCATGTATACGGGATAGGTTTAAAAATGGCTTTAAATATTAATGGTTTAAAATTTTGTGATTAAATTAAACATACTCGTTTGATGTAATTAGTCTGTGTTTTCTTGTACATAGACATATGCATATATCAAATAAATTATTTTCCACTTTGAATTTAGTCCCTCCCCCCCCCCTCCCATAAACACTAAATTCTTTTTATATGTTTGTTTCAAAATGTGACCACTCGATTTTTAAGGTTTAGGATCCACTTTCTCCTTCCAGATATTGCGAATCTGTACCTATACTATTATGTAAAATTTTATAATTTTCACTATTTCTGGTCCCACGGAATGTAATTTAAAGCACGTTTACAAGGTAAATTTAATGATGAATGAAATATGAATCTATGTAATGCAAAATTCTGTAATACGCAGAAAGTCTCATCCCAAGGTGTGTGTTATAAAGATCTATCGTATTTATCTTCATATGTAATTCACTCATCGAAAACCCTAAAGCTTTAGTATCTGTGAGTGCTCTGAAGAAGGCATTATTACAACTTTATAATTTTTTCATTCTGTGGCACAAATTACTCAGCTTACAATTCATCAATCAAAGTATTGCCACCTTGATTTTTTTTCCACTTACTTTATTTACCTCAGAAGTGGTTAAGATTTTTGTATATTGTAAATCCTATAGGTATTAATAGCAAAAAAGCATCTTTGACCCCTTGGGGTCGAGTAACCGGTATACTTGCCAATTAAGGTGTTCAGAATATTTCATTATTCTCACCACTTATTTTTAATTGTAAAGTTTACCTTATTTAATCAGAGCATTTTTACGATTGATTCAATTATAAAAAATTTTCTGTTTTGAAAAACCGGTGGTAAAAGATTAAAAATTAAGCAAAGGACTCATATCGCAAAGGGGTTGAACATCTTGAATTAAAGTGAACTTTAATAACCTTTCGCTTTAATTGCCAGTCCTCTTCCAATTGAGCTATCTGGACGACAACCCAGCCAGCTCAGAACAACTACTAATGATATCAATTGATTGTGTGAAAAATAATTTAAAGTGTACATGATTATATATTTTATTGTATTATTATTAAGCAACAGACTTTGCAGATTAGTTTTTCTAAAAAGCTTTAAAGATTCAAATCTCTAGGCTGGAGGGGGAAAGTAGTATTTTTCAGGAATAGGAGGATAATATATATCGAATTTTCTGTATAAAAGTAAATATTTTTTTTTTTTTTTTTTTGGGGGGGGGGGGGGGTGAGGAGTAGTGGGAGGGAGGAGAGGAGAAATTTGGGAAGTTAGGACTTAATTTATTTATTTATGTTAGTGAGCAACAAATGTTGCAGATTTTTTTTAAAAATTAAGTTTGAAAGATTTTAATTATTTATTAAGCTGGAGAGATGGGTGCAAAGGGTTAAATTAAAGGCCATAAATTAAAATAAAATTTATGTAAATAGTTTTTTGAGTCATTGTATCCAAACTAAGTGAAATATATTCAAATGGATACTATGAGGCAAAATAATTATTTACATAAATTTTATTTTTAATTTTTAATAGCATGGTACAAAGTATAAATCAATTTATTCAAATAAATATATTTCAATGCATTATATAAGTTCAGTGAAAGTGACATATTTAACAGTGTATTGCAAAATTAAAAATATTGTTTAGATGTGCGAATATATCTTAGCCAAACTAAAAATAATTTAAATTGAATTTTAAAACAAATCGTTTAAAGCCACACCAAGATATCACTTAAATTTTGATATCATATCTTATAAAACTCATGCTTTGAATTTAAGAGAGATATGAATGATAAAGCATTAATGAATAAACTTTTATAAATCTTTTTAAATTGAACATAATTTTTGCACATGCAATTATAACAAAATAAAATGATGAAATAAATATGTATAGAGATTATAATTAATAGCATAGCGTCACTCAAAATTTGACATCATTATTTTTAAGTTCCATATTTAAAATTCTTAGAGCATAAGATAAAGCGCTGTGTCACAAACTTTTAACCCGTTAAGGGTTTTTGTATTGATATAAAATACAAGAATTGCAAAAATTACAAATTTTGTACTGCTTTTTTTCTCATTTTATATTTTTTTATTAGTTGTCATAACGCGTGAACATTCACGACAAGCCTTAGACTTTTGGAGACCCTGGGTACAAACACGATTTTGAGCTCCATTCTTATGTTGTGTATTAAGTTGAAATATGTTGTAAACGTGTTATCTATACTCCTATTATAAAGAGGGAAAAATTGTTTATTTGTAGGAGGTAAGCTCTGGAACTACCGAACCTATTCCAAAAGTAATGGTATCAAAATGATGATGTTAGTCCAACTTAGAACATAGGCTATATCTTACGTCGGTGCCACTACCCCAAAGGGGGTGTAGAAGCAAAAAACGTTCTAAAAATGCAATTTTAGCGTTACTGAAGGGCCTAGAAATATGAAATCTTGAATATTAGTTACTTATAAGATATAAATGATGTCTAAGAACAGTTCTTAAACAATTCGAAATTTAAAAAGGGTGAAAATGCACAAAAAGCGTTCTAAAAAACGTTCTAAATGGTAGTTTCTACACAATCTCAGGAAATACCAAACCGATTTTAAAAAATATTGGTGTCAAAATGATGGTGACAACGCTTGCTCCAAGATAGGCTATGTTTTATGTCGGTGCCACTACCCCAAAGGGGGTGTAGGAGCAAAAAACGTTCTAAAAATGCGATTTTAGCGTTACTGAAGGGCCTAGAAATATGAAATTTTGAATATTAGTTACTTATAAGATATAAATGATGTCTACGAACAGTTCTTAAACAATTCGAAATTTAAAAGGGGTGAAAATGCACAAAAAGCGCTCTAAAAAACGTTCTAAGTGGTAGTTTCTACACAATCTCAGGAATTACCAAACCGATTTAAAAAACAATGGTGTCAAAATAAGGGTTTCAAAATGACCGTGACAACCCTTGCTCCAACATAGTCTACGTTTTATGTCGGTGCCACTACCCGAAAGGGGTGCAGGAGCAAAAAACGTTCTAAAAATGCGATTTTTACGTTACCGAAGGGCCTAGAAATATGAAATTTGAAATATTAGCTACTTATTAGATATAAAGGATTTCTAAGAACAGTTCTTAAACAATTCAAAATTTAAAAGTGGTGAAAATGCGCGAAAAGCGTTCTAAAAAACATTCTAATGGTGGTTTCTACACAATCTCAGGAAATACCAAACCGATCTAAAAAATAATGGCGTCAAAATGATGGTGACAACCCTTGCTCCAACATAGGCGATGTTTTATGTCGGTACCACTACCCCAAAGGGGGTGCAGGAGAAAAACGTTCTAAATTGCGGCTTTTGCGTTAGAGAAGGGCCTAGAATCGTGAAATTTGGAATGGTACTTAGTTATAAGATATCAATGATCTCTAAGGACATTTCCTAAAAAAATCGAAATTTAAAAGGTGGTCAAAATGCGCAAAAAGCGTTGTAAAAAAACTTTGGCGATATTTCTAATATTTCACCAAATTCCCATAGATTATATTAATAGGATTATCCCATAGGATTTTATTATATTTAAGGGAGCACAAGTAAAAGTAACATGATACAATGCTTAGCATGCTCGCCCAAACGTATATTTTAAGGGGGACCAAACTGGTCGCCAAGGGCGGCTAGTATTTTATAGTTTTAATAAGTTGACACAAATTAAACTTGGTACTTTATGGCTTCACGTAGTCAATGTTAGACATAAATGCACAAAATTCGAATTTCGTTTTATTGAAATAACAAAAAGTGGAAATGCATTTCCAATTTTTCTATTAAAAAAAAGTTTTCTTGAAGTTAGCAATGTTTGTTGTTACAGGGCAGACAGAAAAATCATGTTTTCGGCCAGGAATCAATTTTAATTCAAGATGCTTAAGTCTTGTGACCCTGCAGGCGAAGACTCTCACGAGCTAATGCTAACCTTATGGGGATGGATTTTTCTAATATCCCGTTTGCATTTCGACATTTTTTTTTTCAGTGGATAGCCGAGATCCGTCTCTACATCGCACCTTTTTTACTTTTTCGATTTTGGTTGTAGATATTTTTTAGAATGACACTTTCATTTTCAGAACCGGTTTTGAAATTAAAAGTAACTTTATAAAAAATATCTGCGACCCAAATCGAAAAAGCAAAAACGTGCGATGTAGAGACGGACCTCGGCTATCCAGTGCAAAAAAAAAAAAAAAAAAAAAAAAAAAATGTTTAAAAATGTCGAAATGCAAACGAGATATTAGAAAAGTCCCTCCCCATAGGATTAGAATTAGCTCGCGAGTGTCTTCGCCGGCAGGGACCAGAGTCTTAAGTTAATAGGAAAAACACTGTTTGATTCCACAACATCCGAAAAACTGATATAATTTTTTTTTCCTTTTTACGCGCAAAAAATGTCTCAGTAAATGTGTAGAAAGATGTGATTTGTTGATTGCAGTGCAAAAATAAAAAGCACGAGAACACGCTTATATAGCTTTCAAATGCATGTATGATTAGACCTTTTTTAGACGTGATTTTTATGATGTAGTATTAACCTGTAATTTGCTTTATCAATGTTTTGTTCCTTACGAAGTATATATGCATTGAAGTTACTGGGACCCTACTGTACGGTAAAAACTATATAAATAATGAAACTCAACACATATTATTTTTTGTGCTACCTACTGACCCCCGCTCCTCCTACACACACAAGCTTATGCGGACATGGACCTATGCCCCGTGCATCAATCTTTGGCTAATGCCTCTGTCTTGTGAACATTTCAGCACAGTTTAATTGTTCTAGCCCAGGGTCGGCGAACCTTTTTACACCCGCGTACCAATTTTTTTTCCCCGAATGAAAACGACGTGCAATTAAAATATAAATTTAATGAAAAATAATAAATTAAAATTACTTGAAAATTATTTATTAGTATTAAAATGTTTTTAAGTAATATGCATGTAGGTTTACACTGTAAAAGATATAGAATTAAATACATTTTAGAAACTAATAAAAGATTAAATGCGATTTCTGTAGTGACATCGAGGATGAAAAATAATTAGTATCAGATTCATACTAAGATCATTTCAATAGAAGATAAATTGAACTAGAGATATCTAAGTTTTTATTTGAGTTTTTTTCTTTTTTATCTATATTATTTGTTTGTGAAAATAATAGCAGGCATGAATAGACGGGGAAATTCGTAAACGACAAATAGCTGCTTTTACAAACAGCTCTGTAATTAAGTTTCAAGTTGTCATATTTCAGCATCGGCATTTTTGCTTATAATATTTAATAATTTTTCCTTTTCAATAGTTTCCAAATATTACATTTGTTTGATAATTTTTTCAGTCCATATTGAGCTGCGATTTGACATTAATAAAGCAGAATAAAAAACCCTCCCATTTTCAATCAATTGAATTTAGACAAGATTTGATAATCTAAATTTATGTATTTTGTCTAATGTCATCGTATCTTGTTTAGAAAATTATTCTGTTATGTGTCAAAAATGGCACGTGCAAGATAGGTTTAACGACCCTGTGTACCATAGGTTTAACCCTGCCGACACAGGCAGGGTTAAAAGTGCAAAAGATAAATAAACATTTTTTTGCAGCCACATTACATTTATTTGAAAATAGCACTAAATTTTCACTTAAAATTGACTGAAAATTCTTTAAACAAAATGTAATATTTTAGTAAATTATACTTTGTACTGTACATGTAAAAAAGTTTTTAGTACGCTCATTTTCACAGAATAAAAGAATTAATACTTTGAAACTATTAAATAACTTTTTCGGTTGCAAAACATAGTGTATATTTCAGGAAAAGACTTAATTTGTTCAATTTCCTTTCATGTGATTTTTTCCCACACTCTCTTGAAAACTCCAAAGCTTATATAAAACATTAATGTATTCTTATTTATATCAATTTTACACATTGTTTATATATTATATATATCTTTGATTATTTATATACATATATATATATACATATATATATATTGGCAACTGATTTAAGATATATTTAAATTATTTTTTATGATAGTTAATTATTTTTATAGATAAATATTAATATTAATAAATCTTCAGTTGTGTGGAATCTGAATTAAAATATCTGAAATTTTTATGATTGTGTTGGAAAATTATTTCGTGATTTTAAGTCCAAGTTTAAACGTTCGATACATATTTATACAATATTGTTGATATTGGCTGTTAAATAAATTGGGAATTATTATCTGAATAATTATTGTAAAATTTACACACATTTAAAAAAAAAAAAGTACAAGATTATGAATATCATTTTTTTTCTTTCTTTAAAACAAACCAAAGAATACATTCTGTAAAGTTGAAAATGCACTATCATTTTTGCCAGAACCCTTTTTAACAAGCATGTGTCCCAGCTAAACTAATGGCTTTTACACCGAGCGATTTCCCACCCTCCTCTGTTAGATAATTGACAACAACTGGATAGAGTAACAGTTGTATCTTCAAAAGAAAAGGGAAAAAAAACACACGTTTATCATATTGTTTAAGTTCTCATGTCATGTGCAATATGTTTTATTTTCTAATTTATATTATGCTTGAAAATATTTATTATCAGCAGTAAGTTTACTATTTTGAAAGTATCGGATATATATCGAAAATATATGATATATGTCAAAATATCGGATATTTTTGATATTTTCAAAAATATCGTGATATTTACAAACCCTGAGTATTACATTTTTTAGTAACACATACATTTTTTTTTCTACAAATAATATTTGAGTTATTTTACTATGATTTTTATGGTTGATGTAGCTAAATGTATAGGATAACAAGAGTTTATTTTTGTTATTTTTTAATAAGTTTTATATTAATTTATATGCAAAATGTTTTAGGATTGTCGTTCTTCGGAACTTAAACTGTTCCATGGATAGATTACTTTGTTTTCTGTATCCCTCCTCCCATTTTACTGTATAAATTTACCATTGAAAAAACGAAGGAAAGAGGAAAAAGAAGCACACAGAAATGACTGGTAATCTGCCGTCAAAAAGAAGAGTGGGAAGTGTATTCTGGATAATATGAAAAGCATTTGTAAGTAGACAGCCAGTGGCAAAAATGTTTAAAAACCTCAGAATAAATCCCAAAATTTTAGGAGAAGATTTTGCGGAAACACGGAAATTATATTATTACGAAATAGTGAATCAAAAGTACCAATCATTGTTTTATTTTTCTACTTTTGATTTATCGTAAAGTATCTAAAGTAAGCCCTCTTCCAAATATAAGCCCCCCCCCCCCCCCCTACAACATACATGATTTTTTTTCTTTTTTAAAAAAGTTCCATTTATAAGGCCTCCTCTTGAAGTTTTATATTCTGGCGCTCTGAATCCTTCTGTGTTTTTCAGGAAATTCCTTAAGAATTTTTTTTCCATATCTTCTAAATGAATATATCTTATGCAATTTATTTTTATCTTATCTCTTTACTGACCATTGTATCAGAATGCCATATGTTCAATATATTATACTATTAATGTTTACCTTGATTTTTATGCGCTAATAAGATTTAATAGATATTTATATTGAGATAAAGTTTTATAATATTTGTTCATATTTCTTTATCTAAATTAACTATTTTATGTAAACTTGCTTCATTAATTTAATATTTTTATTAATGGAAACTACTTAGCTTCTATGGAAGAGGGTTTAATTTGATCTGATTTTATTTTTAAAATTGTTCAAATCCTGCGAAATTTTCTAAATTTCAAATACCCCCCCCCCCCCCCACCCTTACAATTTCCCTACCCTTTTCACAAAAGTTCCAATTATAAGCACCCATTCATTAGAATTTCCTGTTTGCTAAAGAGGGGCTTACTTTTGGTACTTTACGGCACTTGATTTAAATTATTTTAGGAGCATCCTGATTCATTTACTTTTATAATTTAAGAGAAAACTATAATAGCTCTGTCATTTTTTAAATTTTAATTTTTTATTTCCTATCTTAAGGCGATTCTCTAACTCTCTTCTCAAAAATGGGAAACTTTGACACATTTTCTGACTCATTTTCAAACGTAAAAGCATAAAATTGACAGGCCAGGATATTAACGTAATTTGAAATCAAATGGCGTTTTGAATTTTTTGATAAATAAATTACTTAAGGAGTTATAAGCAATTATTGATACGTGACGGCAGATTTCCTCCTTTCCCGTACTGTCGAGGCCGGCAATTCCGTTCAAATTGCAAACTTACGCAAGATTTTCTGAAAGATCCTCTTTTTTTACCAAAAAGATGAAAAATACATTAGAATACATAATTACATAATCATAACACTTGCCAATTCCATGTTTTTCCGAACAAAAATTAATTCAGAAAGGTGACATAAAGTCTTCTTCTTTTAATTTCAGAACAACCGTAATGCTATACAATTAAGGGCTCGTTTGTAAAATAAGTAAATAATAAAATGTAATTTCGAGATGAAGATTCGAGTTTTTTAAAGAAAACTATAACTATCCTCTCGTGAACCATCATGATTGTTTCCTCTAAAACAGCTAATGTGTTAAAGACTGTATTCTCAACATCCTCAGTTGCACTTATGTACCACACATTTTGAATGATTCATTTTACTTTATCGGATTTATATACAAGAAGTCTTCTTTTCTAAAATTTATATATAAAATTTATGGCATAACTTTTGAAATTCATATATAATATTATGACATATGATTCAAAAAGAAAACTTGTACATTTAAAAAGATGTCAGGATGTAGTTAACAGCTTTACATGTGAATAATAATAATAATAATAAATCACATTTACCATTTTTTTACGCCAAAATCCTTCATATATGTTCGTATTTAATCAGTGCATTGAACATTTCTCTGAAGTTATTGCCACTGCTCAGTTCAAAGTAACAGATTTAGAGCTACCAACTTATGATAGAAGGATTTCGTTAATAAATATGTAAAGTAGCATACGTTACAAGTCTGATTGATGTGTTGCTTGTATCTAGTTTTATTCAGTCTAATATACTTAATTTTTAAAGTTTTTAGGCGGTAGTTTCATAGCTGCCAACTTTTACACTTTTTTCTTTCCGCTATTTTTTAAAAAGCATTTTTTGCCTTATCTATCGCCAAATTTCGTGGATTAAATAAGGGGAATATTGCATTAATGTAGAGCAGCTGAAAAGCACAAAAGTTGGCAGTTTTATCGCTGCCATATCTACTTTATCAAACTACTTTTTCTATGTTAAAGTCGAAATGCATATTAACTTAAAGCATCCAACATTTGAATTAGTATTTATTAATATCCGAATAATTAATTATAGCAATATGTTAGAAATTTATAAATGATTTGATTCTGTTACAAAGTAATAGATTTGCTCCAAATCTCACAGTGTACTCTTAGATTTTTTGAGTATTTTTCGGTTTCTTATTTTCCTGGTGAATATTTTATTACAAAGTATTTGGATTAAAGATGTTTGACAGCATTCATTTCTTTATCTGACCATGCCATTTTATTTCTTATTTATTTATTTATTTTTGGTGTGAGGTAGGGGGGGGGGGAATGCTTTTCTTGCTTTTAATTACTTTTTTTTATTCAATGCCAATGGCATGCCGACTCTTGAAGTTGTTTTCAGTCGAAATACCCATACCATTAGCGAAAAAAAAAAAAAAAAAAAAAAAAAAAAAACATGTGTTCATTGTTTCTGTTATTTCTGTTTTATTGATGAATAGGTTCGTTTTTCATAAATCCTTGAAACATCTGAATGCTAAAGTTTTGCCTACTGGTGTTACTTGTTATGTCGATTTTTACAAGCCAAGTATTTAATAAAAACTACGTTATAAAAATATAAAACTGTACCCTTTGCAACTGAATATCATTCCTGGGGAATTATTATCCAACGCTTACAATTACTTTTATATTGTCATAGAAAAATACATTCAAAAGGCTCTGAAGAAAAAGACCTGATTTTTTTTCTTCTGCTTTTCTTTTTCTTTTTTTGTGCAGAATAAATGGAAGAAATCACCAAATACATAGAGGGTAACGCTTGTACAAAATACTGTGAGAATAATACTAATATTGCATTAATATAATGTTGAAAGTTGATTTATACCATAACTAAACTATGTTAAATATAACGTTTGTATCAAAATAAGTCTAATTTTTGCTAAACAAAAGCACTTACGTTATGAATATTAAAGGCATAATTTAACAATGCAATATGAGATACATTACACAAAAGTGTTAGCTGATTTCCAGCTAATTATATTTTTTCAAGCATGAAACATGGCCGATTTGATTTTGAAAAAATATTTTTGACATATTAAAATAATTTGATATTGAGTTTAAACGGCAATCCTTAATCTTCAATAAATCTGATAGAAATTTGAGTGAAGGATATTAGAGAAAGAGCTAATGAAATGACGAATTGCTGATTTTATTTCTTACGTATTATTTCTTTTACATTCATGAATAAAAAAAACTCCGCTGTATATTTTATGAAAGCGCAGTTTGACACTTCCTAAACTTTAGTTTAAAAAATAAATATGTAATATTGAGAACCAATATATATATTTTAATAACACATGGGTCCACATCTGTAAGTAGAAATATAAAGTTAGGAAAGTTGTATTGATAGCATAACTTTTTCATTCGAGAAGCCTGATTTATTTGAAACAATTGTTATACGAATCTACTAATCGCTTTACCAATCACGTCTGCCTATAGAGAAAGGAACGAAATATTACTTTGGTCTACAATTTCTTAAATCAATTAGATAAAGAAAGGGCTTTCTTTTTTATAGTTGTAAAGTTATCGAAAGCACTAAGATCTAAAATTTTCTATATCTCGATATTTTCATTGATTACGTTGAGGTTGAAATAAAACCCTGATCCCTTAAAGTATGATTTCGCTAAAACGATGCGAAACGAAAAAAAAAAAAAACAAACATTTGTATGCATTCTAAATTTTCCTATACCTACATTATTCTGGTAACTCTTCTACTATAAGAAGCTGTTTTTACTTATTTTACTCTGTTTTTCAAGTTGAAAAGACAAGTTTTCTTATCTTGGAAGTGGAGAAGAGAAATATGCTGTTATCTATTATGTTCCGAAACGGGTCGGTAAACATCTGCAAATCATTATAGTGTTCTTTAAAAAAAGGGTGTATGCGTGTATTTGAAAATTACCGCAGGTTCTACAGAGAGAATACTTTATGGTTTGAGATTTTCTGGATTTTTAATTTATGATGGCTTCAAAGACATGCTTACAATAATATTTGAAAAGTATCTCACAGAGTCAATCTAATAATTCCAATTTCGGGTTTTTTGCTTATATAATCTTTTAATTTTTTTTTTACAATGACATTTTAATTTCATTATAATTATCTCGCAAGATTTACTCACAGTAAAAAAAAAAAATGTGAAAGTAATTAAAATTATAAAGATAAAGCTATAAATGACTTTTTATTATTATTATTATTATCCTGATATTACTTCAAAATTGAAATTCATTTCATTACAGATAATTTCGCATGATTATAATTCAAACAATGTGTGTAGATTTTATGTGGAATTACTCAATTTATGAATGTATGCTCTTACCATCAAATTAAATTTGTTGAATTCATGAATTTGGTTTGTTTAAGATTAAACTTTTATTTACAATATCTCTGTAATATCGGAAAATAAAATGCGCTAAATGTGTAATTACCTAAATATATAATTGAAAGTAAGCTGTAAATAAATTTGAACATAAACTTTTGATGAAAATAAAATAATTTAATTCAGAATGCTTGACATTCAATAAGGAACTTCTTGAAAACTAACACGAAGTCACTCTTTTAATTTGAGAAAATATTTTTTCTCTATTAGTAAAATATGCATTTGAATTAATATTTCATATTTATTTATTTATTTATTTATTTATTTTTTTAGTTTTATTTATTATTTGGATAAGTATAAAATAAAATAAATAAATAAATAAAAGAGAGAGGGGGAGGAAGACTACAAAGAAAGATAAAAGGAAAGCAAAGGAGAGAAATAAAGTTTTGAATACGTCAATATCGTGGCGAAGGTCAAAGAACTTTTTTTTAAGTGCGAAGGAGGAGGGGGGGGGGGGGGCATAATAAAATTTCATTTGTTTCAGTGTACATAAAAATGATTTCATTTAATTTTCCATTTTGATTTTTTTAAATACTTTTTACCTTATAAGAGATTTTCCAAAATAATTTATTTGTTAAGCAAATGATTATCGTGTGATTTCTTTCTATTGCTGTGTGTTTTTATTCAATTTGTGTTTCTTCAAAGAATAAATCAAGGGACATCGTTAACGAGGAAGAATATGCGCACTAGTAAGACAGAAAAGAAATATAACATTTTGCATATCAAAAATGCACATAATTTTGCTGTCCTAAATTTGTCTTGAGTTACACATTACTATAATGCAAATTAGTTAAAAGGAATGACGAGATTACAAAATTACAAAGTTTATAATGTTCATATTTTGTGTGTGGGGGAGGGGGAAAGAGGGTTTACCAAAAGTTTATACGCAATATCTTTTCATCTAATAAGACAAAGTTAAGTTAGTCTATAAATGTGTAGAGATTAATAATCAAATACACGTGATTTTAAGTTAAAAAATTACAAAATTTAATAATGTTCATGTTGTACGAAATTAAAAAAAAAAAAAAAAAAAAGGTTTACCAAAAGTTTATACGCGGATTTTTTTTTTTTTCTCTTCTAATAAGACAAAGCTAAGTTAATCTATAAATGTGTATACATTCATAAACAATTATACGTGATTTTATATTTTTTTATTATTTTAATACAGATTTAGTTAGTGGTTATTTGACAAAGTTACAAAATTTCTAATGTTCATATGCTCCTCTGAAAAAAAAAAAAAAAAAAGGTTTACCAAAAGTTTATATGCAGTTTTTCTTTCATTTCTTCTCTTTTCTTTTTTCTTTTTTTTTAATAATAAGACAATGTTAATCTCTAAATGTGTACAGATTAATAAACGTACGTGATTTTACCTTTTGTTTTAATACAGATTGAGTTAGTGGTATGCTATTTATACAGATTATTTAGGCTAATGTTCAGTTTTTTAACAATTTTTAAATTCTGCCTCTCCCATAATTTATATGAGGACGTGAGTTTCAAAACTCGCGTTATCCAAAATTTTAAATATCGCGTTTTCCCTATCAATCTATTCTAATGGTAAATTTGCACCGAAGAAACACAACACTCTGCTAAAAAGCTGGGTTTATCCTGCATATCCTCTATTTTTGCTATTGCAAAATCTTGATTTTAAAAGAAAACCAATGGACATAGTCAGAGTTTTTTCGCGATTTCCTGAAATTTCATTTTCTGGATAAGGCGAATTTTCACTCACCTCCTCTCATATATATATATATATATATCTTTTTTCTTTTGTTTTATATTTACGATGACCATATTTCATTGAAAAAAAAATACGGGTGGCAAATAATAAATGCTGACAACTGAATACCCTCCCTTCATAGAATACATATTAAAACCTTCATAATAGAACCTTTATTTAGCGAACAATCTCTCTTTTTTTTTTTTTTTTTTTTTTTTTTTTTTTTTTTTTTTTAATCCACAGCACATACATTAGGGTACATATTAGGTACATTTTCCTTTTTAGCAGATTTTCAATTTTGAAGTAAATTTGGAATTTATAATTAATATATATATATATTTGCAACTACAAAGCAAAAAAAAAAAAAAAAAAAAAAAAAAAAAAAAAAAAAAAAAAAAAGAGAAAGAACTTTAACATTATTAATTGCTATTTTAATTTATGCATTTTAATGCTATACTTTTTCAAATTTAAAATCGCTATGTAATTGTGTTACTATTTCACAAATATAATTGGATATTATGTGTTAGCTTCTCAATAATGCTTTCTCTTCATTTAACATTTATGGGGATAAAAAGAAAAATACCAGATTGTGACGAAATTTGCACATTTTGAAAAGGGCATTTATGTTATAAGCAAAGACAAAAACAGCCTAATTTTTATATACTTACATAATACAATTTTATATCATTATTAATAATTATAATACCATTCATTTTCAATTGAATTATTACTTTTTATCAAAAGTGCTTAAAATAAATAACAAATTTCTAAGCAATATTTTTGTAGCTCATGAGTAAGAGAAATGTGCATTTAATGAAACAAATTTTATGATTTTCTTTGTGTTGCACACATTTATGATGGTGAAGGGAATAATAAAAATATTGCTATGGAAGTAAAATGAAAATAATAAAATGTATAGCAATATAAAATGTTGCTTTGAGAAGACTTAACGCAAGCTTTTTGTATTTTAATTAATGCTAACTGTTTATAATATTCAATGAGCTACTTTTTAAAATTTGCGAATAACTTTCTTTTTCATTTCAATTATCTGTGTAATAAATCTAATTTCAATTGCAATTTTTAAAAGAAGCGTTCTTTGATTATATAACAAAAATGTGAAATGTGTAATTTCTCACGGAAAGATTTATAGACTAATTATTCATTAATATCAGCTATAGGCAGTAAATTGTTTTCAGCGTACTATTGTGAAAGTCTTTAAAACAGGCGGAAATACAGTTACATTAATTTAACGCTTCTCTTAATAATGATTTCTTTATTTAATACTGATTTTATATGATTTCTTTATTTAATACTGATTTTATAACTTTTTAATTTATGATTATAATTATTTAAAGCAAATAAGGATCTAATCGCATTGAAAAGTCCCTTTTTCTGCTCAAATGATGCATTTCTGTTTTGAATGAAATATTTGAAAACTGTACAGAATAAAAAAAGGATCTGTCTTTTACGTCTGTATGCTTTCCATTGCAGCAACAACTGAAATTATAAAGCTTACTTCCGTTTTATTTTTAGAGATAAATTCTAGGCATGAAAATCTCCAGAGATTCCTTATTTAAATCCAATGTACACCAATCACGATTTTGCTCAATATAAAATAAGATATTTAAATCAGAGGAATGTATTGTTAAAATCATTTATACGAGTATGAAACAGCAATCAAGGTTGGTTTTAAATGTTTTAATTAACATTTTTTAACCTATGTATTATTTATTTGTACGCATCATTATATATACAAAGACTTTCTTTTAAGTAATATTATAAAAGTGGGACATATTACCTATTACCACTTACTTTGAGGGGAAAGGTGAGGGAGATCTCGGGTTTATCGGGAATTCTGGTGAATAATGTACAGATAACAGTGTTTAAAGGGTAAAAAATACTTTTTAGATATTGCCATTGCGTTTTGTGAACATCGAAATTTCTTTCTTTCTTTCCTTATTATTATTTTTTATAGCTTTATCTTTGACTCTAATTTGTATTTTTAAGGTTTAATGAAGTAATATTGTTGTTTTCCACATTTTCATAAAGTAGAAACAAAATACCAGATTAAAAATATATTTAAGTTAATATTATAAAATCCAAAACAAATTTGCATGCTCTATTCAGAAAGGAAATTATTCTAGACGTTTATTTGTAGTTTTGAAAAATAGTCTAGTTAGTTTTATTTAAATTTTGTGATATTTACTGTATGAAATACTATAGTAGCACATGTTTATTATTGAAGGTTGTATAAGCATTTAGTGTTTAATTACTCCCATTTGGCAGATGAATAGACGGCTTATAACATAAGAGAGAGACTTGATAAAAATAATAGATCACTTTATCTAAAACTTCCCCCAGGGTAAAAGGACTAAATTTGTGTACTAAGAAAATTTTGTAGGAGAAGAATTCCTCACATTTTAAAGTTTATATATATTCTTTTCTTATCAAACCCTTTTTTAATTTTTTTTCAACAAAATAAAGGAAGTATTAGACAACAACATAATTTTTCGAAATTTAATTACAGTTATTATTCAGAAACTTCAAATAACATATTCGTACTATTACTTTCACTTAAATGTAAATACAATCAATACATATAGAATATATTAGTCTTAAACAATTTGTATTAATACAGTATCGAAAAAAGCAGAACTCTGTTAGATTGTACTATTTTATAAATGAATAGTACTCCAAAGGCCTGATTATTGCACCGGCCTTTGGAGCCTGTTGCAACTTGGCCTTTGCACTTGGCCTTTGGCACAGACTAAACCGCAGCCTTGGGATTACGATGCGAACACTGAAATTAGTAAAACGATTTATAAAAAAAATTCTTAAAGCTTTAGGGAAAAAATTAATTTCAAGCTCCAATATCTAAATAACAATAATTAAATGTCTAGTTAAAGAATGAATAAATTCCATCTTTATTTGGAAGCCAACTTTCGGACTGCATAGTGCATAGTAGCAAGTATTTTCAAGAAATTCATAGTTTTATATGGTTTTCAATGCTTAAAAATAAGGTCATTACAATAAATAAAATAAAATAAAATAATTAGAGAAGAAACAAAAAAAATTTAACATATATCGCATTTAATCAGAATCTTTCTTAAAAAGAAATATCTGGGAAAGAAAAAAAAAATCAGGGACAATCAAAAGTTTTTCGTTACATGGGGTAAGTTTTTCGCCAATGGGAAAAAATCGTTTCAAATGATTTTTAATTGTGTTACACGCTTTCAAACATAGTAAAATTGATATGCATTTATGAAGTCCACTAAAATATGCATTCGGTAGAATATGCGGTGCAAAGAAGAGTTTTTATTCATTTACAGGGCCACACATAGAATTCCGTTACATAATGGTATGGGGAGGGGGGTGGGATTGTTTGCGGTGTAGTCGAATTATGTTAAACTATTTCATATACAGTATGACTTCAAAAATCCGGCATTCAGAAATCCGTTAACTTCAAAAATCCGGCAGCAAAATCATCTTTTCCCTTCCTTTTTCTTTCACACTTTCAAGCTATGGAAGAAATAAAATAGCAATTCTTTATGAATTAGAAACTTCATCATCGAAAGTAAAAATGCAAAAAAAGAATATTTTACATATGTGGAGCAAACATTCAAACCGTGTTTTCTCACAAAAAAATAAAAAATGAGTTATTGTTATTTTTATGAACTCTGTGTTAAATTGCACAGAAATAAATGGTATTTTTTACTAAATAAATTTTTTCTCCGATTATAAATCAATTTTAAAACTTGACGTTTCAATCAAAGAGTGTTTCCTCCAAAGCCTGCATTCAATCAAGCAGTGATTTCTCCAGTCTGCCAATCACAGTTGTCACTTAATGTGTACTTTCGAAACCTACCATACATATCACAATTAAAACGGAATGTTTTAGAAAAAAAATAAGAGAACTGTTAAAGTTAAAGGCTTCCAGAATTATAGATTTCAAGATCTAAATGAAGAATATTATGTAAATCTTCTTAAAAAGGGAGTTACTGTTGCCTTGTTCAAAGGGTTGTTTTAGAATATCTTCCTCTTAGCCACGCCATACCAGTTGAAAAGAACAAAGATGTTAAAAAACTTTTGAAGGTAATGTATAGTGAACAGTGGCAAAATCAACCTGATGATATATTCAAATGATACAACCACATTATCCATGATTGATAAGCCTGCAATAAAGAAGAGGGATATGTGTATAACTGTCTAGATGAAGATATTGGTTTTAAAATTTGAAGTGGATTTCTGGCAAACGAGTATTTATTTAGTAAATATTTAATGAATACTACTAGGTACCATAATCTGTCATTTTATTTTAACAATAATCAACTGAAATTCGGTATTTATTCAAATAAAAAAATGCTATTGTATTATTTGTGAGTTAGAACTTATTTCATTCAAAAAGAGTTTTATCCACTTGTCAAACAATCAAAACATGTTTCCTCCTCTGAATTCGGTCAAAACGTGATTTCTCCAAATATTAAATGCATTTTATTAATTTGTTTTATGTTTAATATCTTAGGTATGCTTGCAATTCTTTCTAATAAACAGTAATAAAAATACACAATAAAAATGAGAATTAAATACAAGTTATTTTCTTATTTATCAGTTTTTTGTGTTTTTTGAAAATTTGTATCTGAAGGAAAAAGCATGGTTTGCATGTTTGCTCCACATATAATCCATTCAGAAATTTTGGATTGAATGTCGGTCCGGAATGTTTACATAGGGTTTAAAATTTTTTCTTGTTGGTTCGACATTATTTTATATGGGCTGGTGATTTTAGATATTTTATTAAAGCTCAACTATGCCGGTATTAGATTGAGAATTTCAGAAATCTTAAAGGAAATATTTTTTATAGAAAGCTAAAGAAACTTTTAAAGGAAACTTTGATAACTAATGCTTAATGAAACCGATCTAGTTCATACTCAGATAAACAAGTGGGGGTGGCTTTAATGCATATGTTCCATTCTGATATTCTTTTAACTTCCGAACTTTTTACTGAGAAAATGGCAAAGCTATGCGCGTTCTCTTTTTCGAATGCGCTATTCTATTTTTGATAGCTCTGTCATATTATTATTTTCTAAGATAAACAAATCCTGCATCTATTCTTAATTTTATTAAAACTTTTATTTCTATTTTCTTTTTTTAATTTCATACTAATAAATTATTGCACCTATTTATTTGTCTGTTTTGTACACTGAAAAAAAAGTATAGATACATGATTAAAATACGTTTATAAGTCTAATTACATAAAAGGAATGCAAATTATATGAAGCAATTATTAGGGTTCATAAAATTGCCTCCCCCCCCCCCTAAAAAAAAAGAAAGCTTTCAAACGTGTAAGTTTAATATTTTGTTACTTTCAATATAATTTTAGTTTATTATGGTACAAATTCTGTTTATCAATAAGAAATATTTATTTACAAACAGCTGAAATAAAAAAAGTCCTTTTTAAAAATATCATAGAAATGATACTGAAATATTACAAACTATTTTTAACCAGAAATATATTTATTATCATTTGGCATTTAGAAGAAAGTATTTTTTTCACGATGACATTAAAATTTTTCTAATATTGAAACATTGTTTTCGCATTTTTTATAATTCTTTTAAAATGCATATTTCTGTTTAAATTATATATATTTCATTAGTTGTTTAGGATTGAATTGACGAAAGATTCTTCTTTGACTTGTGTAAGAGTCCTTTCACACCTAATCAACTCTCCCTCTATCTGAAAATATGATTAATACATGTGAAATATTTTATAACAAGACCTACTGTTCTCTTGACCTACGTCGCCGTATATAGGGTAAGAATGCATAATCTACGAACGCATAATATCATTGTATGACCATGTGCATTTAAAAAAGCTTGCAAATATTTCCTGAGAAATGGCGGAAAAGAATAAGAAATTCCAATGCATAGAACGTTATATTCAGTATCTAATTTAGTAATTTAGGGTTCCAAGAACAAAAACTTCAGTGAGCTCCTCTATGACTTGTTTCTATTGATTGATATATACTTATATAATATATAAATATAATCAGAGAATTACTTCTTGGAGGTTCTCACAATAAACAAATAAATCAAGAAACTACGCACAAGAGTGCCCAATTTATACAGATGTGAATTGTGGATATCCACTAAATCTTCAATCCCTTCTTTTAACATTTCTCGTATTTCATGAATTTCATAGAAATTCTCACACACAGGCACAAACATATGCATATATGAACATACAGTAGGCATATATGAACATTTTCCAATCGTATTTATCTCAATATCTAATGTCAAGAGAAACCACAGGATTTTGAGCGGCTGCAATTTTTATATCCTTCTTTTATTAGATACGATCGTAATTATATAAATGTGTAGCACCTATAGTCGTCATCTGGTTCATCCGTCTGCTCGCATATAACAGCGTAGAGACTACACAATCGACTGGTTAAAAATTTAATATGTATAATCGTTGCAGAATTGTGTCGAGTCATTTCAAATTTTATGAAAACCGAATCAAAAATTAAAAAGGTATTAATAAAAGTTTTCTTCATTGTATTAAATCCTATCATACGTAATTAATTCCATGATATCCCCCGATAGGTCATGATTCAATTTTGTCATGGTGAGTACGTCAGATTTAAGATGACATCATATCTTTTCCGTATTACTGAATTTAATACATATAGAATCGTAATAAATTTTATATTCATGGATTTTTGCATAAGAATGCAACAGCTATTGCATCAAAATCTGAATGTTTATAAAACTAGCTATAGTACGTCATTTGCCACATTTGACGTACAATTTCCGACTTTCTTTTCTGCTAATTTTTTAATTCTTTATCGCAATAACGCGTGAACCCTGGGTGCAAGTACAAACACTGTTTGGGTCTCCATTCTTATGTTGTGTAGTATATGAAACTTTTATGGTTCTACTCGAATGGTACAATTTAAACTTTGTACCGGCCTATTCACAAAGTTAATTTTATTCATAAATGCACAAAATTTGCAAATATATTTTACTTAAATGTCAAAAAATGGAATTTTATTTCAAATTTTTCTATTAAAAAGATTCCTAAATTTTTTAAAGATTTTTGATACAGAGCAGTGAATAAAAATATGTTTTTGCTTAGGAATTAATTTTAATTAAGGATGTATATGTATAAGTTATAGAAAATAACTGATAAGTTCCATGATAAGAACCATGTTAAGAACTGATAAGTTCCATGGCACCCAAAATAGTACTATTTAAAAATTACACACGTTTAGATGTAAAAATTTCTTAGTGAAGGTACAAAAAGGCGCAAGTTGCCAATTGCAGTGCAAAAAAAACAAAAAAAAACAATGGAACACGCTTATATAACTTTTAATTGCATGTATGATTGGGCATTTTTTAGCTGTGATTTTCATAATTTAGCATTAACCCATAAGTCGCGTTATACTTTTCTTGGGCATTATGAGATTTATAAGCATGGGAGTTTCTGGAACACAGTAGCGGTGATTAAGAGTTAACTATCTTGTTATTGTACGATATAAAAGTATGTAAACAATGAAACTCAACAGCTAATTTCTTTCAATTCTGCCAACTGACTCCCCCCTCCCCCTCAAGCTTATAGGATCTTGGACCAATGTCCCGTTTTCCCATTCATAATACTGACCCTGTGTACGCTTAAATTACAGTTTAATTGTTCTACCTTATGTTGATAGGGTTAAAAGTGCGACATAAGAAATTAATACTATTTTGCTTTTACATTGAACTGACTTGAATATAGTAATGAATTTATATTTCGCTTGAATTCTATTCGAAATTCCTTGATCAAATGTAATAATTTTGCAAATTTTACTTTATACTGTACGTGTAAAAAAGTTTTTACCACGCTAATTTTCCACACAATTAAAAAAAAAAAAAAAACAGTTGCTAAAAATTGTGTGTTTCAGGAAAATCTTAATTTTTTTTTCATTTTCTTTCATCTGAAAAAGCTTTTTGGTCCACGTTCTTGAAAACTGAAGTATTAATAGGTATATACATTAATGTATTTTAATTAATATCGATTTTTTCTCCATGTTTATATATTAGATATATATCTGATTATATATGTGTGGATAGCTGATTTAAGTGACATTTAACGCGTTTTTTATTATAGATAATTATTGTTATAGATATTATTAATAATAAATCAACAGTTTTATGGAATCTGAATTAAAATGCATGAAACTTTTATGATTGTGGTGAAAATATTTCGAGATTTTAAATGAAAAATAAAATTATAAATGCATATATATGCAAAATTGCTGATGTTGTCTATTAATTATAAAGAGAAGTTATGTAAAATTATTAATATTGTTTTAAAATCTGACTAATTATAGTAAAATTTATATGCATTTTATAAAAAATAAAGTGTTATGATTCCTATTTTATTTTTCTTTCTTTAAAAGAATTTCGAAGAATATCTTCTGTAAAGATACAAAAAGGAAAAATATTATTTTTCCTGACCAAAACCCTATTCATCCTTTTCTTCTGGCTAAAACTAACCGCTATTGCCTAGAGCAATTGCCAACATCTGGCCGTGGTCACTCACACCTGGGTAGTAAATAAGTGATAAAAAATGCCAGACTTAAAATTTCGTAGAAATTGGGCAGGAAACGTAAATAGCCTTGATAACTGTTGTATCCTTACTCTGTGTTTCAGATAGGGGAGTTGTAATAACATTCAATGTATTGTATTATGAGTTAATGCATTAATGTTTTTGTTATGTATTAACGTATTTTTCTCTCGCAAAGAATGCACACATTCTATTGCAGTACGTATAATTGATTTCAGAATACGCTTCCTTTTTTCAAAATATGCACCGATAACAATTGTAAATGTTGATTTTGTAACATTCTGTATTAAAATTTAAGCAAATAATTAAAATTAAACTTAAACTTTCATAATAAACTTCTGATATATATATTGTAAAATATTTAACTTTAAAAAACGCGATTTTTCTAGTGAAAAAAATACGAAACCTTTTAAATATATTTTTAATTGCAAATTAAAAAATATTTTTAATATAATTTCTTATCTCAAAAATGCCACATGAGTTTGTATTTTGTTGGTAAAAAATCCAATGTTAAACTTTTGAAGGCATCAGTATTTAATAGACGATGTTTATTTAGCCTATACCAGAAAAATAAAATTAAACAATAAAAAGTTTAATTAGCATTTTGTTTTAATAACACATATATGGGTGATATTAAAACATGAAATTACGAAGTACAAATAACTCAAAATTTGATTTTAGGATAGAAGAATTTGATCGTAATTTTATAATATTAATGAATAATGACACAAACGCCTTTAAAATGTAACAATATAAATTGATAAAAAAAATAAAAAAAAAATAAAAATAAGATCTGGCAAACTTTAAGAAATGGTAGACCACACCACAACAAACTATTTTTTATATAGGAAGCCAAGGTCAAATAACATTTTCTTTTGTCAAAAATACAGGGTGCCTCTCTCCCAGCACCACAGCAGCTGGCACCCGGGACGGAAGAGCTTGTTATACCATTGGCGCATAAAGATAATAACTGACAAAAAAAAAAAAAATAGAAAAAAAAGTAAATATTTCGGATCGAACATCGGTCAGGTATGGGGTTGAAAAATTTATCTTGTTGGTTCTACATTTTTTCATTTTTTTTTTTTTTTTTTTTTTTTTGGGGGGGGGGGGTCGATATTTCATTAAGGCTCTCAACTGCTCTGCTCAACAAGTGCAAATAGTTTTGACACATTTACAAATTCATTTTTTAACGGAAAGATATAAAATTGGAAGGCCTGACTATGGAAGCGATTTAGAATCGAAGCGTGTTTTCCATTTTTTTTAATAAATAAATTACCTATTGAGTTATAAGCGATTTTGATCACGTAACAAACACTTTTTTTACCCTTCGCTGACTGGTTTTTATGCTTTCTTTAGGAACTTCGGTTCAAAACGTCTACTTTGACTCTATTTTCTGAAAGATCTATTGCGTTTGCAAAAAAAGCCGGGAAAAATAGTTCGATTACATAGTTTCGGATCAACAAAACTTGCTAGTTTCATGCATTTCCGAACAAAAATAAATTAAAACTTATGTCATAAAGTTACCCTTTTGGATTTGAGAACAACCTTATGACTTAACTATGATGGTATTGCATTGAGCATTTCAAAAATCTTAAAGGTAATATTCTTTATAGAAATCTAAATAAACATTTTAAATAAACTTTGATAATTAATGCTTAATGAAACCGATCTCATTCATACTCACATAAACAAGTGGGATGGCTACTTAATTCACACGGAAGACCCGCTCGCTACTGCTAATCCAATGGAAGAAATTTATAAAGATATCTTGTTTGCATTTCAATATTTTTAAATGATTTTTTTTTTTTTTTTTTTGCTTTAGATAGCTAAGATCGATCTGTACAAAGGCCGTTTTTTATTTTTTATTTTATTTTTTTATGAGGATGCTTTCATTTTCAAAACCGGTTCCGAAAATGAAAGTGTCCTCATTAAAAATACCTTTAAACAAAATCGAAAAAGTAAAAAACTGTCTTTGTACAGCTGTCCATCTTTGTACATCTCAGCTATCCAATGCAAAAAAAAAAAAAAAAAAAAAAAAAAAAAATCATTTAAAAATATGCAAACGAGATATCTTTATAAATTTCGCTCATATGATTAGCATTAGCGAGCGGGTCTTTCGCTTGACTTAAGTAGCCTCTTAATGCATCAGTTCCATTTCTGATAATCCTTTTATTTCTAAACATTTTAATGAGAATATGATAAAGCTGAAAATATTCTTACATTTTTTTTTTCAAAGAAAATAAATAAACCCTTTAATTGTATTAATAAAAATAATAATAATTTAAAATTTCGTATTCCTTTATCATAATGTTTCGCTTTATCTGTTACACATATTTAAAC
This sequence comes from Maratus speciosus, assembly GCA_963932465.1. Taxonomy (NCBI): domain Eukaryota; kingdom Metazoa; phylum Arthropoda; class Arachnida; order Araneae; family Salticidae; genus Maratus; species Maratus speciosus. The sequence continues at coordinate 51,432 of CAWVRF010001334.1, forward strand.
ATTCGTTTGATAATCAATGCATCTCGACAAGAACAAGAAAAAACTGTCGATTTTATAATATTTATTTTTTTAATTGAAATTTATCTGAATATACAATAAAATCATGCATTATTTTAATAAATTGTTTCTTGAAAATATGAATTCTTGTTTTGAATTGCTGTTCTAGTTAGATTCGAAAATCCACTACAAAATACAATTTTTGTATTGGAAACAAAGGTCGAAAAACATTTTCTTCTGAGAAAAATACAGGGTGTCTCATTCCAGACTAAACACAAATTTTCTCAAAGGTTTAACACTGAATAAACCATATTACAGTAAAATTTCATCAGACTCGCCTTGCTATTGTGTGAAATGTAAATATAAAACACCAATTTGTGGAAGATGTTGTCCTTATCTACCTCCAGACAGTAGTGAACTACATGCTCCGTAATTGGAAATGTAGTTCACATTTCATACGGTGTCACTGACCGAATTACAGCTCACTTCCAGAACTTTTTTTAGCTCCATTATATTTCACATATGAAATATAAACCAGACAAAAAATTCTAAAAATCTTTATTATTCAGTTTTCCCGTTCCTTCAGGCATAGGCACTCGCGAGCTAATATTAAAGCTTTGGAAGTTCCTTTTCAAATATTTCGTGTGCATTTTGACTTATTTATTTATTTATTTATTCATTGGATAATTGAGGTCGATCGCTTTATTCCCTTTTTTTTGATTTTGTGTGCAAATTTTTAAAAATATATAAAGTTAACTTTTACTTTCAGAATAGGTTCCGAAAGGGAATGTGTCATCCTTAAAAAAAAAAAAAACTGCAGTAGCCAAAATTGAAAAAATAAAAATGGGGGAATGTAAGCATCAACCACAGCTATTAAATGCAAGAAAAATTATTTTAAAATATGGAAATATAAATGAGATATTTGAAGAGAATCTTCCAGAGGTTTAACATTCGCTCGAGACGGCAGCCTCATTTTATTAAAATATGCAGTTCATTTTTAAATTATAATAGAATCCGACATAAAAAGCTGGCTGTGGATTATTTTATTGTTAATTGATAATAAATTTTCACGAAAGGCATATTAACTCTATTTTTAGTTTCCAATTCAAATTCTATGTATCTAGATTTTACGGATAAGATGAAGACTGGCTTTCCCCTATTTTAGGCAGAGTGAACGAGCGATTTGAATGAAAGACACTTTTTATAGAAGTTTTACACTTGTTTAATAGCCACATTGCATCCCAGATAAGAATTCTGTTGATTGGATGAATACAGTACATTTTCTGCTGATTTTGAATACTTAATAATCACATTAAACAATCTGAAAAAGAATTAAAAAATCTGGAAAAATGTCTGACAGTTATAATCAATGCTGTTAGAATTTGCAGATAAATTCAGTTTTGTAAAATACTTTATCAATATATCTACTGTACATTTCCATTTCATGCAAAAAATCACTTAAGGGTGTTCTCAAATCGAAAAGGGCAAGTTTCTGACATAAGTTTTAATTTATTTTTGTTGGAAGATGCATGAAACTAGATGGTGTTATTGTTCAGAAACTATGTAATCGAGCTGTTTTTTCAATTTTTTTGCAAACGCAATAGATCTTTCGGAAAATAATGTGAAAGTAGGAGTTTTGAACCGAATTACCGCGCGAAGGGAGAAAGCGTACTCAAGAGCGGGCGAAAAACGGGTTTTTCACGTGATCGAATTTTATTATATCTCAATAGGTAATTTATTGATCAAAAAATAGAAAAAATAGTTCAATTCCAAATCGCTTCCATGGCCAGGCTTTCCAATTTTATATCTTTCCGTTAAAAAATGAATTTGTAAATAAGTCAAAACGTTTTTTGCTTGTTGAGCAGAGCAGTTAAGAACAGCCTTAACAAAAGAAAGAAAGAATATGTATATATTTAATTGCTAGAAGATCTAATCCGGACATCGCAGTTACAGAATATTGGTAAAAATTCTAATATATTTCTTAAAATTTATCTTTATATATCTTTAGATTACCCACTAGCAACTCCTAAAAGCATTTTATATGAAAACTATAAAAAACATATTTAAATAAAATTTGAAATTTATTAAAAGAGATACTTTTGTATTATTTGCACACCAGAAGTTAACAGCCTATATGCAATCGACAATGATTGCGCTTCTTACAGCAGCCTTTTTATTCTAACAGATTGATTGGCTTATACGCGTAGTAGTATTTTAAGTCTATAAAATTTGTGGTTTTTTTTTTATATTATTTATAATATTTTACTAATTTATTATTTTACTTATTTAAAAGTTTCATTTTCGTTATCGAATACTAGTCTGAAAGAAATGTGGACTATTTATATTGTTTCGTCTGTAAATGTATACATTGAATGTAAATATTTATGTGTTTCGTAGTCTCAAAATAACAGCGCAATTTTTTTAAATCTATTTTTTCTATCAATATAACAATATGCTATACATACATTTCCTTCAGTCATTGTTCATTGGAAAAAAAAAAAAAAAAAAAAAAAAAAAACTATTTGAACCATTTCAGAAACAGAAATTATTTCGACAATTTGAAAACAACCTGTATATACTCCATATCATGATTAATAAATTTTGCCAAAAGTTACTGCACATTTCTGTTAACAGGCAAGCTTAAAAAATACTTGAAAAAAAAATGCTTTTTTTTTATAACTCAACAATTAAAAAAATAATAACAACAGTTTAGAAAATATTAAGAATGTTTAGTGAGTTTCATCATTATCTTTAAATAATCAATACATATGTAGTATTGCTGATATTAGATATTAAATTAAAAAAAATCATAAACTATTATTATTATTATAAAAAAAAAATCTAAGAAACATTTAAAATACATTTTTAATTATAAAAAAAAATCTTTTTAATATGATTTCATATCTGAGAAACGACCTCGTATATTATGTTGGTATCATCAATAAACCAACGATATTTACATTTCTACACCAGAAAAAAACAATTAAATAATAAAAAGTTTAATAATAATTTGTCTTAAGAGCTTATACAAGTCACACAGAGAAACTCGAACGAAAATGCGAAACCTATGGGAGAAACTTAAGCAGAAATTTTTACAGAAATCGTTATACATATATTTAACTTTCTTTTTCTTTTGGGATATCTGAGGTCGATATCTATTTTTGTGCTTGTGTACTTTTTCGATTTTTTTTTTTTTTTTTTTTTTTTTTTTTTATGAGGACAGTTTAATTTTCACAACCGGTTCTAACCACTTCCAAATGTGAATGTATCCGCATATAAAAAAAACTGTGTCTCAAATTAGAAAAGTACAAATGCACAACAATGAGATATCATATCAACCTCGGGTTTCCTTAGAAAAAATAAATAAATAAATAAATAAAAAAAATAATAATAAAATAAAATAAAAAATATTGAAATGCGATTGAGAAATCTGTAATGAACGCTCCGATAGGATTAACATTAGTTTGGGACCTTCTTTTAGTGACTTACGTAAGCTCTTAATCCCATTTTGCAACACATAAATCGTTTATATATATATATACATAAAGAAATTCTGAAAGATAAATAATTTCAAATTTGCTTCTAGTATAGGAAGTTTCGACCGTAATTTTCTCATGTTAATGAATAATGACATAAACACCTTTAGAAGTTAGCGCGACGCAGTGATTAAAAAATAAATAAAAGTAAAATGCAGGAATATAATTAACAGCGCCGGTGAAGACTACCCTATATGACGGCTCCTGGTGCGGGGACACTGGCCTAGCCGCCACACTTGCAGCAGCATTGCGTCCCTCCAGACAAAACCTAGATTTTACGCATAACTTTAAGTATAAATAATCCATATTATGGTTAAATTTAACCAGGGCTGGCTTGCATTGTGTGAAATGTATATATAAACATTGAAGTAGTGAAAGTTCTGTTAGTGGACGTCGTGCCAATATATAACTCCCAAAAACATTAAAGTAGTAGCTTTGTGTTGGAAAATGTAATTCGAAATACACATAATGTCACTGACAGAATGACTTTTCACTTCCAGAATGTTTTGGTATCGCCATGACGTTTTTCCTAAAGGAAGATAAATCTTAAGAAATCTCTAAACTCATTACTTTAAAAGTTATGAACAAAAATTTATTTGGGTTAAAGTGATTTTTGTTTATACGACACTAGTATCCTATAAGACAATTGCTTGTTGTGCGGTACTAAGTTTGTCTCATCTTTTTTGAATCAGTATATTCTTTTAAAGCGAAAAGTTTTGATACTGCAAGATATCAGCTAGCAGATCAGCGCACGCGCCCTCCTTACACCCACCGAAGGTTATGAAATTTTTTTACGCCACATAAGTAGCACACCCTTCTATAATTAACTCACCGAATTAAGCAAATTAAACAAGCAACTGTGAACAAAAGATCTGGCTAAAAAATCATTCTGTTAGAGATAATGACAGATATTTTACTAATTTAAAAACAAAAGAATATTTTTTTTTACAAAAGTTACTTTAATTATTTATTTATTTTTTAATAGGCGACATAATTTAAATAATATTAATCAGTGGTTAACTACTACAGATTAACATTTGTCAATTATTTACTATTTCTCAATTAAAAATATTCACCAATTACTTACAGTTATCCACGTACCAATAGCGTCAATTAAGTACCATTTTAATCAAATGTAAGAAAATCATTAATCATGAATATCTTTATATCATAACACTTTCGTCTCCATTGCAAATATTATATTTTCGAAAAATGTTCATCAACCAGCAAATCCCCCCCCCCTGTATCAAGCATCATTTCATGTCGCATAAGTACATCATTCTGCAATTATTGCACCGAATTAAAAAAACAACCCTGTTCAGAAGACTTACCTAAAGAAGTTGTTACAGCCAATGACATATGTCTTAATATTTTAAACAAAATTTAATATTTTAAACAAAATTTATTAAAAAAAGAGTAAATTTTCTTTTAAAGACGACATTAATTAAATAGTATTAATCAATCATTAACTAACCGCAGTCAATTTGTCAATTATTTACTACTTGTCAATAATAATCATCAATTACTATCCATAACTAATAATAACGAGAATTAAGTACTATTATAATTAACAATAGCAAATGATTAAGCATGACCATATCGAAATCATAACGATTTCTTCCCTATTGCTTGAAACATCCTTTTGAAAAATACTCATTGTCCTTCAAACGCTTCAATAACCTTATACACTTTGCCAGGCAATTCATTGAATAATAGAGTAACCACCCAAGACATCTTAGTTCGAGATTAAGTTACTCGGGTTGAGTGTGTAAAATTTCAAAACGAGTAACACCCGAGTTACTCTAAATAATGGTACTTTGCTCCCACAAACTTTTCGTTCTAAAAAATACAAATTTTCTTCGAATGGAAATTTTTTGGTGTTCATATGTATATTTTGCATATCTTAACATTCTATAACAATATTTAAATGATAGTAATAAAATTTCGGTGGGTATTCCAAACGTCGGTAAAAAGTTTAGTTACTGACGAGGGCGGGTAGGACGGTATGTGTGTGTGTGTGTGTGTGAGTGTGTATG